>QLOH01000112.1:1727500-1927534 GCA_026901365.1 Sesbania bispinosa
AATTTGAAAGAAAAAAAGAAAAAGTATGCGTAAAGTAAATTGCAGAATGTAAATTACAGAGAGTAAATTACAGAAAGTAAATTGCAAAAAGTAAACAAAGAGAAGAAATGAATTGTAAGAACAATTTGCATAAATTGAAAATGTGGATGGGTTCATCACATACTGTTGTTCCTTGTAACCTGTTTGTCGCTGTGAGTTTGGACGTATAAGGTGTTTTAGAGTTTGAGTATAATGATTTGCCAACCTTTATTACATAGAAAGTCCACCTATTTATAGATTTCTATTCCTAACGGCTAACTAATGTACAATTGACACATCATCTAGCCCTATGTGATGGCAGCCTTCATGCTTGCCGCGTTTTCTGCTAACAGAAAACTACCTTTCTTCTTTGAACTTTTCAAATGCTTTCACTGAAATGTTGCCATCTGTTCTTGATCAACAAACTTCTGTAACTTCCAGTAACTATTTTCTTCTATCTTCTGTTTCCTCAAAAAATCACTTTCAGATTCAGAAATCTACCAAGTCTTCAAACATTTTGTTTTCGAGTTTCCGCTCTTTGTTCATTTCGAGATTTTACTGTTCCATTTCTCGAAATCTTCTTTCTGGAATTCTAATTTCTTGTACTCGAATTCTGCTTCCAGAATTTCGAAATCATCTTTCTGAATTTCGAAATCTTCTTCTTTTGAAACTTAACCTTTATTGAAACTTGAATTCACTAAATCTTTTCAAATTTCAAGACTTGTTCATCCTCTTTCACCTGCCACATGTCAAGCTTCATTTGGTTGAGTTAATGGTCATGAAGACCACCATTCACCGTCCATTCAATTCTTATTATGAAAATTCTTCTCATTGGATGTTGAAATAGGTTCATTAATGAATCTTAACTCTTCTAGCCCCTATAAATAGAGGTTCTATTTGGATTCATTTTTCAACCTTCTAAACCTTCTTCCTTCTTCCAAATTCTTCATAGAATATGAAGAAGTATATTCCTTTGGCTGTTGCGTATAACCTAATCTGGAATAACTTCACTTTTTATAAGGTTAACGCAATAGCCAAAGCTATAGGCTTTTTCAATCTTTCTCTTTGAAGGATTTCTCTTGGGTTAAAAGTAACAACCAAATACTAATTCACTTAGAAATAAATGAATTTCTTTGTTAGTTCCCCAAGTACCAAGGTGGTTCAACAGATTGGAATAGAAATTCTTTTTTTTCCTTGGCTCTATAAAAGCTTGTAGAGGAGGAAGAAGAGAAAGAGGCTTGTTAGGCAAGAATCAAGTACTCCTTAGAGATTAGGATAGTTTCCTTTCTAATGTATTGAGTACATAAGATAGTTTCCTTTCTAAGTGTATTTCCAATGTATTCGAACTTGTGTAATCGAATTTGGATTATGAACAAAAAAACTATCATTTACTTTTCTGAATACTAGAAATACCATATTTCTCGAATTCACCTTTATCTTCTTGTCGAGTTTCTACAATCAAGAACTTCTAAGTTATCAAACCTATTTGACAAAACTTGAAAAAATAACTTTTAAACATTCTCTGTGAATTCGAAAACCTAAAGAACTTGCAACTTGTAGAATTCGAAATATTAAAAATTCGAATCCCAACAGATGCCCCCCCCAAAATAGTCTCTTTCAAGACTCAATCTTTTATTTGCAGAAAGAGATATTTTTGGAAACAACCTTGGTATCCTGTAACAATTATTAAAAAAAGGAAGAGGGAAAAATTTGAATATCTTTTTAGATAACTCTTCATTTTCCCATTTAAATTTCAGTTACTTTATCAAAATAACTGACTATCCCACATTTCTAGGCTATTTAACTCATGTTCCAAGAAACATGCAATCATGATTACTTTTTTAACCTCCTTCTAATCATGACAATGTTACTCTTTCCTTTATAAATAGTCAAATCAAAGCATTTATTCACTTTTTTACCTTTGCCTCTTCATCTTCAACCTCAAGCTCTCTCACTTTCTCTGCGCGAACGTCATCATTCATTTTCTCAAGGTACAATCTTTCTAATTTTTAATCAATCTTTTGCATTTTTAAAGTATATTTTCACCGTTTAATCATTACAAAGATTAAAATTTTGCTTTCTTGGTTGAATTTCCAGCTTCTTGCTACTGTTCAACTACTCTCGTTTTCTTCCAAGAGCTTCTCAAAACTCCATTAATGGCTTCTGAAGCTATTGAGACTGTTCCATTGGCTATTAAAAAAGGTGACCTCTTAGCTCAGGACGATACTATCTACGTCCCTGAACCTGATAATGTTGAAGAAAAAATTGCTATATGGAATTCCCAGGTACTTTTTCCTTATTCCATCAGAAAAAGAACTTTGCTTTCTTAGGTCCATATTCTCAGTTTCTTCTCTTACTCCTTATTATGAATTCTTTCTGAGTTACAAGAAGAAAAAATTCATGCTTTCACGTCTAAAATTCGAATTGACCATCTCGAAAACATTTCTGACATTTTTCGAGCAACTCCACCTTCTCAAAATGATTCTTATATCATGTGGTTGAATAGAATGAAGGTACCATGGGTTCCTTGTGGAAGCAATTGGGTTATCTTTGATCTGATTCAACTTAGTAATATGATCTTTGTCTTGACCCTACACTCATTCTTCCTCCTTTCTTTTCTGGGAAGAACTACTAATTCTTTTCATTTTTCCTTATGGTATGCTCACTCCCACTCTTTTTTATGTGGCTGCCATCACTGGCCTTCGACCTGAGGGTCAACTTATTCTTCTTTTCATGAAGGTTCCTGAACCTCATGTTGAGCCTTGTTGGGATAAATTAACTTATACCTATTTCACCACCTCAATGCCAAATCTGGTAAAGTCACTGAGAAAGAGCATGTTGCCTTTCTCATGGTTTGGCTCTCAGCTTTTGTTTTCTGTTCTTGATCCAACCAAGTTCCAAAATCGTATCTTCCCCTTGCTCAGATGTTGGCCAAGGGTATTCGAATGGATTTAAGTAGATGTCTTTTGGCTAATATTTATGACATGCTATCTGAGGCCATTTTTGCTCTAAAAATAAAAGAACCAGTTCGGAATCTTTGTGGCCCTTATGGTTTCTTCAACTTTGGCTACATGCCATTTTCGAAGACAAATTCGAAAGTTCTGAACCATCTGATTCAAAACTTCCCAATTCTATTGAAGGTTCAGACTTTCTTTTCTTACACCCTCTTCCAAGAAAAATCGTTAGATTCTTCAAGTCTATTTCTCTTCTTTCCTTAAAATCACAAAACATACCCCTCAACTTACACCCTTCTCTTCGAGAACTCAAGGACCAGAATAGTTTATTCTAAAGTTCCCTTGTGACACTCCAGGTGCACAAGCTGAAAGTTTAGAAATTTGGAAGAAATTCTTATCTTATGACCTTATCTACTGTGGCTTCCAATTAAAAGATTTTAATGTCTTCCAGTACCAACCTCAATTGGTAGCTCTTCAGTTTGAGCTAAGCCAATTTCGACCAACACCTTGCTATACTTCCAAATCTCAAATCCTGATAGAAGACATGGTGGATGGCGAAGAAGGCTTTAATGACTTAGAAAATACAAAGGCTGAAAAACCTTTGTCTTTATGCCTGGTTCCTTTCGAGCTTTCCTATTACTGCTCATTGTCTTTCGAGGAATGGTGGTCACATTATTATAATTCTATTCAAGTTGATGAAGCCACCTGCTTTACAAGACTAACCAAAGACATTGCTTATACGCAGAAATCAACATGGAAACCAAAAGGTACGCATGTCAAAGAAATTGAAGCTTTCGAGAAATATTTTCACGTGTTCTCTAATCCCGATAAAATTTCTAGAACTATTTCTGAAGCAGCTCTTTCTTTAAAAGAAAAATTTCTTCGAACAAACAAAATTTCAAGATTATAAATCCCCAAAGGTAAAACTATTTTCGAAAAATATTGTCCTAAATTTCCATCTTTACCAACTGTAAGATTTGGTTTAGCAAAGAGTTTACATGGTCCTGAATGGACTAGGCCTGTAACTCTCGAACTTCTTTTTAATGATGCCAAATATCTTTCGAAAAGAGTTACCTTAACAAAGTATACTTTGGACAATTATCCTTTTATACCTCACGTGGATATAGAACATGTGAAAATTCTTACTAAGGACTTCATGGTCCAAGGTAAGAATATATTATTTATTTACTTTTATCTTTCATCACGAATGCCCATTTAATATTCTTATTTCTCTTTTAGCTCAAGAATTCAAACTTTCTGAGGAAACTACTAAAGAGAACTGGGACAGTGATGAAGAAAAAACTGAGAAAAAGACCAAGAAAAGAAAGACTCCATCTTCTTCAAAGAAACCTCCTGTAAGTACAAGTATTCAATTTCGAAATTTCTTTCAATCTTTTTCGAACTTGTGTGATACTTATTATTCTCTTTTTAGGTTGTTGTTTCTAAATCCTAAAAAAGGGCTAAGTCTGCGAAGGTCGAAAAGAATGACGAACCTTTTGACAACAGTCCTTCTGCTTCTGGTGGTAGAAAATATGAAGCAGATGATTCAAAGAGTTCTTTGAAGACAGCAACCCAGGAGAAAAAGAAGAAGAATCAATCTTCTGGGTCTAAAGAAGAATCTCTCTCGAAGGTAGAATCAAATTCTCCTTTGAATTTGAAATCTCATGAATTTGAGGTTCCTGTTAATGTTTACTCATTTTACTTTCCTATTAGAACACCTCATCTGAAAAACCAATCATATCTTTGAGAGCTAAAGTTCTTCAAAAGGGAAAGAAAATCCCAAAGGCTAAGGACATTTTTTCTGTTGTGCCCCCTGGGAAAACTATTGGAGCTGTAAGTTTTTATTTCTAAACTTTATGCTTTTCTTCTTAGCTTTAATTTCTTCTTCTAATTCGAAGTACAGTTCCTTCATGTAAACTCAGAGAGTTGGCCAAAGATTTAAAGTTAAGGCCCATAAAAACTCAATCCCAAGTGGAATTGTGGAACAAATAATTTTTACTCTCTTTTCTTTTGTAGAAGCAAAATACTTCTTGTTCATGTTTATCTAACTTTAAAATTACTTTGTTTTCAGGTAAATATCTCTTCTAGCTCTCAAATTGAGAGTGTGATTCAGGAAGAAAAGACTATTGAAAGTCCACTTTAGGCCACTTCTTCGAAGAAATTACTTTCGAAAGATCAAGCCATGGAAAATATTAAAGAAAGTAATGAAGAACAAGAAGAGAAGGAAGAAGAAGAAGTGCAATCCCCTTCTGATCAGAATAAAGAAGATTCCCCCATGGAAGAGGACAATCTTATGCCTTCCTCTCAACCTGTTTCTCAAGGGAAGAGAAAATCTCCAACAAAAGAGGCTTCTTGTACTCAAACAGAATCTGGGACTCCTGAACAAGCTCCAGGTTTTTTGAGGAGTTCATCTATGTCTACCCCTGTATATAATGCAACAGACTTAGATGATTGCCTCAAAGGCCTGGATGAAAATCCTTTCTTGGTTTTAGAAGTCCTCTCTGGAGAAGTTTCACTATCATCAGCACATTTTGAAGCAACTGTTCAAAATCCTTTGAACGAAGAAGACTCTGTTGAAACAATGCTTCAAAACTTTAAGAAATTGGTTTTCGAGAAACCCATGTTTAAGACAATCCCCAAGGATTTTCACTATAAAGTGGAAATTCAGTGTTACTTAACCCTTTTGATAAAAGGTTCAAAGAATTTTCTGAATCTCAACAGAAATGGATTAAGGGTTTCTTAAACTTATTTCAGAATGCCCTCAACACTCTTGGTCAAATTGAGGAGACTACTTCGAGGTTGAGCATTCAAAAAAGTGAGAAGGCTAAGGTGATGGATAAACTCCAAGATAGCAAAGTCAAAGTTCAGAAGTACGAACAATCCATCAAGCAAAATTTGTCTAAGGTTGAGGATCTTGAAAAGGAAAATCTTCGAATTGAGGCAACAATTCGAAAACTTCAGGAAGATGCCGCAAAAGTGAAGTCACAAAAGAGTAATTTGGAAGCCACTATTTCGAGGCAGAGGTCTTCTCGAACTGAAATTCTCAACTCTGTTAAAGGGATTTCGAGAAATGTTGTAGATGTGTCCAAAGACATCAGTAACTTAGAGAAATCTGACTACAACTTAAAAATCCAATATGAAGACCTAATGCATGACTTGCAAAGATGAAGAATGATTCTCCTTTTTAGTTGCTTCTGCCTCTCTTCGAATTTTTGTAATGTAATTTTCGAATTTATTTGTTGAGCATGGGCTCAAATTTGATTCTCCTTTGATCAATTTATTTTCCTCTATGCACAATCTTCAGTTCTTGCAGATTTGGCTTATATTTCTTTAAGTATTTCCCGTTTATTGACATTATGTGTAAATCACCAAGTTATTCTCGAATTGAGTACGCATTGTTTGAAAAAACCTTTTCAATCTCGAAAGGTCCCTCCCAATTAGGTGACCACTTACCAAATCTCTTAGATTATTTATCAACTGGTAAAATTAACTTCCAAACATAATCACCTAATTGAAAACCTTTTTTCTTAACCCTTCGATTATAACAACGGGAAATTTGCTCTTTTTGTCTAATGATATTTTCGAGAGCAAGTAATCTCTCTTCATCAAGTTCATTTAATTCATCAAACATCAAATTCCAATAATCTTGAGAAGGTAATTCGAACTGTCTTTAAACCCTTATTGATTGTAAGTTCACTTCTACTGGTGGTAATATAGCATCATGACCGTATACCAATTTATAAGGAGTTGTTCAAGTAGCTTCTCTTGGAGAATTTCTATAAGCCCAAAGAACTTGATTCAAGGTTTCATGCCAAATTTTTGGACGCTGCCCAATATGTCTTTTAATTAAAGCAATAATATTTTTATTTACTGGTTCAATTTGTCCATTGGCTTGTGCATAATAAGGTGTAGAGGAAAGTAGCTTTATTCCTTTCGATTCAGTAAATCTGACCATCTTTCGACCAGTAAACACTAATCCTTGATCTGTAGTAATGGTTTCTGGTAAGCCAAATCGAAATATGATATTTTCTTCGATAAAACGAATGATATCTTCCTGAGAAACTTCTCTTAAGGGAATTGCTTCTACCCATTTAGTGAAATAATCAACTCCAACCAAAATAAATTTATGATTCTTCGAAGAAGCTGGATGTATCATTCCAATTAAATCCAAAGCCCATCCTCTAAAAGGCCAAGGTTTTATTTTCGAATGTAGTTCACTTGCTGGAACTTGTTGTACATTTCCATGTTTTTGACATTCCTCACAAGACTTAGCAAAATTATGACAATCTTTGGCTATTGAAGACCAATAGAATAGTTTTCTTTTCAAAATCCATTCCATTTTCTTTCCTGCTTGATGGGCTCCACATGCTCCTTCAGGCACTTCAACTAGAGCCAAGTATGCTTCACCCGGAATACAGTAATTCAAAACTTTATATTTCAAGTGTTTGTTGTTAGAAAAGGAAGGATTTTGTATAAGGTTCATAATTTCTTTTCTCCAATCCTTTTGATCTAAAAGATTTATATTGCTAATCTCGAATTCTTTCATTGGAAGTATTTTTCGAATATCACTGATCTTTCTCAGTTTCCAATCGAAATTCTGTATCTAGAAGCTATCTGAGCCAATTCATTAGCTTCAAAATTCTGACCTCTTGGAATATGTTCAATCTTAACTTCATCAAACATTTCCAGAAGTTTATTGGCTTGAATCAGATACTTAGCCAATTTTGGATCTAAACATTTATACTCTTTAGTTATCTGTTTGATAACTAATTGGGAATCTCCTCTAATATGCACATTCCTCGTATTCATTGAAACTAAAATTTCGAGACCAGCAATCAAAGCTTCATATTCTACTGCATTATTAGAACATGGACATTTTATTTCAAACATCACTGGGCAAGAAGAGTTTAATGCATCTGTCAAATCCCAGATTCTCAAGGCCAAGGAAGATCTATTTGCACTGATCAAGAAAAAGCCTTGTTGGAAAAGGATTGATAGTCCACGATGTGTTGCCACACACATTGTGTCTAAAATCGTGTTTGCTCAGATAATAACATGAGTTGTCTAAATGTTTGCATTATCTGATTGATTTCCATGCATAACGGTGGTATATTAATATATGTTCTTGATTATCTTATATGCATGGATTTTATGTGCTCTAATACTTGCGCTCTGATATGCTTTCTATCATTACTCTGATACATTCAGTAATCATGTGATGCGCTAAGTTTATAATCTTTTGCTCTGATGCACTTTTCCTTAAAAGCACTGATTTCGTTTGGTTATGTTCTGATCACCCTTTTGATTGATGACAAAAGAGGGAGTATTAAACTAACCAAAATATGAAGTGTTAGTGTTTTTCAGAAAGCAAAAGGAAGTGCCTGACTCAGGGGAAGCCAGGGGGAGCATTGAAAAACTTAAGCTGTACTTAAGCTGTCTTAAGTATAACTCATGATATGAGTCATCTGATTGAGGGGGAGGAATTTCCAAACTCTTATCTTATTAAAAACCTCTTTCAGATTTGTTAAGTTTAAAGCAAATTTGTCATCATTAAAAAGGGGGAGAATGTTGAGTCTCAATTTATCATTAAGAATTTAATAATGATTGAGCCACATATTTCCAAGTTTTAATGAACAACAAATTTGACTAAGTTACAAGAATAACTGCCTATGCTATTAACGTATACTTTGAATTCAGCAAGCTGATCTCTTTACGTCATGAAGACTTTCTGACGTGGCAACTGTCTGAAGAAGTTAGATCATCTGAAATGGTCATTTGTCTGAAGAAGTGAAGCCGTCTAAAGATTCAAGTTGTTTGAAGATTAAAGTCATCAGAAGGTTGAAGTGTCCTGCTGTTTAAAAAAATAGGATCATCTGAAGTGGTTGTTCATCTTAAGCATGTTATCATTTGAAGCTTAGAAGAACAATCTGAAATGGTCTATCATCTGAAGCGTAACATCCATCTGAAGAAGATGTTTTGTTTGAAGTGAAATATCATCTGAAGTCAAGAGACCATCTGAAGACATTGTCTGCATCTCTTTATCTGAGATCAAGTTTCGTCTGAAGAAGAGAAGCCTCTGAAGAGATTTGATGAAGATATTTCTCTGTCAACGCCTTCTGAAACAAGACTATGGTCTAACCTATTTAAGGCAAATAGAATGGGAAATTTTCTGGATATTCAAATTTCTATCACTTAAGAGGAAAGTTCTAAGCGTCGCAGCATTTGCAGAAGTCAGAACAGGCCTGCGTTGTTCTGCATCCTTGTACTGTGTCAGAAGCTATCAGAGATCATTTCACAACGGGATTATTTGCATCTCTAACGGTTGCATTGAGTGTGTCTCATTCCTATGCTTATAAATAGCTTCGTTCAAGACTAATACAAGAGAGAGCTGGCTGGTAGAAAAACTAAGAAAAAGCTCACAAGAAAATCATTCAAAGAGCCAAATCGTTGCATCAGTTTTTCTTTGAAAAACTTACTCTGTTTTCATTGTAATTGTACTCATATTTTCTTATCCTGAGTTCTACTTAGTTATCTTGTACAATTCTGAGTTTAAACTCTGAACTTGCTCATAGTTGCTTAGCTTAAACTTATTCCTTGTAAACAGTTTGGGTTATAAGCCTGGAGAGGCTTTCTGTATAAAGAATACTTGGGTTTTACACTTGGATAAGTGTCTGAGAGCCTGAAGAGGCTTGGTGGAAGAAAGAATACTTGTGGTAGAGCCTGAAGAGGCTTGACAGAAAAGAATACTTGTGGTAGAGCCTTAAGAGGCTTGACAGAAAAGAATACTTGGTGTAGAGCCTGAAGAGGCTTGACAGAAAAGAATACTTGGCGTAGAGCCTGAAGAAGCTTGACAGAAAAGAATACTTGTGGTAGAGCCTGAAGAGGCTTGACAGAAAAGAATGCTTGGTGTAGAGCCTGAAGAGGCTTGACAGAAAAGAATACTTGTAATCTTGCGGGATTAGTGAAAATCCAGTAGCGTGTTTGCACTGGGACTGGACTTAGCTCACGGTTGAGTGGGTGTACCAGGATAAATTCCTTGTCTAAGTATCTCTATCCCTTATCTCTTTCAATTCAGTTTATATACTAACTTAAGGGGATTGAACTTGTATTTATATAAACTGAACGTTTAAACATCTTCAAGAAAATAAGTTTTCATACTTTCTGAAACCTTTCAGGAAGAAGACGAACTTCAGACAAAACATTATCTGAACTAAAAGTGAATCTTCAGATTGTACTTCATCTGAAAACGTTTCAGACAAAAGACAAAAGCTTTTAGATAAACACTCCAGTATCTGAAACTTTATCTGAAAAACTCTCTTTGTGAAAAGGTTTCCATAATACGTAAAGTTATATATAGAAACACTATTCAACCCACCTTCTAGTGTTTCCCTGTGGTTCTTACAGTTGGTATCAGAGCTTAACCTCGGGTTAAGCTTCTAACAGTGCTGAGGGAGAAGATTCTGATGGAAACCTCCATAAGCCACAATCATTATATCACAGAGGGAGCGTCAGTGAAAAGGCCTCCAACATTCAATGGAGTGGATTATCACTACTGGAGAGATCGAATGAAGTTGTTCATTGAGAGCAACAACATTGATCTTTGGATGTAGTCACTGATGGTGATTATATTCCCATGCAAGGTGGTGTGCACATTCCTAAGTATGAATGGACCTACGAGCAAAAAGTAAAGGTGCAGCTTAATGCCAAAGCCAAACTCTACTTAGTCTGTTCTTTGAACAAGGCAGAGTATGAAAAGGTTCATGGTTGCAATTCTGCCAAGGAGATCTGGGATACTTTGGCGTCAGCTCATGAGGGGACTGAGAACGTCAAACAATCTAAGATTAGCATGCTTGTTCATCAATATGAGATGTTCAAGATGCAAGAGTCCGAGACCATAGACCAGATGTATGGTAGGTTTCAGACCATAACAAATGGACTGAAGTCATTAGGAAAGACCTATGAATCTGGAGATAATAATTGAAAGATTCTAAGGAGTCTCCTTAAGGCTTGGAGACCAAAAGTAACTGCCATTCAAGAGGCTAAGGACCTTAACTCTCTTAGAATGGAAGAACTGTTGGGTTCTCTGAAAGTCCATGAGTTAGAACTTGGAGAAGATACACTTAAGAAAAAATCCCTAGCCTTGAGCTCCAGGTCTAAGCAGCTTAGGGATAGCAGCATGAGATCCAAGCAAGAAGAAGTCTCAAAAGGTGAAGAGGATTCAGATGATGATTCTGAAGATGACGAGGATCTTGCCTCATTGGACAAAAGGATCAAGAGAATGCTTCAGAACAGAAGAAGATTCTCTAATTCCAAATCTTGTAAGACAGGTAAAGACCTTATCTCATCTGATAAAATAACCTTATATGAATGTAAACAGGAAGGGCACATGAGAGATAATTGCCCCAAGCTAAAGAAGTCATTAAAGAAGAAGAAAAAGAAAAGTCTCATGGTAACATGGGAAGATTTGAATGACTCTACATCAGAAGAGGAAGAAGAATCTTCAGATGAAGCGAACCTCTGCTTGATGGCAAACCTTTTAGCATCAGAAAGTCCAAAATCTGAGGTAATCCCTTAAACTCTTCAAGAGCAATTTGATGATCTGTTTGAAAGTTCCAAGGAACTTTTCAAAGAGTGTAAGGAACTCTCTAAAGCATACACTAAAGTATGTAACAAAAATAAAGCTTTTCAAACAGAGAACCTTATGCTTAAAGAAAAGCTTCTGGAACAAGAAGTTAGTAGCTCCAAAGACCTATCTGAAGAAAATAGAAAACCTTAAAGAAAGGTTGAGGAACTTACTAAAGATCTAGCCAATTTTGTAGAAGGAACTAATAATCTTAACAGATTACTGGTAACTCAAAAAAAGTTTTAAGACAAAAGTGGCTTAGGTCTCTCTGATAGCAAATCATCAAACTCTTCAAATTTTGTTAAGGCTAAAAAGGCAAGAAAGAAAGGTAATGGGTATTTCCATCGTGACAAACCTGGACATCATATGTCTGAGTGTAAGCACAAAAGGAATGAGAAACCCAATACTAACAGTGGTGGACCCAAGAAAATATGGGTAGCAAAGAACTTTATTGTTTCTCTTGCAGATGTCTTCGATAAATCAAAGAAGACACCAAGAATCACCACAGAGGGATGGATGCGTGCAACCCTTGATGGAAGGAAGGTGTATGTGCCAAGACCTTAGATTCAAGGTTATTGGAATGGCCACCCTTGGCAAGGATTAGCAAAGGGAAGACACTGGTGAAGGAAATGTTGAGTCTCAGCAAGAGCAATATTCAGTGCAACAACAAGTTATTCATAGCCCCTATGGGTAACATATAAATTAGTTGTTGAATATTATTGGCTAAACTAGTTTTCTGTCTGAACTCATTTTCATTTTCCATCTGAACCATGCATTATCTGAATTAAGTATGCTTTTATGTAAAAACATGCATTGTTTAAGCATGACTTTAGTCTGAAGCACACTGGTGCAGTGGTAATTTGAGACATTTGTCAGTCCATCATTTCAAACATAAGCTTTCCTTTGAAAAGTGATTCTCTGCAAGGAAGCCAAGTTCAAAAGCTGAACAAGCTTTGAAGGAGATTCCTGCTGAAGATGTTGCTCTAAGTCAGTCTGAAGCCATCCTGATCTTGAACTTCAACAAGTGGCTGCCTGAGCAAATGCCTTGAAAGAAGCTAAGAAAGTCAAGGAGTAAGAAGCTCGAGACCATTCACTTGCTGTTACAGTACAACAAGCAGTCTTAGAAAATGAGAGGTTGGAGCAAGCTACCTCTAGCCTGAAGAAAGTAAAAGCTAGAAGAATTTTTTTCAGAACAACACTGGGCAAGAAGAGTTTAATGCATCTGTCAAATCCCAGATTCTCAAGGCCAAGGAAGATCTATTTGCACTGATCAAGAAAAAGCCTTGTTGGAAAAGGATTGATAGTCCACGATGTGTTGCCACACACATTGTGTCTAAAACCGTGTTTGCTCAGACAATAACATGAGTTGTCTAAATGTTTGCATTATCTGATTGATTTCCATGCATAAAGGTGGTATATTAATATATGTTCTTGATTATCTTATATGCATGAATTTTATGTGCTCTAATACTTGCGCTCTGATATGCTTTCTATCATTACTCTGATACATTCAGTAATCATGTGATGCACTAAGTTTATAATCTTTTGCTCTGATGCACTTTACCTTAAAAGCACTGATTTCGTTTGGTTATGTTCTGATCACCCTCTTTCACCAGATCAGGTGTGCACGATTATTGTAATTCAATCATATTTCAGTGATAATGCACCAGTTCTAATTTTAGAGTATGAGAGGAGGAGCCTTTCACAAGGATTGAAGATGGTGACAGCATCTTCGGTGGTTTGTATGACTACCTTGTGTAGTTAACTCTCCATTAGGATTGGATGTAATTGATTCTATCCCCAAGTGTATGTAAACTCTCTATTATTATATTCTGAGCTCTCTATCTATAATATTGGTAATCTTATTCTGTGTTTAATTCCTAACTTCCGCGCTTGCGCCGGAGTTATAGGCTAGTTTCGACTAGGATTGAGGATGGGGGAGCGGATTCTGAAGAAACTCATTCTCTGAGTGAATAAGAGGACTCGGTAGCCAGTGAACCGAAACATGGGCGTTGCTAGTGATTGATGGGTAGTGTGAGTACTCTAATGAAGGGCGTCTACATGATAGACATTGTTATTAAATTACCGATAGCAAAGGTTAGTTGATTGTCAATCCAGGATTCGACGCAAGGATGTGTCTAATGAGTGATGGGTAGTGACAGTACTCTAATGAAGGTGCGTCTGTATGAAGAATATCTATCTTAGGATTTCTTTTATTTTTATCTATCTTAGGATTTCTTTTAATTATTCTTTTTGTTATTTTAGGAAATTTTATTTTAGAAAATTTATTGTTTTTCTATTATTATTAAAATTTTTGTTCCACACTTACCTTTTTCAAGGTTTCATGTTTATGTTTTTGAGAGGTCAGGTGTCCCCCAATCAATTACAATTCGACCCGGAAATCGAGAGGACATCTCGGAGGAACAGAGGCAGAAACAAGAGAAGGAGACAAGGGAAAAGTCGAGAAGAAAACAAAAATATTTTATTTTTAATTATTTTCTTCTTAAAAAAAATTATTATTTTTTGTTATTTTGTTTTTCTCTTTGTTTGAGCATCTTGATTATTTCTCTTGAGAAAACAGGTAACAAAAAAAGGGGCAAGGATAAGCTTAAGGAGACAATCTCAATGCTCTCTGTTCAACTACCCCAAAAGAAGTAAATGCTGGATGGCTTCTGAATGGCAAAATCCACCAAGAAGAACGCTTGGAGATTATGTTAGACAGCAAGAACCAGAGTAATTCTCCCATACACCGATTCAAGGTAACTTCTCTAATTACAATAGTTATTCTAACAATTTTTCACAGGATTGGGGAAGTTACCAAAATCAGAATTTTGGGGTGCACCAAGATGATGTTTCACTCCGCATGCAACCTTCTTCTCAACAGCAGCAAAGTTACTCTTCATATCAACAAAGATACTCAAAATATGATGAGTTTTTGGAAGAATTCAATCAAATCAATATACAATTTCAGAAAGAGAGCGAAGAGCAAAGAGCGAAGATGAAACACTGACGCTTTGTTAAAGCAGATGGCAGAATAAAGGGAGTTAAGACTTTGTAAGCGTATCGAAGAAATTTATCAAGGCAATATACAATTTCAAAAGGAGAAAGAAGAAGCAAGAAGAAAAAATGATGCTTTGATAGCGCAGCTAGCAGAATAAAGGGAGTTAAGACTTTGTAAGAGTATCGAAGAGATTCATCAAGGCAATCTACAATTTCAAAAGGACATAGAAGAAGCAAGAAGAAATATTGACGCCTTGTTGAAGCAATTACAAGAAACAAGAGTCAAGCAGCAGTTAGAACCAATCTCATCAAATGCATTAACCAACCCCGAAGAGCAGTGTGATGACATTGTTCAGCTGATAGGGGAGGAAATCAATGACAATCTGGCTGATGAAAAAGAGAAAGCTGAAGAAGAGGAACTAGAAGAAGAAGAAGAAGAAGAAGAAGAAGAAGAAGAAGAAGAAGAAGAAGAAGAAGAAGAAGAAGAAGAAGAAGAAGAAGAAAAAGAAGAGGAAACTGAAGAAACACAAGAAAGAGAACCAGAGGAAGTTGATGAAGAAAAGGAAGAAGAAGAAGGTGCAGCAGAAGAAGAAGAAAAAGAAGGAGGAGGGGAGGAAACAAAAAAGATGGTGCTTAAAGAAGAGATTGACTGTGAAAGGGAGAAAGAAAACAACACATATGAGGGTTTCACGATGAAAAAGATCAAGAAAATGAGAAAAAGAGTGAACAGGGAGATGGAGAATCAAAGCCCGAAGAAGGAAGGGAAGTGGTACCAAGACAAAAGGCCTTGCCTTATCCAACCAGTCCTCCAAAGGAAGATCAAGAAAGGCATGGTACAAGTGACAAACCTTCCAGACCTCACAAAAGAAAGGCCTGCAATCACACAGACCAGGACAAGGCAAAGAGAAGAAAAGTCAAGCTAGAATCAAATTCAGAACCTAGAGCCAGATTGAAGATCAAGTGGTCAGGTGTGTTCCATATCAAAGACCCCCTGAAGCAAAGAAATTGAGAGCAATCAATTGTAAATCATCAAAGCTTCACAGTACAGGTTGTTCCAAGGCAAGATTGTGGGGAGGTATATGGGCCAAAGAAAGGAATGGTGCAGCTCACAAGCTCATCAAATTATTTCAGTTTCGGTCACCTAGAGAGAACAGGCGTTGAGCTACCAGACGTTAAACAAGCGCCTTCTGGGAGGCAACCCAAAGATTTTTAAAGATTTTAATTAATTTTAGTTTTGCTTTATTTTCTTGTTGATTAATTAGGATTTTTCATTTTTTTGAGGATTTAAGAAATTTTCAAAATTGATTGGAATAAGTTTGTGGAAAATAAAACTTTTAAATAATAGGAAGTAGCAGAAAACGTGACTGAAAATTGCAAAATTACATTCTGTTTTCTGCGCTTCACCTGCGCTGTAGCGCAGGTAAAGCGCAGAAATGCAATTTTAGTCACTGTCTTCTGCGCTTCACCTGCGCTGTAGCGCAGGGGAAGCGCAACAATACGAATTTTTTTTTTTAAAAAAATCCTCTAATTTCTCATATACTATTTTTCTACTTCCTAAGCTCTTCTTTTCAATTTTTTCCACTCACAAACCTTCATCAATTTTGGAACTTTCAAGTTTCATGTATGTTTTTACCAATTGAAATCTTCATTTACTCTATGATTTGAAGTTTAGGGTAGCAACCTTAGGATTATGAATACTGTTGATAATTGCTATCTTACATGTGATTTTGGCTGTGTGGAACATGAAGAACAATTTGCTTGATTGGAATGCCCTTTGTTTTATGA
Source organism: Sesbania bispinosa (assembly GCA_026901365.1). Taxonomy (NCBI): domain Eukaryota; kingdom Viridiplantae; phylum Streptophyta; class Magnoliopsida; order Fabales; family Fabaceae; genus Sesbania; species Sesbania bispinosa. The sequence goes on from QLOH01000112.1 coordinate 1,743,881, forward strand.
GTTATTGAATTTGAAAGTGTTATGCTCTGTTTCTTTCAAAAATCTTGAACTTTCACTTTCCATGGATTGATTGAATGCTTGCAAAACAAATGAGTATGTTCTGTTTTTAGGAAGTCATTACCAAGTGCACTGAACTTTTGTTGTGAAAATATTAATTCTTTGAATTATTCATGCAAATTGGTTAATGATAGGCTTCCATGTTCCTCATGAATTGCACATACTGCTGCAAAGTATAAAGACTAGTTGACCTTAAACCAATCAGGAGTACTAGACCCATTCCCAAGCATGCTGCTTGAAGAATTCCGGATATTCTTGCAGTGGCCTGGGGACAGGCCTATTAATCCAGGGGGAGGTGGAGCAGCAGCAGGACAAGGACTTACAGGATACAGAGGATGAAGATTGATACTGGTGTTTTCTTTCTTTTAGTTTTTCTTTTATTTTCTATTATTTTATATAATTTTTTTAGTTAATTAGGATTTTTATTTGGTATTTCATTTTTTTTTAATTTTTAGAATTTTTAAAATTTTTAGAACCTTAGGAATTAGGATTTAAGGTAAAATTTTTCAAATTCTCTGTAATTAAGTAGTTTAACTAGATTAGGAAAGATGATAGGGTTTTGTGATTAACTCCATAATCAGTTAGGATTAGGATACTTCTCAGAAGGACCTATCAGGATAGTTAATTAGAACCAGTAAGTGCTTTATCAAGGAATTTTAGCCAATAACCAGTGAGTTGTGAGCCCAAACACTAAAATTGAGAGTTTTTCACTGCTTCTTGTCAACTGTTATTGCTTGAGTTTCTGAATTTTGTCTTGCTAATGGAAGATATGGAAGTGACAAAGGCATATTTTGTCATTATAATATTGTGCTCAGTGCCAAACAGCCAACCTTGATTAAATGTTTCCATTTATTGATTGCCCATTTTAAGCCTTTAATGTTTCTTTTGATGCACCCTAGCCATACTCAATGATTATATCATTTCCCTCAACACTTGGGATAGAGAGCAAGGTGCACCACAACAACATGGGACAAGGGGGTGGTAAAGTGAAAGGTCAAAGAGATTCAAAGAGCAGGTAGAAGAAATCACAAAGATAAAATGGTAAATTAGAACACTTTTTAGTTCACTTATCAAGGATAAAATGGTAATTTTGCCCCAGTTTAATCCCTTTTTATTAAATTTTAGATAAATTGTATTTATTAATCTGAGATTTGAATTTGATGCTATTTTGATAGAAATATTGCTGATTTTTGTAGGATATTGCAAAGATTTGATTTGACGGGAAGATAACATTAAATGGGGAAGATATTTGAAAAATTTGAGTTTAATTGAAGACATTTAATAAAGATTTGAAGAAAATTTGAGGCAATTAATAAGGAGATCATTGCCAATCAAACAAGGATTCTGTAGACAACCTTCCCAAATAAATCAAAGATGCTCAATAAATGCAAGGATTTGATCAAGAAAAGGGAAACAAGGAAAGACAAATCAGCCAAAACCAGTCTCGGGGAGAGATCATAATTAAAAAGAGAAAGTTGGAGCTGCAGGACGCATCCTGCGCTACAGCGCAGGGTGAAGCACAACCCTCTGGAACCTGCACTACATCCTGCGCTGTAGCATAGGGTGAAGCGCAGATCACACTGATTCTTGCCCTGTTGCCATTTTTAGATAGATTTCTCCCCAATTTCCTTTATCTTTCCTTAGCCTATAAATAGGAACCACTTGCACCAGATCAGGTGTGTAGGATTATTGTAATTCAGTCACATTTCAGTGATAATGCACCAGTTCTAATTTTAGAGTAGGAGAGGAGGAGCGCTTCACAAGGATTGAAGATGGTGACAACATCTTCGGTGGTTTGTATAGGTACCTTGTGTAGTTAACTCTCCATTAGGATTGGATGTAATTGATTCTATCCCCAAGTGTATGTAAACTCTATATTATTATTACCTGAGCTCTCTGTCTATAATATTGGTAATCTTATTCTGTGCTTAATTCCAAACTTCCGCGCTTGCGCCGGAGTTATAGGCTAGTTTCGACTAGGATTGAGGATGGGGGAGCAGATTCTGAAGAAACCCATTCTCTGAGTGAATAAGAGGACTCGGTAGCCAGTGAACCGAAACATGGGCGTTGCTAGTGATTGATGGGTAGTGTGAGTACTCTAATGAAGGGCGTCTACAGGATAGGCATGGTTATTAAATTACCGATAGCAAAGGTTAGTTGATTGTCAATCCAGGATTCGACGCAAGGATGTATCTAATAAGTGATGGGTAGTGACAATACTCTAATGAAGGTGCGTCTGTAGCTTTAGGTCTCGTTTATCAACTAGTCCTTTTACAAACGGAATAAAAGAAAGCAAAATAAGCCGAGGGTAAGTCTGTCGCCTGGGAGAGCACGCATGGATTACCTTTGAGTGTGTGAGGTTGCTGGTAACTCGGGGTCTTAGCAATATAGTTTGTCTACAGTATTATAGAGTAAACCTAATAGTTTTTACATGCACGAAGGGTGTGATGATATGAAGTCCAATCCTAATCCAAGTAAAGTGTCTCTAACTCTTCCTTTCTAATTCAATTGATTATTAATCTGTTATTTACGTGTTTCGCACAACAATATTCTCAAAACCTGTTGTTTCCCTTGATAATTAGATCACGAGTTTACGTGAGTTGACCGTTCCTTGTGGATACGATACTTTTCTTACTATTATACTACTGGATTTTTGGTTCGCTTTCCAGAAACCCATCACTTGTTTCACTGATCGCTTTTCTGGAAAAGTAGGAAGTTTATGTTCAACCAGTTCTCGACTCAAACCAGGCATTTCATGGTAATCCCATGCAAAGAAATCCTTGTATTCTTTTAATAAGTCAATTATTTTCTTCTTGAATTCTCCTTCGAGATTTTGACTTACAAAGTAGGTCTTTTTTCGTCTTCAGTTCCTAAATTCACTTCTTCTAAAGGATCTTGAGCTTCCATTTTCTTAATACCTTGAGAAAAAGTTCCTTCAAAACTCAAAGGGGAATCATCATAAATACAATCTAATTTCCAAAATCAACCCCTTGAGTTTTCTGAACTTAAGTTTCAACTTTCTGAATCATTTTCTCAAGATAGTCCTTTTCAGAATTCTCACTTCCTTCAGAAATCTTTTCAGAATTTTCATTTTTCAAGTCTGATGACATTTCTTCTTCCACTATTTCCTCAATAATTATTCTTCCTTCTTGCCACTCGGCCTGAGTGGCCATTATTTCATTATTACATCTAATTTGTTCAGATTCAGCTTCGAAAGTCGCTTCTACCTTCTTTTCGGCCATGTAGGCCGAAATTCGAGCCCAAAAGCTCGAATCTATTCTGGATCTGACCATTCAAAAACTTTTGTGGTCTCAAATGTGCTAACATCACGCTGTAACATGAACCCGCAATCAGGATTCAACCTTAAAGAGTAAGGTACTTTTGTAGGCACCAACATATACTTAGTAACCATTTCATAAGGTCTTTTCTTCATAACCTTCTTTTCCGTACTTCTCACATCAACAACATCCTCTTCGACTTTGAAATAATTTTTGTCCCCATCAACGTAAATGGATACACCCTCTTTAGTCCACATACAAAGCCTCTGATGCATTGAAGATGGAACAACACCCACTCCATGAATCCATTCTCTTCCAAGCAAAAGATTATAGTTTGCTTTCGAATCAACCACAACAAACATAGTGGGTCTCATAATGGTTCCCACCGTTAGTTCCAAACACAACACTCCTTCAGATTTCGAAGTCTTTCCACTGAGATCTGTAATGATCATTTGATGAGGCATTAAATCAAACTTAGTCTTCATCAACTTCTTCATCATAAACTTCGACATCAAATTCACTGTCGCTCCAAAATCCACAAGTACCTTTCTTATACTTTCATCTTCAACCAAAGCCCTAATAAACAAAGGCTTCATGTGAAGTTGCATATCTTCTGTAGGCCTTTCGAAAACTGCAGAAGTATTCTAACAAATCTGTTTACCAATGTAAGTATAACGAATAGGATCCTCACCTATATCATCTTCTTCAAAGTCTTCATCCTCCAAGTCCTTTTCAAGTTCTTCTGCATATTCAGCAGGTAAAACAGAAACAACTGCGCAAATGTCATCCAGACCATCTACGAATCCTGTTTTGAATTTTTCTGTCAACAAATCATCTTCGTTTTCATTAAAACCCCCAATCACTTGGAAAGAAGGTTTCTTCTTTACAACTTGTGCATATGAAGGATGACTTGAGTTCGCCTGAACTTGAATAACTTGAGCATTCTTTGCTTAAACAGGCTTGGGTTGTGCATTACTTCTTTCAACCACCATGTTTCTTTTTTCTTGTTCCTCGAAAGCAGCCTTTCTCATTCTTTGTGCTCTCCTCCATTGAGTTTTCGTCATTTGTGGCCTATTTCCATAATAAGGCCTCTATTGAAACCCTTGATAATTGTACTGAGGCTTCGAATATCCAGGACGAACTCATTTGTTTGGAGGAACTAATGATGATGGCACAAAAGTTCGAGGCTTTCCATTAACATGGAAAATTGGATGCATAGGGTGCTTTCCTTTATTAAACTTATTCACCTTTTGAAGTATCTTTTCCTCCGAAATGGACTCTGATTTCGAGATCCATCCACCATAAGAAGGATTAACCTTTCTTTGCTTGTCTTCATTCTTTTGGCTTTTTACAACCACTTCCTGATAATGCTTTTTCATCCTAGAATCACGAAATGCCTTCGCAGCAGATCTATCAAATACTGCATGACATCTTGGACATAAATCAATTGAAGCATCTTCACTTGAAGTGGGTCAGAATCAATCTTCGTTGCCATTGGAGTTTTTTCTTCGAATTTCAATCTCCCTTGTTTAATAGCTTCTTGGATAATATCCCTGAAACGAACACAACTATTAGTCTAATGTCCAAAAGGATGATGATATTTACAATACTTTCGACCTGTTCTCTATTCTTGAGAAAGAATCTTATGATCATCACTTAAAATTATTTGTTTGTCTTTTACTAATATATCGAAAATTTGTTCAGCTTTCGAAATATCGAAACCATAATTTTTCTTGGGAAATCTATCTTTTGTATCATTATTAACATTTCCATTTGGTTTCAAAGATTGACAAACATAAGGAGGTCCTGGATTAAGTTCTGCCACGTGAACATTATTATCTTCTAAGTCATATTCGAAATCACTGTCATCAGAAACTTTTAAATATGCTATTTTATCTTTTCTGAAAACCTTCTCAGGTTTCCTAAATCTTTCTTTTTCTTTCTTAAGATGTTCGATTTGCCTTACCTTATCAGCCAATTGGGCCATATCCCTAAGTTGTTGATTAATCAATTTCTTTGAAACTTTGATTCTAAGAACAATCTGGAGATTAGAATCAGATCCTCTTATGGGACTCGTTTTAAAAAGTAGATTTATGGTGTTTCTGATTTGTAGAATTAGTAAGAAAAACTTGATTTTTCCAGGAACTTTCAAAAGGCTTGACTTTTCCAGAAATTATAATGATTTTTCCAGAATTTGACTTCTAGAAATGAAAGAACTAGAGTTAATTGATTCAGAATTTTATCAAAGAACTTATCTTTCAAAAAGTTTAGAACTACTTGATTCAGAATTCTATCAAACAAAGTTCTAAATTGGATTCTTAAAAATCAAAGTTTCAAAGAAGTAGAGAACATAGAATTTGAAAGAAAGAAAGAAAAAGTACGCGTAATGTAAATTGCAGAATGTAAATTACAGAGAGTAAATTGCAAAAAGTAAATTGCAAAAAGTAAACAAAGAGAAGAAATGAATTGTAAGAATAATTTGCATAAATTGAAATGTGGATGGGTTCATCACATACTGTTGCTCCTTGTAACCTGTTTGTCGATGTGAGTTCGGACATATAAGGTGTTTTAGAGTTTGAGTATAATGATTTGCCAACCTTTATTACATAGAAACTTCACCTATTTATAGATTTCTATTCCTAACGGCTAACTAATGTACAATTGTCACATCATCTAGCCCTATGTGTTGGCAGCCTGCATGCTTGCCACGATTTCTGCTAACCAGAAAACTACCTTTCTTCTTTGAACTTTTTCAAATGCTTTCACTGAAATGTTGTCATCTGTCCTTGATCAACAAACTTCTGTAACTTCCAGTAACTGTTTTCTTCTATCTTCTGTTTCCTCGAAAAATCACTTTCAGATTCAGAAATCTACCAAGTCTTCAAACATTCTATTTTTGAGTTTCTGCTCTTTATTCATTTCGAGATTTTACTGTTCCATTTCTCGAAATCTTCTTTCTGGAATTCTGACTTCTTGTACTCGAATTCTACTTCCAGAATCTTGAAATGATCTTTTTGAATTTCAAAATCTTCTTCTTTTGAAACTTAACCTTTATTGAAACTTGAATTCACTAAATCTTTTCAAATTTCAAAACTTGTTCATCCTCTTTCACCTGCCACATGTCAAGCTTCATTTGGTTGAGTTAATGGTCATGAAGACCACCATTCACCGTCCATTCAACTCTTATTATGAAAGTTCTTCTCATTGGATGTTGAAATAGGTTCATTAATGAATCTTAACTCTTCTAACCCCTATAAATAGAGGTCTATTTGGATTCATTTTTAAACCTTATAAACCTTCTTCTTCCTTCTTCCAAATTCTTCATAGAATATGAAGAAGTATATTCCTTTGGCTGTTGCGTATAACCTAATCTGGAATGACTTCATTTTTTATAAGGTTAACGCAATAGCCAAAGCTATAGGCTTTTTCAATCTTTCTCTTTGATGGATTTCTCTTAGGTTAAAAGTAACAGCCAAATACTAATTCACTTAGAAATAAATGAATTTCTTTGTTAGTTCCCCAAGTACCAAGGTGGTTCAACAGATTGGAATAGAAATTCTTTTTTTGCCTTGGCTCTATAAAAGCTTATAGAGGAGGAAGAAGAGAAAGAGGCTTGTTAGGCAGGAATCAAGTACTCCTTTGAGATTAGGATAGTTTCCTTTCTAATGTATTGAGTACATAGAATAGTTCCCTTTCTAAGTGTATTTCCAATGTATTCGAACTTTTGAAATTCGAATTTGGATTATGAACAAAATTACTATCATTTACTTTTCTGAATACTAGAAATACCATATTTCTCGAATTCACCTTTATCTTCTTGTCGAGTTTCTAACAATCAAGAACTTTCTAAGTTATCAAACTCATTTGAAAAAACTCGAAAAAACAACATTTAACATTCTCTGTGAATTCGAAAACCTAAAGAACTTGCAACTTGTAGAATTCAAAATATTAAAAATTCGAATCCCAACAGATGTAAAAAATGAACGAAAAAGAACCACGATAGATAGATCAAACTCCTGCCATTATTAATACTGTTGACTTCTCTTTTTCCAGGCACCATGTTGCGGTATTGGCAAGTGTACCAATGTCGCAATAGTATAATAGTTTCTTTATAAGTACGAGTGTCGAACCCACGAGGAACGGATTCAACAAAAATTCTAAGTTTAGCTCACTAAGTATATATACAAAAGTAACAAATTGGTTCATGGTAGGTTTTTGTAACAACTAAATTAAAACTACATAAAAGTAATAAAATGCAAGGTAAAAGTTAAGGAAATTTCAAGTGGGAGAAGCTGGGATTGAACTTCATCTATCGCACTCTTCTGTATTTTGGAAATAAAAAACCTGTAGTATTCGAGCTAAACAATATTGAAACACAAGCTAAAATCATTGACACTGATTCCTCCAATGTGAAATCCTTAGAACAATCCCCTAAACAACGATTCCTCCAATGTTTGACAGATTGCCTAACATTAAGAAAAGATGTTTTAAATCTATCGATACATCGAAACCTATTCCTAGCATTTCGACCTATCGAGCATTCTCGTTCAAATTGGATTTCCGAAATAAGTTCCCGATACTTCAAGAAATCAAAATCAAGATTACTACTGAGTTAATAGAATCAAGCATTAAGAGTAGAACGAAAATGCCAATATTGAAAAGAAACGGAATTTCTATAGATGAATGAAACCAAAATACATTCGAGTTTCAATCGATTACATTTAATCCCACAATAAAATCTTAGCTACTCATGGTAGCACTTACAACCCAAAAGATGGGGATGGAAGGGGTGGAGACGCAAACCCTAGCAGTGCAAACTTGGAGAAGAGGAGCCTTCGAGAGAGAGCCATCCAAAAAGTCGAAAAGTCCTTCAAATAGCTCTCGTTCTATTCTTTTAAGCACATTCAACAAGCTGTCTGAAATTTGGGCGTTTAAACCTCCAGAATGCAGGTTTGAACGCCCTGTACTCACTTTCAGAAAAGGGACATGCGTTTAAACCTCCAGAATGCAGGTTTGACCGCCAAAGCTTGCTTTCAGACAAAGCTTTACGCGCTCAAGCGCCCAAACTTCCTGCCAAAGCTATCTTTTTTATTCTCTTTTCACTCTATTTGCTTTTTAGCTTTCCCTCCAAGTCTTAATACCTACAAAATATATACATTCATCATTAAAATAGCATCAAACTCCGAATTTAATTTAAAAACTACATAAAACTAAAATCAAATCAATAAAAGGGCAATTAGGGGCCAAATTAAGAACAATTATCATCTCAAAGTGCTAAATTCATACCTAAAAACTACTAATTCTAAGCACTTATCAACTCCCCCCAACTTAGCATCTTGCTTGCCCTCAAGCAAGATAACTCAATCAAAATGGAGTAAGCAAACTGTAACACCAATGGGACCAAGTCTTTGTTTGAACAAAACCAAATTCCAATCATCAAAACAACTATAACAATCACAACAGCATTTTCAACTTTCAACAATCAGAATTTTCAGCCAAGTAAGATCAAGGTACGAGTACACTTCAGTTACTATAGCAAATAGAATAAGTAAGGGAATTACTTTCACAAAGAACCACTCTCAGTGTTTGACTCTCCTGGGTGAATGTTTCACTCACTCTCCAAAGTGATTGATCACCACAGTCTTGCCAGTCATTTTCCATCAAATCACAAACACAATATTAGCATGAATCCTAAGGTCTTTGAAGGTTGTAATGAAGCTGGGTTTCCAAGAATCATTGTTTTTCTAGATATTCAAATTCACACTTTTGGGAATAGAGAGCTTTTATACAAGTTATGCATAATTCACACCACCCCAACTTCTCAAACTTGGAATCCCTCTTTTCTGAATCAACAACCACCATTATTTTCTTCTTTTGATTTCATTTCTATTTACAACCCCTTTTCTTTCTTTTCATTTCTTTTTTTGTTCATTTCCTTTTTCACTTAAAGGTTGTTTTTTACTTTTCAACTCTTCTCTTTACTTGCCCAAATCATCAAGCAACTCAATACCCATTCAATGACATAACTTGCACCTAAGCTCTCTTTCCCTAAGCATGGAGGGAAGATTAATTCAATTGTATATGGGGTGCAGGTCTTCAGAACAAACATGCAACTCAAATGGGCTGTCAAAGAAAATTGCTTACTCATGATGCAAGGTTGGCTATTTGGCACTAGGCTTAAAGAAGAATTTCAATAAATTTTCCAAAGTCATTTTCATGCTTCTAATGATAAGTAACAATGGAAAATTAAGGCAAGACCAGCTTCACAAATCACAGCAAGGACTCTCAATTTTCTTTTGGTTTCACTCACTCACTTGGCTAGAAAGAATAAGGTTCCTTGATCAAACCACTCAATTACTTCAAACATTTGCCTTCTTCACCATCATGTACAAATTTTATGCTTACTCAACTGAAAAATTATGCTTCTTTGAAGTTCTCAATTTCTTCAAAATTTTTGAAATTTTCTGTGCTAGGCTAAAAAGATGAAATTGAAGCAATTGATTTACTTTTCAAACAAAACTTTCCAAAAAGAAAAGTTTTCTATGATTTCCTTTCAAAATGTATGTACAAGGGAAATATTTGCAATGAGTTCTGTAAAGTCAGTGATTTCTGAAAAATTGTTAAACTCCTAAGTCAAGAATAGTGGTTTAGATGAATAGCAACAAAATGACATACACAAACAGACAATGCATCCATTATCCAGAACAATACCAAAGTTATCAAATATGTTCAACTACAAACAGAAAATAAACTATTCTACCATAAATTACTAAAAACTAATTACTGAAATTTAAAGACTAAATTGAAATAACAAGAAAACAGTAAGAACAAGTAAAACACCCCCTCACTTCATTGGGTCATCATCATCTTTATCTGCCTGTTGAGCTCCTGCATAAGATGATCCTACTCCCCCCGGAAAAGAAGGCTTGTCCCCCGGCTAGGATATATGAGCAGTGAACTGCTCCGGTGTTGGTCGTGGCCAAGCTCTAGGGACATGTGCAGACATAGACATGTAGGAGCTGCGGAATGAGTCATGGAAGGATGTGAGACCTCGATGCATAGCTGCCTGCTGGAGGTGAGTGTGTTGATGTGCCAGCTCATTGCGTTGGTTGGAGAGCTCCAAGCGTCGCAGATATTCTAGGATTGAAGACTCCATTTGAGGCATGAGAGGAGGAGATGCTGGAAACTGATGGGCTGGTGGTGGAGAGGGAATGTACGACTGATCTTGGTAAGGAGGTGGTTCTTGAGGTTGCTTTGCTCGATTCCGGCAAGTCTTTTGAATGTATTTCAAGTTAATTGGACAGTGGATGTCCTCAGTACGATCTATGTCTGTTACCCCTTTGTCTGCGCACAATTCCGTGATCAAAGATGGGAAGCCTAGACCTTTATTAGCTGCAATGTTGAATCTCTTCTGAAATAATTGTAGCTAGGTCCACTGAGAAGCCACTCAGAATAGTATAGAGGTGGCAATGAGGCATTGTCATATCAGAATTGTGTTTTATTGGCACTATGTTGGCCAATAAAAATGCCATCCACATTTGAGCTAAAGGTTTCATATTACTTCTGCAGATTAGACGGGGTTTACCTGCTTGGTTCAACTTGTAAGATCGCCCCGGTATACAAAGAACAACAGTTGTGGTGTCATCATTAAATCCTTCAGTGTTCCTCCTTAGTTGTTGATACATAAAACCTCCTTCTTGTGCAAGCACATCAGGGAGATTGAAGAACTCCCTAATGGCATCACGATCATATCTCACCCATTTGCCTCTGACCCATGATCTTTTGTCAACAACTCCTTATGTGACCGGGTAAGCATTTGCATAAAACTCCTTGACTACTTGAGGGTCAAAGTTTAGGTACGACTTTCCAACCATGCTCCAGCCTCTTCGAATAATTTCATTGTTAAACTCATCTTCCTCTTCGGGTCCCAAAACTACACTCCTTTCAGGAATAAGAGGCCACCCCTGAATGGTTTCAAACCTTTGTTAATGTTCCGTGCTTCTGAATATGATATTTGTTGAAGCTTGGGGTGCTTGGAAGGATGATTCTCCTTTTGCTTTCTTCCAAGGATTGTACCTAGCTCTCATTTTCTTGCCCATTCTGCAAAGTGTAAATTATGGAATTAGTGGGTAAAATTAGAAACCATAGTAATGTGCATAGCCAATTTGTTTGCATGAAATTAAGTGGAAACCATGTCAAGTCATGCTACATGTATACAAGTAATAACAAGTTCAAGAATTAGCATGGACAAGATTTAGAATTTCCACTTAAGTGCTTAGGTGCTTGTGATCAACACTAAGATTCAATTCCAAGAAACAAATATAATGCACCTAGTTCAAGCATTTTATCAAGCACTTATAAAGTTTAAAGTTTTTCACAAAGAATCCAAGAGCAAAAGTCAAGAGCTTTCCCTCTTGTGCACTCGCATAATGTATCTCAATGTCCGAAAGCATGCACATCTAGTTTAACTCATGAAGGAGCAAGTGGGGCATTTCATCAAACATGTGGTGGGCACAAAATTTTCTCAAGAAAATAGAACATTCAAGACCACCCACCCCTAAAAAATTTTCAATAAAACAACACACTCACAATATTCACAAAGTACAAACACTTAATTCAACAAAGAGCTACGTTAATACTAAAAGAAAAAGAAAAAAAATCAACCCAAGTCCATCCCTATGAGTGACCATGGAAAAGGGGAAAAGAAATAAAGAGAAGACATGGAAGGAGATGAACTCACCTTGGGCACAGAGAAATAGAGGAGGAAGAAAGATTGAATGTTGATGTTTTAACGATGAGGGGGTTAAAGAAATTTTGAGGTGAATATGTATGTGTGTGATGCGAATGGGGAAGGAGATAGAAGGAAGAAATAAGGGGAAGGGATGTTGTATGTGGGAAAGTGGGATCTTGGACAGTTGTACGCGCAAAAAGGGAGTTTTCCCGTGTGTTTGGGCGCTCGCGCGCGTATATGTGCGTTTGAGCGCCCGGAAGGGTGAAATCAATACTTTGCGGCAGAAAGTATGGGCGCTCGGGCGCCCCCTTGCGCATTTGAGTGCCCAGCATGAACAAAAAACACTCCCTGACATAAACAATGGGTGCTCGCGCACCTAGTTGCACGTTTGAGCGCCCATAAGTGGATTTTTACATGCTAGGACAGAAACATTGGACATTTGAGCGCCCGGGTGCGAGTTTGAATGCCCAAATTGAATTAGAAATTGTACAGGGATAGAAAGTTTGGGCGTTTAAACGCCCGGATGCGCGTTTGAGCGCTTAAATTCAGAAAGCAATTTATGCAGCAAAACTACATCAGATTATGCAGAAAATTTCTGCAATTTCAGCTCAAATTTCTCTCACTTTCAACACTCTTTTCTTTTTCAATTCTTGCCCCAAATTAATCCGCTCCAATCCCTCAATTCTTCTAAATCATATTCCCAATGGACACTCCAATTTATACCATAACAAGGCTAAAATTGGGTTCTAAAACTCAATTTTCCTAAAACAACCAAAAACACACAAGAACAAGCATCCAACCACCTCAATTTGCAGTCCAAATTAGTTTTCAAGCATACAGTCACATTTATAACTCTAATTACACAGATATGCACATTTAACAATCATGAGGTGATCAAATGTTAAACATGGACTAATCAACACACAAACATGCAATCCTACACTAAATCACATTTTCTACACAGAAACACCCTAAAAAATAGTTAAAATGAATTTCAAAAAGCAAAAACATTGGGTTTCCTCCCAGGAAGCGCTTGTTTAACGTCACATAGCTTGACGCCTGTATCTTTAAGGCTCACTCAGAGATATAACTTGGGTAAGTCTCTCAACATCACCACCCAAGTAAGGCTTGATTCTCTGTCCATTCACCACCCAGGTCCTTTTAGATTCAGGATCCTCCAACTCCACAGTTTCATAAGGCTTGACTTCTTTGACAAGAAATGGCCCTGACCATTTTGATTTGAGCTTTCTAGGGAACAATTTTAGCCTGGAATTGAACAGTAGCACAGATTGGCCAGGATAGAACTTTCTCTTTATGATTTTCTTATCATGATAATTCTTGACTTTCTCCTTGTAAATTTTTGAGGACTCATAAGCATTGAGCCTCATTTCTTCTAATTCATGCAGCTGAAATTTTCTCTCTTCACCAGCCGCCTGTGGATCAAAATTCAGAAACTTCAAGGCCCAATATGCCTTGTGTTCTAACTTCATCGGTAAGTGACATGACTTACCATATACTAACTGAAATGAGGATAAGGCTGTTGGAGTTTTGAATGTAGTTCTATATGCCCACAAGGCTTCATCTAACTTAATTGACCACTCTTTCCTAGAAGAGCTCACCGTCTTCTCAATAATTCTCTTGATTTCTCTGTTAGAAACTTCAGCTTGGCCATTTGTTTGAGGATGGTATGGTGATGCAACCTTGTATCTTACCCCATAGTGTTCCAAAACCTTCTGTAGCTGTGAATTGCAGAAATGTGAACCACCATCACTGATCAAAACCCTTGGTGAACCAAATATACAGAAAATATTCTTCACCACAGTTTTTGCATCAGCTTTTGCAGTTGCCATGGCTTCAACCCTTTTGGATACATAATCCCTAACTACTAAAATATACTCATTTCCAAAGGAAATTGGTAGAGGTCCTACAAACTCAATAACCCAGCAATCAAAAATTTCCACCTCTAGAATTCTATTCAGAGGCATTTCATGTCTTTTGTAGATGCCTCCATACCTTTGACAACTGTTACACTGCTGAACATAGAGGTGGGCATCTTTGAAGATTGTTAGCCAAAAGAAACCAAATTGGAGAACCTTTGCAGCAGTTCTCTCTCCATTATAATGACCTCCATATGGGGAGCTATGATAATGCCAAAGGATGTCTTTAGCTTCCTTATCACTTACACATCTTCTTAGCAAATTATTAGCTCCAATCTTGAACAAGTAAGGATCATCCCATACATAGTGAGTGGTATCTTTGAAGAACTTATTTCTCTGGTGCCAATTTAAATGTTTAGGGATTACCCCAGCTGCCTTGAAATTTGCCATGTTTGCAAACCAGGGTCCTTCCTCCAACAATAACAGCTTTTCATCAGGGAATTCTTCTCTTACTTCAGATTCATGTTCGGTCACCTTTTCATTGACTAGTCTGGACAAGTGATCAGCTACTTGATTTTCACTTCCTTTCTTGTCTTTGATCTCCAAATCAAATTCCTGCAGCAATAAAACCCATTTGATTAATCTCCGCTTAGAATCAGGTTTATTAAGCAAGCATTTGATGGCAGCATGATCAGTGTAAACAATCACTTTTGATCCTATCAATTAAGATCTAAATTTTTCCAATGCATACACTATTGCCAAAAGCTCTTTTCAGTAGTTGCATAATTCACTTGAGCTTTATTTAGAACCTTGTTGGCATAGTGTATAGCATGGAAGATTTTAGCTCTTCTTTTTCCCAACACTGCCCCTACAGCATAATCACTAGCATCACACATTAATTCAAACTCTAGATTCCAATCAGGGGCAATGATAACAGGTGCAGAAATTAATTTTTGTTTTAAAGATTCGAAAGCAATTAAACAATTAGCATCAAAATCAAAAGAAGTGTCCTTATTTAGCAAATTGCTCATGGGCTTGGAAATCTTGGAAAGATCCTTGATGAATCGCCTGTAGAAGCTTGCATTTCCAAGGAAACTTCTGATGCCTTTCACATTGGTTGGAGGTGGTAGTTTCTCAATAATTTCCACCTTAGCTTTGTCCACCTCAATCCCTCTTACTGAAACCTTGTGTCCTAACACAATTCCTTCTTCAACCATAAAATGGCATTTCTCCCAGTTGAGCACCAGATTGGTTTCAGTACACCGCTTAAGTACAATGTTGAGGTTTTCTAGGCAATGATCATAAGAACTTCCGAAAACAGAAAAATCATCCATGAAGACTTCAATGCATTTTTCCATTAGATCGGTAAATATAGCCAACACACATCTTTGAAAAGTGGTCGGTGTATTACATAACCCAAAAGGCATTTTTCTGTATGCAAAACCACCAGAGGAACAAGTGAAAGCTGTCTTCTCTTGATCAGCAGGATCAACTGAAATCTGATTTTACCCTGAGTAGCCATCCAAGAAACAGTAGAAGGCTTGACTAGCTAGCATTTCCAACATTTGATCCGTGAAAGGTAGTGGGAAATGATCTTTCCTGGTGGCTTTATTCAACTTTCTGTAATCTATGCACATTCGTCAACCAGTGACAGTTCATGTTGGAATCAACTCATTCTTCTCATTACAATTCACTGTCATTCCACCTTTCTTAGGAACCACCTAAACAAGACTTACCCAAGCACTATCAGAAATAGGGTAGATCATGCCTGCATCTGGCAACTTCATCACTTCTTTCTTTACCACCTCTTTCATTGTTGGATTGAGTCTTTTGTGAGGTTGGGCCACTGGTTTATAATCATCTTCCATAAAAATTTTATGCATACAGTAGGAAGGACTAATACCTTTGAGATCAGAAAGTGCCCAACCAATGGAACTCTTATTGTACTTCAAAATCTTTATCAATTTTTCTTCTTCAACTTGAGACAACTTGTTGCTGATTATGACTGGCTTGTTGTTGTTGTCTTCAAGAAAAACATATTTCAGATGAGATGGAAGCAGCTTCAGCTCCACCTTTGGTTCTTTTGGATTTTGCATAGCTTGTATCTCTTCAAACACAATTTCTGCTGGTGATATTTCCTTGGAGGAATCCAAATCTTTCAAACAAGCCTTAATTTCTTTTTCTTCTTCTTCATTCATCATGTCAAGAGTTTCAATTAGTGATTTCTCCAGAGGACTTGAATTTTGAATGTTCTCTTTAGCAGAAATGTAAAGCTCATCAAGTACGTCAACTCTGAAGCATTCTTTCATGTCAGTTGGATGTTGGAGTGCTTCAAACACATTAAAATTCACCTCCTTATCTTGCACTCTCACCTTCAATTTTCCACCATCCACATCAATAATTACCTTTACTGTCTTCATAAATGGATGGCGAAGAATAAAAGGCACATCAATATCCTCTTCAATGGCCATGACCACAAAATCCACCGGGAAGAAGAATGTGTCTACTTTCACCAGAACATCTTCCGCAATACCATGAGGGTATTTGATGGATCGGTCGGCCAATTGAAGAGTCATCCTTGTAGGCCTAATGTCCAAGTCACCAATTCTTTTAAGCATCGACAAATGCATCAGATTGATACTTCCACCAAGATCTAGCGATGCTTTCCCTACTTGTAAGGCACCAATAGTGACTGGTATGGTAAAACAACCAGGATCCTTTGACTTTTGTGGTAAAGACTTCTGAATAATGGCACTGCATCCAGCCTCTAACTCCATTGTCTATTCTTCAGAAAATCTCCTCTTCTTAGTCAAGAGGTTCTTCATAAATTTAGCATAAGTAGGCATTTCTCCATTGCTTCAATAAATGAAATATTTATTTGAAGTCTCTTGAAAATATCCATGAAGCGGATGAATTTCCTTTCTTTGTCTTTCCTTGACGGAGCATGAGGATAAGGTAGATTCTTCACCAGTGGCACACTACCTTTATAACTCTTTTTCTCGCTTTTCCTTTTTTTTCTTATTTTCTTTTTCTTCACTCTTATATACAACTTTTTCTTCATTATTTTTATCCTCTCCCTCACACTCACTCTTTTTCTTTTCACTCTCATTCTTCTTTCTCTCATTTTTTATTCTCTCATTTTCACTCTCTTCTTTTTGCAAAACTTCTTCCTCAACTACCAGGTTATCCCCAATACCTTTCCCTACTACATTACCACTACGAGTTGTATTGGAATTACATTGCTCCTTGGGATTGGTTTGAGTATTGGCTGAGAATTTTCCACTTTGCTGCTCCGCTAATTGCTTTGCCAATTGGCCAACCCGAGTCTCCAAATTTTTTATGGCAGCATCAGTGTTTTTCCTACTAGCAGTAGAGACTTGCATAAATTTCTCCAAGGCATCCTCCAATTTTGAAGTTCTATCCGAGTTGGGAGGATAATGACCTTGGGGTTGGTAAGGAGGTTGTTGTCTTGAAGGTCCAACTTCTTGTTTCCACCCAAAATTAGGCCCTTGGTTATTTCTCCAACCTTGAGAATAATTCTTTTGATAGGAGTTGTTTGGGAAATTTCCTTGCCTTCCTTGGTTGTTCACATATTGGACTTCTCCTTGTTACACATTCCCACTAGAACAGTTACCATTGGGATGATCTCCTCCACAGAATTCACAAGCCATCTGTTGTTGGTGTTGACCAGAATTAGACTGCACAACATGGAGTTGTTGAGGCAATTTAGCCATCTGCGTGGTGAGTGCCTCAATCAGTTCAGTAAGGATCTTGTTTTGAGCTAAGATTGCATCATTGGTGCTCAAATCTAGCACTCCCTTCTTCTGAACGACTTGCCATCCATGTTGAGCTTGTTGGTCAGTGGATGCCAACACATCAATAATTCTTGTGGCTTGCTCAACATCCATAGCCATCATGGTTCCTCGTGTTGCATCATCTAAGATCATTTTTGTATCAGGCCTCAGACCATTGCAAAAAATATTAAGTTGGGCTATGTCTTCAAACCCATGATTCAGACATCTCCTCAACAAGGATTTGAATCTCTCCCAGGCTTCACAGAATGGCTCATCTTGTCCTTGCCTGAAGGTAGAAATATCAGACTTTGCCTTGGTGTATTGAGAGGGTGAAAGAATCGGTTCAAGAATTTCTCCTGTACAATACTCCAACTTGTCAAACTCTGATTAGGATGAGATTTTAGCCATTCTCTTGCTTTTCCTGCCAAAGAAAAAGGAAATAAACGTAAGTATACGGCTTCCATATCACCTTCATCAAAACTCGTAGTTCCTATTAATTCATAGAAAGTAGAAAGATGGGTATATGGATCCTCATGATCCATTCCCGTGAACTGATGAGCGCTGATCAGGCTTAGAAAAGCTGGCTTCATCTCCAATGATCTTGTGGTTGCTGGAATTGCAATGCTCGAGAAATGTCTCGGCCCTTGATGCATGGCATACTCTCCTAATGTTCTTCTTGGGGGAGGGGGATTTCGTTGTTCCTCGACCATAATTGTTGGTTCAATATGCACTAACAATTCCAGTTCTGGATTGGCTTGAACAATTGTGCTAGGATTATTTGATGATTTTCCTTGCCTTTGTCCTTGCTTCCTTCTCTTGGTTTTGCTTCTATTTCTTCGAGCTGTCTTTTCTATTTCAGGATCAAATTGCAGGCTGTCGCCAGAACTGTGGCCTCGCAATAACATAAATCACAGACAACTTGCACAAGGATTAGCACAAAAGAGAATAATTCTGAATGAAAATAATTACAAAAAGAAAGAGAATTAATTGCAACCTAATGAGCTGAACTAAGAATTTCAATTGAGACACTGTTCCCCGACAACGACGCCAAAAATACTTGTTGCGGTGTTGGCAAGCGTACCAATATCGCAATAGTATAATAGTTTTTTATAAGTACGAGTGTCGAACCCACGAGGAACGGATTCAGTCGAAATTCTAAGTTTAGCTCACTAAGTATATATACAAAAGTAACAAATTAGTTCATGGTAGGTTTTTGTAACAACTAAATTAAAATTGTATAAAAGTAATAAAATGCAAGGTAAAAGTTAAGGAAAGTTCAAGTGGGAGAAGCTGGGATTGAACTTCATCTATCGCACTCTTCTATATTTTGGAAATAAAAAACCTGTAGTATTCGAGCTAAACAATATTGAAGCACAAGCTAAAATCATTCATACCGATTCCTCCAATGTGAAATCCTTAGAACAATCCCCTAAACATCGATTCCTCCAATGTTTGACAGATTGCCTAGCATTAAGAAAAGATGTTTTAAAGCTATCAATACATCGAAACCTATTCCTAGCACTTCGACCAATCGAGCATTCTCGTTCAAATCGGATTTCCGAAATACGTTCCCGCTACTTCAAGAAATCAAAATCAAGATTACTATTGAGTTAATAGAATCAAGCATTAAGAGTAAAACGAAAATGCCAATATTAAAAAGAAACAGAATTTCTATAGATGAATTGAAACCAAAATACATTCGAGTTTAAATCATTTACATTCAATCTCACAATAAAAGCTTAGCTACTCATGGTAGCACTTACAACCCAAAAGATGGGGGTGGAAGGGATGGAGGTGCAAACCCTAGCAGTGGAAACTTGGAGAAGAGGAGCCTTCGAGAAGAGAATGCCATCCAAAAAGTCGAAAAGTCCTTTAAATAGCTCATGTTCTCTTCTTTTAAGCACATTCAGCAAGCTGTCTGAAATTTGGGCGTTTAAACCTCTAGAATGGAGGTTTGAGTACCATGTACTCACTTTCAGAAAAGGGACGCGCGTTTAAACCTCTAAAATAGAGGTTTAAGTGCCCATGCTTACTTTCAGACAAAGCTTTGCGCGCTCAAACGCGCGTTTGGGCGCTCAAGCACCCAAACTTGCTGCCAATGCTATCTTTTTTATCCTCTTTTGACTCTATTTGCTTCTTAGCTTTCCCTTCAAGTCTTAATACCTACAAAATATATACATTCATCATTAAAATAGCATCAAACTCCGAATTTAATTTAAAAACTACATAAAACTAAAATCAAAGCAATAAATGGGCAATTAGGGGCCAAATTAAGAACAATTATCATCTCAAAGTGCTAAATTCATACCTAAAAACTACTAATTCTAAGCACTTATCACACCACTCTAAAAAGGATGTGAGATTGATGAAACCGCCTCAGCAAGGACTAACAAATTCCAGCTTCACACCCCTCAATATACGGAGAAGCCAGATTCTCCAGGAAGTTTATAACTTAAAAATATAATTGAACTTCCCCCTCCTTAACATATCCCAGAGGGAGCTTATAAGACCAAGAGGTGTGAATTTCATTTCACCTTCGGCCGCATCATAGAAGACTGTTGGACCCTAAAAACCAAATCGAGCAATTGATTCAACTTGGACACTCAGGGAAGTATGTATACAATGGACGACCAAAGAATTGATATGTCCCCCCTCAAAGGGAAGAGGTTAAAAGAAGGGATAGAAGATAAAGAGAAATCCTTAACCCATGACCTTATACTACGATAAAACGAGCGGGGTCAATATATACTATCGTCGAAGGATTTGTGGGGGGAAAAAGTCCTATTCTAAAACGCATACAAGCAACTTGCAATACCAACTGATGTCATTAGACTATTTGATGGGAACCTAGTCGGCTTATCTGGGAAAAGGCAAAGGTTCGATAATATTTGAATCTAAGAACCACATTCGAGTTGAATGGAGTATATCGGACGTTAAATGTCAAATATTTACAAGTCAATGCTGTCACATCCTACAACATCATAATTGGAAGATCAACATCAAAATCCCTAGGGGCAATAGTTTCAACCTCACACTTGACCTTGAAGTTCCCTATAAACAGCAATACAATTGAAGTTATGAAGGCAGAGCAAGAAGTCGCCAGAAAATGCTATTTTGACAGTTTGCGTATGATAGAGACTAATTAAGAAAGAGTGCAACACGTCAACAACCTTTATCCTCAATTGAGGGTCCATACAACTGAGTTGGACCCTAGAGAGGACTTTGCAGAAAGAATACCTCAACCTACTGAAGAACTGAAGTACGTACAAATTGGGCATAATCCCGAGCGGAAAACCCGAATAGGTTCAAATGTGTCTATTGAGGAAGAAGACAAGCTTGGACCCTAACAAACATATTAGGCATCAATCCAGGTTTTGTTTGCCATAAATTAATGATCGATCCATCTATCATACCCATTTCTTAGAAAAAGAAATAATTGGGAGATGAAAGAAGGAACACAACCATTGAAGAATCCAAGAAACTTTTGGAGGTCAGTTTTATTAGAGAAGTTGAGTGTACCACTTGGTTATCTAATTTGGTTATGGTGAAAAAGTCGAACGATAAATGGAGAATGTGTACTGATTTTACATATTTAAACAAAGCATGCCCAAAGATTCTCCTTTTACCGAGTGTTGACCGTCTGGTTAATGGTGCCTCAGGTTTCAACTTTCTGAGCATTATGGGAGCATACTCTAGTTACAATCAAATCAAAATGAACCTAGCCGATGAAGATAAAACAACATTCATAACTAATAATGAAAATTATTGTTATAAGGTCATGCCCTTTGGCCTTAAGAATGCTGGAGCTACCTATCAACAAATTATATATAGGGTTTTCTCTAGTCAAATTGTCAGAACATTGAAGTTTATATCAATGGTATGGTAGTCAAAACATCAAATTAAGGTAGTCACACCGCAACCTTAAGGATATTTTCGTACAACTGTGAAAGCACAACATGAGGCTGAACCTAGAAAAATGTTCCTATACTGTGCAATCAGGAAAATTCCTCGGTTTTATGCTTATACCTTGATCCATTCATGACGTTCCCGATGAAGTTGGAAACAAGGTAAATATCCAGATTCATTGAACCCACATATAGGGCCAATGCCTTAATCAAGGTCAATCATATCAAACAGAATAAAGGTGGAGGGGGAGAAATAGGATTAATTAGGGAAATTATTCAAAATAAACAAGAATCAGGACACTAATGAGTAGTAATCATGACCAACGATATCAATAATAAATGCAAAGTCAACCCACAACATTTATAAAAAAGAGGGAGGATAGCGGAAGCACAACACGATTTTCGCTTGGCTAAGTCATTAGTCTGCCTCTCCGAAGACTTACTTTAGCATAGGACAAAGTAGGATTTTGGCCTTGTAAGAACAGGTACCGCATACTACCTCATAAAGCATAACTTCTTCTCTTATTAGCTGGGTGGAATACAAAACTGAGGGGCTGGTTTTGAAATGGAAGTACATCGTGAAAGATAGAGAAAGGAAAAGAATGAGTGCACATTTAAAAAAAAATACTAGTTAAGAAATAAAAAAATAATTTTTTTATTGAGTTATGTGTGCACATTTAAAAAAACACCAATTAACAAATAAAAATAAAAACTGTTTGTTGAATTATGTATTATTTAATGTTAATTATAAATATAATTCATGTCCTAATGTCCAATAGAAGTCTTTTAAAACAATTTCAGCTCGATAATAAAGTGGATAAATGCATTTAGTTATTATTACAATTTTTTTTAAAATTTTTTGATAATTTATATGTTCATACTATTTTTTATAAAGTCTTTTATTTGCTTTAATAATTAAAATTAAAATTACTTACAAAGGTATTATTGAATAAAACTAAAATATCTATCTATCTATACTATTATCTACTATTCCCCTAAAATACAGTTTTTGTGCATCACACGGATCACTCACTAGTTCTCTAATCAATACTCTTAGTCTCGGGCACCTAGAACCCTAAAAAAATGATTTCCATTTTTGAAGTGAAATGGTGTATTTTATAAGATAAAATATAAAGATAATTACTAATTGATGAATAAATAAACAAAATTATAGTAAAAATATATATATATACATGTAATATAAATTATAAAATTATTAAAATTTTAATCATTATTTTTTTATTAATAATATAAATATATATTTTATCCTTTAAAAAGAAACCTCACGAGGAGCATATTTTTTTTAATAAAAGGGAAAAAGAGCCCTATTCAAGTATATTTATCTTGATGATGCATACATGTGTGATATTTCATTATTTCTCTAGATTCTAAAAAACTTTGCACTGGTATTTTGTACATGGTGAGAGGTTAGATAGTTTATGGTGATAGAAAAGAATGGGGGAGTTGATGAAAAGCGGGTTCGGAATGAACTTTTCCATTTTGTTTGATGAAACAAATGTTATATTTGTCTCGTAACGGGAAATTGTGAGAACAGTAACTCCATTTTAAATAATGAATAAATATTTAGTATAGAATTTGAGAAAAATGATTACATAGCTAATTTTAGAATATTTTCTCTGATTTTTGAGAATTTTTCCAAAATCTTTTAAAGTCATTTTGGTATAGTTACCAAAATGCCATTGACTATGAGTATCTAACAGAAACTTTTTTTATTAATTAAAGTAAAAAATAAAAAAATTCGCAAAAATACCTTTTAATTATAAAACTTTATATTAGAATATAAAACCTTTTTTTTTGGATTTTTCTATAATTCTTCCGAATTTTTAGTAATTTTACAAAAGTACCCTTAAACTTTGTGAAATTTCAAAATGGTCCCTCATACTCTACCTAGGGAATTCAGCCAAAAAGAGTAAAATGAAAGGAAACATTATTTTTATCACCCAAATAAATTTGACCACTCAAATTATATTTTTATATTAATCTTGTATGGAGAAATTATAACCATACATTTAGTTGTGGTGTGGCCAATTTTGGTGCATGTAATTTACCAAACTCCTTTCACCACAATTTGCCACATCTCTCCCTCTCCACCACACTCTCTCCCATCTCTATAAATTTCCTTCCTCTCACTTCATTTTGCTCCATTTGGTTCACTTGAACCATACCTAACCACCTCTCTCAAAATCTACTCAAGAGAAAACATCAATTTTTTAGCACCAATTCTACCCTAAGCCTCAGCTTCTTGCAAGATTGATTTTCATTTTTCTCTCATTCTCCCTTGTACCGTCGTGGGTATATCTCCCTCACCATGAATTTATTTTATTCTCCTCCTTTTATGATGCTCAAATCCCTAAATATTTCATTGTTGATTTTTGAAGTGTTTAGGAGACTTTCTCTTTGACACTTGAGGGAGATTCTTGAAGAAATTTTCTTGGCTACCAAAAGAACTCAACATGGTCGAATCTACTACTAGGTAGGGGGAGGGAAAGTGTGAAAAATCTTAGTTGAACGTAATGGAGGGTTAGGGTTTGAGGAAACCCTTGCCTCTTAATTTTGTATGTATCCAAAGAATACTTTTCTTTGGTCTTGAGGGAGACAATGGTGGTCTTAACCTCTTCATGAATGGAATGATAATATATGCCTAAAAATATTGAATGGCTATAGAGAAAATCGACTAAGAACTGATTTGGAATATTTGGGAATTTTGACATAGTGAGATTGTTTGGAATTAAATGTTCTCTTGACTATGAAAATTTTTATGATACAAATTATTTGAGAAATCGTTTGGTTTATATGGATGATGAAATTGTGTTGGAGACTGCGATTGAGATTCTTGGTGATAAATCTTGGCATGGAAATGGTTGAGTTAAGGAATGTGGTGAATTGTTGATGAATTGATTGTTATGGATGGAAATTGATATTGTTGAACTTTAGACATGATTTTGTCTATCATGATTTTGTGAGAAGGAAGATGTTATAAATTGATTTATGATGAAATTGCAATAGTTGGTTGTGCAATTTTTGGTGAGACACAAAGTGTAGGCTTTAAAGACTTGAAGATCTTGACACTTAAATTTAGACAATTAGACAAATGAATCATAAGAGACCCTAAAAGATTTAAAAAGTGAAAACAATGGATAAGAGTGAAAATGAGGAAGATGGGGATTTCATAAGACTTGAATATCCCAAAATTCAAGTTGTTATAATGAGGTGAGAAAACTATGACAACAATAGGGTAAGTTTATAACTAAAGACCAAATTGTTTGTAGCGCGTAACAAGATAGTTTATAACTGCAGGCTAAAATAGTTTGTAACTTGGTACGCAGAACTTTATGACAGAAATTTTTATAATTTTGTGACATAATATTTATACTATTTAGCTTATACTAAAAGAAATAAAATATTTTAGGACAAACCCAAAAGAGTCATAATCTCATTATTTAAAAAGTCATAACATGAAACTTAAGAATGTTTATGACAAAAAATTTGGATGTTTATAACCTAAGATTCATAGGTTCATAACAAGAAATTGAAATGTTTATAACTAGAGGTCACAAAGTGTGTAACGTAAAGCAGAAAACTCATGACAGTGGGATAAATGTTTAAGGCATAAGAACTAAGAAGTTCATAAAAGAAGGGAAATAATTTATGACATAAGACTAAGAGAGCTATAACATGAGAATTAAGAGAGTCATAAACTAAGGGTGAAATAATACTTACAATAGACTAAATTGAAATGTTTATTACAAGAGGAAATGTGTTCATAACCTAGAATTTAAGGTGTTTATAACATATGAAGAAGAGAGTTCATAACCTGAAATTGGAATGTTATTAACACATGAAGAAAATAGTTCATAATCTGAAATTAAAATGCTTATAACACATGAGGAAAGGTTTGTGACCCATGGGAAAATAGTAGAGTCCATCCATCATCTTAGGATTGCCACTCATCTTCCCCGAAGTCCGGTCCTGAAAAATACAATGAGTGTCAAAGAAATCCACATTGCAATTGGAGTCCTTGCAGACTTTACTAACAGAGAGAAGATTACAGGAAAGTTTTGGTACATGTAGAACATTTTTTAAGTCAATGTGTTTAGATAAGGTAATCATCCCTTTTCCTGCAATTGATGAAAAACTACCATATGCAATTATGATTTTTTTTCATTTCCAAAACAAGGAGTATAAGTTTTAAATAAAAAAGAAAGGTTGGTCATGTGGTCAGAGGCACCTGAATCAATGATCCATGGTACACACATATTTGATGTGCAATTAAGGGAGTTGGAGATACTAAAATTACCTGTTTGCGCCAAAGAACCACTAGGAGTACTAGATAAAGAACTAGAATTTAACATCCTTATCAGCTGCTCGACTTGTTCCTTGCTCAAATAGGTCTTTTCTGACTCATGAGCTGTAGGGAAGGTCTAGGTGCTTTAGGATCTGATTTGCTGCCCTTTATATGTGCTAGTCTCCCATGAATTTTCTAGCACGTTTCTCGAGTGTGACGTGGTTTATTATAGTGGTCACACCAGAGATTTGAGAAGTTCTTCTGGTTGGTTGAACTCTTAAAGGCAGCAGCTTCTACAACAAGTGGATTGGTCATGGGAGGAGTTGGGTCAACTTTGGTTTTACCCATCATCAGACTTTTGCGAGTTTTCTCTCTTCTAACTTCTGTAAAAACCTCACATGGTGAAGATAAGGTTTCTCTCCCAATGATTCTTCCATGAACTTCATCTAGATCCTCATTGAGACCCGCAAGAAATTGAAATATTCTTCCTTCTTCCACTGTTTTCTTATGGTGTTTGGCATCCTCGGTAGACTTCCACTTGTAAGTGTTGAAGAGATCAAGATCCTGCCATACCTGCTTTAAGGAGTGGAAGTATCTTGTCACGTTGTCACCTCCTTGCCAAATTTCTCTAGCTTGTAAGGTGAGTTCATAAATCTGAGATTTATTCCTCAGATCAGAATACATTTTAGTGACACTGTCTCACAATTCTTTGGTTGTTGAATAGCACATATAATTTCTACTGATGTCTTCCTCCATAGAGTTTACCAGCCACGTCATCACCAGGGAGTTTTCAGCATCCCACACAACATGTTGTGGATTGGTGATGTCTAACTCGAGTCGCTCCCTAGTGAGATATCCAAGCTTTCCTCTGCCACAGATATATATCTGAACAGATTGGCACCACCGAAGATAGTTCGACCCATTGAGTCAAAAAGAGGTGATTTGGACAGAATGAGAATCGCCAAAAAGGACTCTCTGTTCCTGTTTTGGAGGTTGAAAGTCTTTCAGAGTGGCGTTCTCCGTTTTCTGATTATCGTTGGTGGCTAAGGAACTGTCAGCCATGGCTATAAATCAGAGGCGCGGAGACCTAGCTCTGATGCCAAGTTGGAATATATCAAATATTATTGATATTAAATTGTACAGGAGTTCCTCTGTTTTATAGAGGGAATTACATTGAGTGATTGACAAAAGAAAAGGAAATCTGTATCTTAAATTAGGAAAAGAATATATAGAAATAAGGAAACAAAAGAAATTAAAAAATGAAATAAAATAACTATACAATCAGAATTAATTACATAAATATCTTAGAGTATCAATTAAAGCTTTAATGCTCTTTTGACACCTTGTCGAGATTTTTATAACATCAATCATTCTTAAACACAAATCATTTTACTAAAAGATATTCTTTCAAAATATATTTTATCAAAAGGCATTTTACTCAAATATAAAATAGCCTCATAATAGTCTTAAATTTTCGCACTATGTTTCATAAAAATCAAAATGTATTAGCAATTAATATGTTTCAAATAAAAAAGCTAAATTTAGCCATGAAATTTTGTTGATTTTATTATTTTGTCAAAAGTTACTTGAGTCATAATGACTTCATAATCTTAATTTTTTTAAGAGAGATAGTTTTCTAATAAGAAACTCAAAATCTACCACCAAGCACGTTCATCAGTTGGTAAGGGCTTTTCCAATTTAACCATTGGTCTCGAGTTCGATCCATGCATATGCAACTATGTTAAATACTCGGAGGGAGAGCTTTTCCACCCATAGAGGTCATACCCGGCTCGAACAGGATTGCCTACCATGGAGGATACCTGTGGTCTTGCACAAAAACAAAACTCAAAATATTAACAAAAATTTACAAGAATAATAATTGTACATAGTATAAAATATGCAAGTTTTGTATAAGAATTAGAAAACGAAAAATCAGGGTTTTGCGCAGTTAGTGAAAGTAGCTCTCTTATAGTAAATGTGTTTTTCAACTTTTATACTTGAGAAGGAAAGACTTCAAAATCCCATTTTTATTTCAATTAAATGCTAGCTACTGTTGAAGTTGCTTTCTCTTTTCCGTTGTTCAAGCAATAGTACTTTTTGCAATTTGATCTGAGAAGTTTTGCACTTTAATAATTGATTATTCCTTAACATTCCCCATTAATTTGTATCTTCTTGTAAACTATAACACATAAAATGGTTTTTTTGTCTTTCCTTTTCTTGTTTATGCTTTGCTTCTTGAGACTCTGATCACTATTAACAGAGCTACCAATTCGGGTTATCCGGTCCGTTCCGGCCCAATGCGTGTAACAGGTTTTATCGGGATGTGCTAAAATTTTCGGAAGTTATTCGAGCTTCTAAAATAAGTGCTAAAGCCCTACATTTTTGCGAGCGTTTTGCGGGAAGCTTGGTTTTATTGTTGGGTTTTGCGGGCTACTCGATTTTTTTGCAGGTAGTGTATTTATCGGGCCGAACTAAAAAGTCAAGGAGCTATTCGAGCTTCTAAAATAAGTGTCCAGGCCCTACATTTTTGCGGGCTTTTACATTCCGACTTGGTCAGGCTAGCCTATTTTGTCGGCTCCAACTATTGACTTGTTCGTTGAGATTTGAATATCATTCCCTCAAACACAATTCTTCAAAAACTTTTGAATTTTATCTCTTTAGACAGGGTTCTTAGCTTAGACAAGTTTCCATTTAGAGAAATAGCTCAAGAAGCTTTCTAAAACGGAATATTAAGTTAGAAATATTAGACTAGTTGTTTTTAATATTTCTAAATTTTAAGAGTTTATAATTTTTTTATCAAAACATATGGAGTTGTATCAAATGTCTAAGACTCAACAACCCTGACCATTTCTTATTAGGATATACTTTGAACCCAGAAAAAAGGATTTTCCCATAAGGTTTTTGAGATCTTCTATGATATAGTGAGTTGCTATGGAATAAGGATACTAATAACGAGCATTAGAATAAGATTCAAAAGCATCTGGTGTAGTGAGATATGCTTGTGTTGGAGCTATTCATTAAGGTGGTAGAAAATTTTGAAAATTTTGTTGTTTTTTTTTGTTGAATAACAAGAAACAAGCCTCAAAAGTGTGGATTTGCAAGTAGTCATAGGTGACAAAAGGCATTAAACCTTGTAGTAATGAGTTAAAGTAGAAACCAAACAGTAGAGGTTAATCAGTTACATTTGATCCAATGTGTTTGTAATAGTAAACATTATCATCATGTATGTATCTTGTATAACACTTGACACTAAACATTGAAATGACTGCTAATATGGGCTTTACAACCTCTTGAATGACAAAAATGGCTTCCACACCTTCTGAAGCAACCTCCATGACTAGAAGAGAAATAAGCAATATTTAGGTTTAAATCAAATTATGAAGATCATGGCTGAAATTTTGTGGCAAAGATTGTTGATTTTACAAATTATGTTGATCGAGATTGATAGAAAGAGGTTCATTGGGTGCAAATTTCTTGTTCATCTTTAACCGAGACTCATAAGTAAGCAACATAGCAACAAGTTCACTCATAGAGCACATTTTGAACTTCTTGTTAACTACTTTGACAAGTACATCTTATTCCTTAGGAAATAAGGCTTCTAGAATCAGTCGAAAATTATATCTTGATAGGAGACTAGGGGTTGTTTGAATCCACTTCTGCAGAAGAACTTCAAGGTGAAAAAAATAGAATGAATCAAGGAGTGTATAACCACATGAAAACACTAGAAGGGGGTTGAATAGTGTTTTTACAAACTCTTTGCATTTTTTAAGAAACCTTTTCAAAAATAGAGTTTATAAAATTTCAGACAGGTTTTCAGAAGCTGTCTGAACTTTTATCCTTTATCTGAAAAGTTTCAGATAAAGGTTTTTTCTATAGAAATATTTATTTTGATAAAAACAGAAAGGTGTTTGTAAATATACGTTCAGTACCCCTTTAACGTTAGCGCAGATATAGTAAGAGGAGTTAAGGGAAAGAAACACTTAGCCACAAATTTATCCTGGTTCACTTACTACCACTTGTGAGCTATGTCCAGTCCTAGTGCCAACAAGATACTGGATTTATCCGCTAATTTGAACAGATTACAAGTATTCTTTTATAGTCAAGCCTCTTCAGGCTCTAATAACCAAGTATTGTTTGCACAACTAGCCTCTCCAGGCTCTCACAAGTATTGTTTGCTCACCTAGCCTTTTCTGGCTTTATTTTAAGTGTTTACAAAGAAAGAGAGAACTTAGAACTTCAGATAAGTTTTTCGTTCCAAAAAATTGTACAAATAATTGTGTAAGACAGAAAATAAGAAAGTTTAGTGCAAAGAATTATCAGAATTAAATCTATACAGATTTTGACAACGTTTTCTCTCAAAGAAAAATGCTTAGATTGCTTGCACTTTGCTTCACGAAGATGCACTCGTATTTATAGGCTTCATTAGCTTGAAAACGTCATTGAAAAGTCTATTGAGAGATAACATTAAATGTTTTTCATCCTGTTGTGAGACATCTTTGACATCGTACAAGGTTGCAACGTTGTTTTGACTTCTGTAAGTCCTATTGTGCAACATTTCCTCTTTGGTGCAAGTATTTCAAACCTTAGCCAAAAGTGATCTT
Organism: Sesbania bispinosa; assembly: GCA_026901365.1. Classification (NCBI taxonomy): domain Eukaryota; kingdom Viridiplantae; phylum Streptophyta; class Magnoliopsida; order Fabales; family Fabaceae; genus Sesbania; species Sesbania bispinosa. The sequence continues at coordinate 1,774,430 of QLOH01000112.1, forward strand.
TTGTCTTTCCATATTTGTGTTATGAGGTTGCGTGAAGGAATGGGTAAGACTTTGACTTGCCACGTCAAAAAAGCTTTGGCTTCAGACAACTGGGCTTCAAATTCCTCTTTAGTCTTCAGATCACACTTCATACTACATATAAATCATCAGAACCTTGTTGCTTCAGATAGCCTTGACATCTTCAGAACAGGCTTCCTTCAGATCCATGACTTGCTTCAAATAGCCTTTGTACTTAAGATAGTTGGCCTTATCTGAAACATCAGAACTTCATTAAGATTAGCATGAAGACATATAAAGTGTTTTCTTAAGTTTATTATCATCAAAATCATAAATGTGGAGTGTCGTAGACTTTTAAAGTCTTGAGACTCAACAAAGTGGTCATATGAATTTAACTTCTCCATAAGTTGAAATTAGTCTTTGCAGCTTACCTTCTCCAAAAGCTCTCCCATTTAACTTCTCTACAAGTAACTAATTTCAACTTATGGAGAAGTTAAATCCGTTTGACCTCTTTGATTCATTCTATTTTTTTATTCTAGAAGTTCTTTTGTAGAAGTGTATTCAAACTGGGCCAAGACCTTTAATGACAACAAAGCATTAGTGTTAACATGGATTCTCAAAAAGAACTTAGAAATCCTTTATTCACCTTTTGTAATGGATCTTAATTTCGATATGAGTTGTCTTGATCTTATTTATGTTTGATTTTTCAAAGAAATTTTGGGTTCACATGCTTATTAAGAGTGATGGCATGTGTCACGACCCAAATCCAAGGCCTCGACCGACGCACAGACTAATACCCTTAGCCTGGCTAGCCTAAAACAATAGTACTTTACTTAATCTCCAAAATAAACATACTTCCAAGATTTTACAGAAATTTTGACAGAGTCTCCCCTATATTTTGGACATCACAAAATTTACAAAGAAATCCTGTTATCAACAAATATCACTAGCCAGAGTTTCCAACAACATAGTATTTATCCAATCAACATCAAAATATACATCTCCACATAAACCAATGACTAAACTCCCTATAGCTGCAGAATATACATATAATCCCAAAATAACATCAAATGGCCACCAACACAAAGGAGGCCTACCAAAATGAAATAACAGTAGAACTGGAAAAAATGAATCTGCCAGCAACCCGCTACTCAGCTGCCTGGGAATCTGGATGAAAACAATAGAAAGGGGTAAGTCACAAAGACTTAGTGAGGGCCTAACAACCACCATGAACTAGAAGAGAAACATACCAACGCACGAGTTGTTCGATAATTCTGCTCATGCCTCTTAAGTTTCCTAGATGCATAGGCAATGACCTTACCGTGTTGTATAAGCACACATCCAAGGCCTACTCTAGAAGCATCGCAATAAACTACAAAACCTCCACCACCTGCTGGTAAAGCAAAAACTGGTGCTAAAGTTAAACAATCTTTTAATTTCTAAAAGCCCTCTTCACAGTCATCAGTCCACTGAAACTCTACTTTCTTTTGAGTTAGCCTAGTCAAAGGTGATACGAGTTTAAAAAAATCCTTAACAAAACGGAGATAATAGCCGGCCAAGCCAAGGAAACTTTTAATCTCCTTCACTGTGGTAGGTCTAGGTATATTTCGCACTGCTTCTACTTTTCTTGGATCAACACTTATCCTACCCTTGGACACAATATGTCCTAGGAAAGCCACACTATCCAACCAAAATTCACATTTAGTGAATTTAGGATACAACTATTTCTCCCATAAGGTTTGCAAAACCAACCTTAGATGTTGTTCATGCTCCCTTGTACTATTGGAATAAACCAATATGTCATCAATGAACACAATTACAAAATGATCCAAGAATGGTTTGAAGACTCTATTCATCAGATCCATAAAAGTTGTTGGGGCATTAGTGAGTCCAAAAGACATGACTAAGATTTCATAATGTCCATAGCGCGGGCGAAAAGATGTCTTTGGAATATTTTCCTTCTTGATCTTCAACTGATGATATCCAGATCCCAAATCAATCTTAGAAAAACATTGAGCTCCCTGAAGTTGGTCAAACAACTCATCAATGTGAGGTAAAGGGTATTTATTCTTTATTGTCACCTTATTCAATTGTATGTAATCCACACATAATCACATAGATCCATCCTTCTTCTTTACAAACAACAACAGTGCTCCCCAAGGAGAAGAACTTGGGCGAATAAAGCCCTTATCAAGAAGATCATGCAACTGCTCCCTTAACTACTTAAGTTCTGCTGGAGCCATCCGATAAGGAGGTATAGAGATTGGTTGAGTGCTAGGAATCAAGTCTAACGAGAACTCTATTTCCCTATCAGGTGGAAAACTAGGAAGTTCTTCAGGGAAGACATTAGGGAACTCACACACTATTAGAACTTCTTCCAATTTCACCTTAATTGCCTGTGTATCCCTCACCAAAGCCAAATACCCCTGACAACCCTTCCTCAATAGCTTACTAGCTCCCAAAGCTGAAATTAAATTATGTGGTGCCCAACCTTGCTCTCACTGGAATGAGAAAGCAGATTCCCCATGCATTTCAAGTTTCACCACCTTGTTATGACAATCCAAGGTAGCTTAGTGAGAAGCTAACCAATCCATGCCTAGAATCACATCAAAATCTACCATATCAAGAGCTATTAGGTTTGCAAACATCTATTTGCCGCCAATAGATACCACACATGAATGATATGCATAATCAGCTAATAAAATTTCTCCAACCGAAGTAGTCACATCTAAAGTCTCATCCAAAGAAGAAGAACTTTTGCCAAGTTGAGTAGCAAATGACAAGGATACAAAAAAATTTATAGCTCCAGGATCAAACAACGCATGTGCATCTCGAGAACAAATAGAGAGTATACCTGGAACCACTACATTGGATGCCTGAGTATCTTGATGAGTCATGGAAAAAACCCGAGCCTGACCTCTCCCTGCTTGTGCCTGACCTCTACCACCAGACCCTCTACCACTCTGTTGAGCCACTCTAGAATCTCTACCAGAAGAGTCCCCAAGCTGCCTAACAGGAGCAGAAGGAGCCTGAGAAGATGCTAAAGCTGCTGCTGATGCATGACTAGATGAGGGTTGTGTCACAGCCATTGGACAATCCCTCCCAATATGATATGTCTGGCCGCACTGGTAACACTCCCTACTATCTCCAAAACAAGCCCCGGTATGAAGTCTCCCACAAGTAGGACAAGGAGTAGAAGTCACTCCAAAATGTCACTGTGGAAAAGTGCTCCATGAATATCTCCCCTGATCTGATCTACGACTCTGCGTTGTGCCAAAATACTGCCCACTAGAACCACGCCTTTGTGATACCGATCTCTGTTGCACCTGATAACCGGGAACAGATCCCACACCAACACTGGGATGACTACTCTGCGATCCCTCAACCCGCTGTTTCTTGCGAGAATCTCGGCCACTGCCTCTTTTCTCCTTTTGTCGCTGCTCAAGCTGTAACAGTAGACTCAAAACCTCAGCAAAAGTAGAAAAGTTAGACCCAACCACGGATCTAAAGATGTACTCCCTCAACCCTCTGACAAATCTCTTGACACGCATCTCCACTGTGATAGGACAAGGAGCACGCCTAGAAAGTTGAGTAAAACGGGCACTGTACTCTAAAACTGACATACCCTCAGTCTGCTCTAGTCGCTCAAACTCATGAGCCAACCCATCTCTAACACTCTTCGGAAGAAAACGAGTCATGAATAACCAAGAGAACTCACCCCAAGCCAACATAGGTGATCCAACTAATCTTCCACGTGTCACTGTATCAAACCAGTCATATGCCACACTCTCTAACTGAAAAGATGCCAACTCCACGGCCCAGATATCCGAACAACCTAACGCTCTCCATAGTCTCTCTAGACCATCAATAAATCGTTGTGGGTCCTCATTTTCATTATACCCAGAAAATGTAGGGGGTTTGAGATTCATGAACTCTGCCAAAGTAACCTCAATACCTCCCGCCGTAGCACCTGGCTGCTGATCTACCTGTCTAACTGACGAGATTCTGGCAAGCGTACCAAAATTTCAGCAGTATAATAGTAAGTATGAGTTTATCGTATCCACAGGGAACGGTTCACTTCGTATTTACTCGTGATGAGATTATCAAGTAGAAAACGGTATTTGAGAGTTTGAGGTGAGGAAAGCAAATTTGCATAAAAGAAAGAGACGATTGAGAGAAGATAAAATACTTTACTTGGATTAGGATTGAACTTCGTATCATCGCACCCCTTTATGCATGTGAATCCCAATTTTATTTATGAATATATTTCTATAATATCCTAGCCAAACTATATTGCTTTACCCCAAGTTACCATGTAGTAAACCACTCGAAGATAATTCATGCGGGTTCTCCCAGGCGACAAATTACCCCGACTTGATTTCTCTACCTTTCCGTTTGTTTAATACTATCAATTCGCCCCATAGACCTATAGTGTCAGCTATGAAGAGATTGCCTAGTTCTTCTTCAATGGTCACTTTCTCCTATAACCCTATAGTAACTACTATGAGCACTTTTACCAATAAGACTTTGAGTTTCTTAAGTATCGGTTCCCCCAAATTCGCTGTTAATTTTATAGAAATATCTGTTACCTGAATCATAAAATTAACCTAAAACTCCGGCACACAGGCGGAAGCTATGCATTAAGCGAGGATAAAAATACCAATATTATAGAATAGGGATTCATAAATAAATACGAGAATTTCACATACACTTTGGGGATTGAATCAACTACATTCAATCCTATCGAGATGTTTAGCTACGCATGGTAGCCATTACAACCCAATGGATAAGTTGTCACCTTGCTCCAATCCTAGCTCTACCTTTGTCGTCTCTCTAATCTCCTTCTAAATGATCCTTTGCTAACCTCTCTCTTTACTTCTTTACAAATGGTCCTATTTATAGACTAAGGAAAGCTATCTTAAATCTGGAAGAAATCTGATTTGAAAATAGATCTAAAAGCAGATCTAAAACTAATTCGTGCAATTGCGCTTCATCTGTGCTCAACGCATCTGCAACGCAGGAAACAGTAAGCAAATTTCGAATCTTAGCTTTACTTGCGCTAAGCGCGGGTGAAGCGTGGAACGTGTAACTGATTGCTCTGTTTCTTCTTTTAACAGCTTGATCTCTTCCTGATCTTATCCTTGTTTGCTTGACTTTCCTTGTTTCCCTCTTTTTGATCTGATTCTGTGATTATTCAGCTCTTTGAATTTAAATTGGGAAGTTATTCGCAGAATCCTTGTTTAAATGGCAGTTGATCTTATCTTTATTTGCTCTGATTTAAACTTCAAATTAGCAGATCCTCTCCTCAAATAATGTTATCTTCTTTCCTCATTCAAATCTTCTCATAAATCTGCAAATTTAACAGATTTTCTATTAAAATAGCATCAAATTCAAATTCAAATCAAATAATCACAATTATTACAATTATTACTAACAAGGGATTATTTTGGGGCCTAAATTACTATTTTAACCTTGGTAAGTGGAGTAAGAATACAAGAATTTATCATATAATTTGCACTTATCAAATACCCCCCAACTTAACTTCTTGCTTGTCCTCAAGCAAGAAACCTCTTTGCAAGCAAAAATCAATTCAATCCCCCTGTACAATTCTCAAAAATAAGGAGTCACTTTCCAAATATCAGAAAAAATCAGAATTAAGAAATGTTACCCATGCTCAATCAGAATAAGCTACAACAATTCAGTCAAACTTTCTCAAAAATAGTAATTAAAGCAATAAATGATAAACCAAGGAATTCTCTCATGCTCACGAGTAAGTGTTTCCCTCAATTTTTCCACCACAGTTGAACAAGTAGAATTGATAGTCGTTTCTAACTTCTAAACATGCACATGGTCAGTATGGATCAAAAGGTCTTTTCTTTGGTTGTAATGAGGCTGGGTTATAAAGAAATCATGGTTTTTCAGGATAAACAAGAGAACACTTAGAATAGAAAGCATCTTTTGATTTTTCTTGAACTTGGAACTTCTCTCCATTCTCCATCTCATTCTTGATTTGTGTCATTCAGTTGGCCACTTTTTCTTTTTGATTTTGAGGGGGTGATCCTTTTTTACTTTCTTGTGCCTACTCTTTGTATTTCTTTGACTTTCTAGTTACCAACCTTTTCTTCTCATTATATCAAGATGCACCTTGCTCTCTATCCCAAGTGTGTGGGACAGGACATAGATATCAATTATGGCTAGGGTGCATAAGAAGAAACTTTCATGCTCAAATGGGTTACCAAAAAAAATTGGAAAAATTAAATCAAGGGTTGGCTTTTTGGCACTGTGCAAATTATGTAAACACAAAAATTGCTTTTATCACTTCCATATTTTCCATGCACAAAGTAAAATCAAAAAACTCAATCAATAACAATTGACAAGCAGCGGTGAAAACTCTCAATTTAAGTGTTTGGACTCACAACTCACCGGCTTTTTTGGCTAAATTCCTTGATAAAGCACTTACTGGTTTTAATTAACTACCCTTATAGGTTCTCCTGAGAAGTATCCTAATCCTAACTGATTGTGGAATTAATCACAAAACCCTTTCTTCTTTCCTAATCTGGTTAGTTAAACTGCCCATTTAAGAGAATTTTGAAAAATTTTCCTTTAAATCCTAATTCCTAAAATCCTAAATTTTTTTAAAAATCCTAAAAATCCTAACAAAATAAAAAAAGAAAAATAAAGAAAATGCGGAAAATGCACTGCATAACAAAATGATGTATCAGTAGAGTATATATACAGTACATATCCAGAATAAAAGAAAATAAAAAGAAATAAAATAAAATAAAAATGAAAAGAAAAAGAAAAAAGAAAGGAAAGAACCAAATAAAAAATATCAGTCCTCCTGGTCCATATGAGCTGCTCCATCTCCAGCTGCTCCATCCTCCCCTGGAAGAATAGGCATGTCCCCAGGCCACTGCAAATAAGCTCCAAACTGATCAGGGTGCATGCCTGGGTACGGGTCCGAGCGAGACTGATAGTGCATGTCCTGGAAATGTACAGCTGCTCGGTGGAGACTGGAAGTGCCGGTCCCATTAACTACCTTCATGCGAGGCATCTACAATTCAAAATTTAACCAAAATTATTCATGCAAATAAATAATAGATTATTGATAATTGAAATTAAATGGCCAGTGTAATTTAAAATTAGAACAATCAACTAATTGTACATTTTTGCACGAAAATTATGATTTATAAACTACCTCATTGCTAATTAATTAATTTATTAAGAACAAGCTAAAGTGATCAATTAAAGCAAGTCCTAATCAATTTTAAACAGGCAAAAATTGGTAACAAAAATTAAGCTCACAAATCTGAAGTTGTGACTTCAATCACAAGAAGGGGGTTGAATTGTGATTGAATAAAATTTCTGCAATTTCTTTGTATACTTTTTCTGCTCAAGGACTTGCCTTGGCTTAGTATAAAGAAACAAACTCACAGAAGGTAATAGTTAGTTAATTTTAATTTTGCAGAAGATATATAAGTATGTTATGACAGTACTAATAATAAAGAGAGAGTAAAGAAGATGACACACAGAAATTTTATACTGGTTCACCTCTTCCAACCTGAGGCTACGTCCAGTCCCTACACCTGTAGGATTTTCTCACTCTTATAATCAAATTACAATCTTCTTGGGTAACCTTACCGCTACTATTCTTTACCTGCCTCTTCAGGCTAACAATAACCTAACAAACTCAGATTTTCCACCGAATACTTACTGCAGAACCTTCTGCAGAAGATTCAGTCCCCAAAATACTGCAAGTACCTTTTGCAGATTCTGTAAACCAACTGAGATCACCAAATCTCAGTAAACCTCACTGAAAACTCTTTCCCTTGCTGCTCAGAAGAAGGATATGTACCTGCACACCTCTCTTGAGACTTTTACAATGAAAATGAGAAAGAATAAGAACATACAAGGCTCAAATCAATACAATCTTTGCACAGCAGAAGCAAAATGATGAGCCAAGACTCTGTCCAAGGCTTTTTAGACCAGAAATCACAGAAATGAAGGAGAGAGAAAATTTCCAGAAGATAGGAGAAGTGAAACTGCATAATTTTATGTTTCTTCTGGAGTGAGGTGCCTTCAAAGTGAGGAGGAACTCTCCTTTTATAGAAGGCTGGAGTGAAAATAGTCGTTGGACATCCAGCTGGGTTCAAAGTCATGTCCCTATCTCAGCTGCAGCATATGTAGCTTTACAGCTGTCATTTTGACCAACCCTTCCTTCTGCAGGGTATCTTCTGCAAGCTGTTTTTGGGCTATTTCTCAAGGCTTTTCTTCTGTAGACATGATAAACTCTTCCAGTATAATATTTTCACTTATTTTAGATTCAGTTGACCTACTGAAATTATAAGAAGAAGAGAAGAAGAAGACTTATTTGAATTCTACATTAATTGCACCTTCTGCAGCAAATCTTTTCTTCTACAATATATCTGGAATTGCATTCTTCTTGAAGATGATCTTAAAATCCTTAATTTGCTCAATGGAAAATATTTTTAGGTAGTTTCTGCAGCTGTAACCTTAGAAAGTGAAAAAATCACTTTGTTTTATATGTTCTATTTCTTCTGCAGAATTGATGACTTCAGGTTCTTCTCCAAAAATAGCTTCTATCTGCTGACTATCATTTTTAACCTTAGTGAGGATAATTTAAATATATCTTGATGCTTGGGAACCTGAGATATGCTCATTTTCCTTTAAAAAAATAAATCTTCCTTATAAAGGGATTTTATTATGATTTCTTCTTGTGAGGGGCTATTCTCATCTTCTGGAGAATTCATTGGACTCTGAAGGATCTTCTCATGATTTTGTCAACATGTTTCATGTTTCTCTTTCACAGATTTGTCATTCTTGTCAAATCTGAAACTTATCTTCTTAAGTAAATGGAATTCATTCCTTTCTTCTGCTGCTGAGATGCATCTCCTGCAGAAGCTTTCCTGTATCTTCTGAACACTTATTCAAACAAAATCATTAGTCCTTAAAGCTCAGAATAAACCTTGATTGGTTGTCATTATTAAAACATTTTTAAGAGATTCTTGGACCTTACAATCTCCCCCTTTTTGATGATGACAACGTATCAAGTTTTACATTGTTATAATTCTGAAAAAAATACTCCCCTGAATGTATGCAGGTGTCTTTTAGGGATATGATTGATTTATCCTTTCTTTCATGATATTCAGTTTACTGTTTATTGTATGGCTAAGAATGTTAGTTTCAAAAATGCACATTTTGATTGAAGAATGTATTAACAAAATTGTGGTGCATAATTTTCCTGTTATATCTTACTGTTATAAATTTTTAATTTATTAATCATGAAACACTCATAGCAGCAAGAGAAAGCACAATTAATAGATTCCTAAGACAATTCCATTAATCACATTAAACAAGACAAGGATCATTCAATAGTCATTCCAGAAACATGAGTCATAATCAATGTCATACAAAAAGTAAGCCAAACTGAAATTGATTTCTCCTAACAGATTCCTAAGACATAACAATGTCAAACAACCTACTACTCCTACAACTTCTCCCCCTTTTTCATCTATAAAAAAGAAACTAATATGGCCTAGGAGAAGCAGAATCATCATCTTCTTCTACTTGGAGGGTGAAGGATGATCAGAAGATGATGAGGTAGTTGGTTGGAGGATATTCTGAGGAGGCTGGTATTGATTGAAAGGCATTTGTGGTGCTTGAGGAGCTTTGACAGGAAGAACAAAGGTATTGAACCAAAATTGGTGCTGTGTAAACCTCTCTATCATCTCATTTGCTGAATTTTGCAGGATATTGACATTGGAGAATAATTTTTTTTATATCTTCCTTAATCTTCCTCACTTTTCTTTCAATGGATTGAGAAGAGGAAGGCTCAGATTTGTCAGCGGGAGCAGCAACTTTTGGTCCAGGAGCTTCAACCTTCTGCAGAAGCTCAGAAGGAATTTCTTCCCTTCCAGCACTTAGTTGCTGGAGAAATGTTTCCATGGATGAGAGATGGGTAGACACAGCAGGAGTATTATCTTTGAAAGGTTGAGTTGCAGGAATAGAGGAATCAAGAATTGGGGATGCAAGAAATTGATTTACAAAATCAGTCCCAAAAGTTCCTGCAAAAGGAGCTGATTGGTTTTCTTCCTTCTGCACAGTTTCTTTAGCAATCCCTTCTTCTTGAGCAGCTACAGTAGCATTGGGAGACTGATGTTGAATAATTGGAGACGGGCTGAGTTGTGGCAAGCATGGCTAGGGTGTTCACTGCTAACCCTTCTGCAGAAGCAAGTAATGTTTCCCTATCTCCTTCTGCAGATTCTGTGAAGTCTATTAATCAGTTTGAGCATTCAAACTTGACTCAAAGACTTAATATCCTGTAGTTTTAATGATTAACAAATAAGATTATATAAACAGATTCTACTGAGAAAGGTATTGGTTTGTTGATTGTGTTTCAGGATGAAATAATAATCAGAAGATTAGGATCAGAAGAACAAATGCAGGATCATGGATAAAGAAGCTGTCTGAAGACGTGAAGACCATATGAAGACAACATAAAGCATTCTGAAGAAAAGAAGCTGTCTGAAGCAAGGAAGCCTTCTGAAGCAAATAAGCCTTCTGAAGAAAAGAAGCTGTCTGAAGCAAGGAAGCCTTCTGAAGAAAAGAAGTTGTCTGAAGCAAAGAAGCCTTCTGAAGAAACGAAGTTGTCTGAAGAAGCAGGACTCGTCTGAAGAGTTGGAGCTGTCTGAAGTAGTTCAACCCGTCTGAAGTATCAGTGTTGTCTGAAGTCTCACTTATGACGTGGCACCCTATGCTGAAGTTTGTGAAGACTTTTCTGAACCTCTGCTGCACGTACCTTTTTCAAACACGTTTATGGCAAGGAATACAGAGACCTTTCCTGGTGATTTTGAATTTCATACACCACTAAGGAAATCTCTGCAACGCAGAAATTGCAGCAACAACGATGACAGCTTTATAGCAGCACCAACGTTGTACTCTATCAGAATTATGAAGACACCCAGAAGCGTGTCTCACGATGGATTGAATAGCATTCAATGCTTTCTCTAAAGGGTGGTATCACAACGGAAATATCATCATCACCAATTCAAAAGAAAGCACAAGAAAAGCTCAGGAGACTAAGCAGAAGCAACAAAGAGAAATGTTTGAATAACATATTTTAATTCAAACATACTTTATCATCTGCAAGAAACAACCATTGAAAAAGACACCTCACTCAAAGAAGAAAGGAGAAATGGTGTCAGGAAGCAAACAGAAAAGGAGCGTATACAAAATAAGCAAGAGGACAAATCCAACGGATACCTCCTCATATACACTCCTAAGAAAAGCAGAGAAAATCAGAAGTCAGCTGAAGAAAAGTAAAAGGATATCAAGAGAGAGAACATGCAAAACAATATCAAGAAAATTTCTCTAAAGAGCTCATCTACATAAGTGTCAGAACAGGACTGTCTGAACACATATCTGCTTAAGAAGAAGCAACCGTTTGAGACACCATTACATAACGGCTATATGAGCCACATCATCAACATCTCAACGGTATTATGAATCATCTTCAAACGGCTATATTCCAACAGAACATATAAATAGCCTCAAGGAAGAATTTGAAGATGTTGAACTCATTCACTTGGTTCAAACAGTTGATCAAGATGCATCAGAAAATCCTATCAGTGTTGACCACACTTACTTGAATCAACTATGCTAGTCAAAATTGTAGTTGTTCAATTGAACAACCTACCAGGCTGTGCTTAATCTCATATGAACCAAGAATGGTTTGAAGCTGCAAGTATGCCTTGGTTTTTCCAATGATACGGGTGAGAATGTAGCCCATGGATACCAATGGCTGGAGAACAAGGCTGGAGCTTAAAGTCAGTATCTACCTAGCCAATTCTCAGAGGATGTTATTCCTCTTATCAGAGACAGGGATTTTACTTAAACTTATACGCTTCTATCACTGTCTTAACCTTGTACTTAGAATTCTTTCATTGTATCCTGAGTAGTACTCAGTTAACCTCAAGTACAGGAAAAGATTAAGTTTATGTTTCATGGCAACTTAAACTTAATTTAACTTGTAAACACTTTATGTGTCAGAGAGCCTGGAGAGGCTTGGTGGAAGAAAGAATACTTAGTTGCAAAGCCTGGAGAGGCTAGACTGAAAAAGAATACTTAGCTGCAAAGCCTGGAGAGGCTAGACTGAAAAAGAATACTGCATATGTTGCTTGGAGAGGCAGTTGAAAACAAAACAATACTTGTGTTGGCCTGAAGAGGCTGTGAATAATACTTGTATCTGTGGATTCAGATAGTGGAAAATCCAGTGGTGGTTTGCCTCTGGGACTGGATGTAGCCCACGGGTTTGTGGGTGAACCAGGATAAATTCCTTGGCTAAGTTCTCTTACCCTTATCTCTTATCAATTCTTTTTATACTAATCAAGGGGTCAGAATAATTAATCTGATATTTTTGAAGGCACAAACCATCTTTTAAAAATAGTTTTTACAAGCCGTCTGAAAACTTCAGACAGCCCCGTAAACGTCTGTCTGAAGTCTATATGCCTAAATTCTCGTTTCTTTAATCTCTTTATTTCCAGTTTTCATATTTATGTTGGAATTTGAAAAGTATTTTTTATAATAAACTTAACACAAATATTTCAATAAAATGACCTTTCATATGTATAAAACATGAGATGGATCTTATATCTTTTGAAGCTTTACAAAGAATGTTCCTTGAAGAACTTCTGAAATAAATTCTCTGAAGCAAGTCTGAAAGAGATCAGTTCAGAAATCAGGAACAAACTTCAGAGAACTTCTAGTTGTCTGAAGTATTTCAGAAACCGTTCTGAAAATACTCCTTGTAATAATCTTCAGAAGACACTTTAAGAAACCTCTGTTTAAAACAATCTTAAGCTTTAGAAGAAACACTATTTTTCTTATCTTCCACATGTTTCAAATATCTCTGATCTTAAGACTTGTTCTTAACGGTGCTCATCTTCATGATTTAAATTAAAGATTTCCAAAAACTATCAAAAAGTTTGAAACACTATTCAACCCCCCCTTTCTAGTGTTTCCTGTGGTTCTAACAGATTCAACTTCTCTGGAAACAGTTTGCAATGGAGAAACAACTTCTTCTTCTTCAAAAGCTGATGGTTCTTTTACTTCAAATGAGGATGGAGGAGTGAGACATTCTGGAACATCACTCTCAACTCCAGAAGAAGAAGTTTTCTGAACTTTTCTTGGCTCTCCTTCTCCAGAAGGTGCAGTCAAACCCTTCCTTTTTCTGGAGAAGGTCTTTAGTTCCTCTTTCTTCTTCTTAGTCCTTGGAGCCTTTGCTTCTTCTGAAGCTTCCTCTGCTTCACTGCTACTGGAGAATAATTCAGAGGGTGTGGGGTGCACAAGTTTCATCTTCTTGATGTTGCTTCTATCAAAGAAGGTACAACTATCTTCACTTTCCTCATTCTCAAGAGGCACATTGTACAATCTGAAAATTTTGGTCAGAAGCATGCCATATGGTAGGCTGGCATAGGCTCTCTGTGGATTGGCTGAATAAATCATGCTTCTAAGAAGCAAATAAGACAGAGAAAGAGGTTTTCCACTCAGCAGATGGTACGGAACCATTAGGTCTTGGTCTGTAACCTTCTCTAGAGTGCCAACTCTAGGAAAAATGGAATAACAACACATTTTGTGGAATAACCTGCAGATGGGAATGAGTTTACTTGAAACAAGGGGTAGGCCAGGTTGGCTGAGGACTTTTCTTGTTACTTCTTCTTTGGTTATGCTTGCAGAAGCATACCAATTGTCTTCATATAAGTGGTTTTCACATGCAGGAAGATTTAGAACTTCTTCAATGATGCTTGGTGTGAGGAAAATGGTTGAGCCCTTAATATCAGCAACCAGTGAGTTTCCATCACTTTTATAGTTGCTTGCAGCAGAATAGAATGCTTTTATCAATCTTGGATAGATAGGCTCCCTGATAAGAAGGAAATCCCCCCAACTTTGCTTCTGGAGGAAATGTCCAATTTCCCATCCTGCCTTTCTGATTTCTCTTAGCAAGAATATCCTCCCAGGAATCACACTCTTCCATTCCCATTTTTCAGAGAATACCCTAAGCATCTCTGAATCTTGAAACAAGTCAAGGTTGCTATCTTCTGTGCCCTCAGAAGGATCACTTTCCTTCTTGCTATCTTCTTCTGAAGCGTTTTCTACACCTTTTGGACTAACCTGAGAACTGAAATTTTGACTAGCAATGGGAGAGGCATGTTGAGGTGGAGAATCAATCCCAATGGGATTGTTTGGATCATTTCCAATTGTATGGAAGGAGGTTTTAAGCCTATCATATCTTCTACCTCTAAGAACAGGAGTATCAGTAGGAGGAGCATTTGAGAATGAAGGTGTTGAGACAGACTGGGGTTCAGTAGAGGCTGGAGAAGGTTTAGCTGGTGTTGGTTCAGCTGGTGCTGAAATAGTTTCTTCAACTAAAGGTTCTTTTGGAGTTGATTCTGCCATGGGAGGTTCAGTTGATAGAGGTTGAACTAGTAGGGGTTCAGAATACGGAACTATTTCCATTCCAGTATTTTCGTATTCCTCTTGGCTTCCATTATCTGAGAGAGGAGAGGAAGTGGAGGCATTTTTGCAAGCAATTGCTTTCATCCTCATTTTGAATTTTGGGCAGAAAACAGAGTATGGGAGAAAGAGAGTGCAGTTTGTTTTTGGAGTTCAGAGAGGGTTTATAAATGATGAATTCCTTAGTTGAAATATAGTGCCTTTAACTAGTCGTTTGATAGAAATAAAAGGCTTGATCGTGGGAGGGGAAGGGAGAGAGAATAACACGTTTTTTGAAGCTTGGTTGTTGCAAACGGTAACATTGCTTTCAATTACCTCATTAGTGCAACTAACTTCATTTTTAAAATAGAGAGGCAAAAGGTTTCTTCAGATTAACTTGCACTTAGCAAGCCAAGCACCTTGCAACCTGTGCCATGTCCTTTTCAAGGTTGATCTAGGAGAGAGAGAATTATGAGAGATTGACAGTAACCTTTCCTAGTACAGATTTTCAGGGCTATTTAGAAAGGCTATGATGGTAGGTCAGATAAGTTCAGACCTTGGAGAAGAATATTCTTCTTCTTGTAGCAGAAGGAAGATGTTCTGCACATTGTTGCAGAAGAAACAACTTTATCCTAAGGCTATACCTTCTGCAGAAGGTATAAATACCTTCTGTGTACATAACAGAATTAAAAATTCAAACAAGGATAACACAATCAATCATTGCATTCAAGAGCATTTAATTTAATAATCTACACATGTTTAATTTCTCTCTAAGAAACACAAACCTATCTTCTACAAGTGGTTTGGTGAAAATGTCAGCAACTTGAAGCTTAGTTTCAATGAATTTAAGTTCAATTTCATTTTTCTGAACATGATCCCTAATAAAATGATGCTTTATATCAATATGTTTAGACCTAGAGTCTTGTATAGGATTCTTGGACAAGTTTATGGCACTTGTATTGTCACAGAATATAGGGATTTTTGTGTACCTTAAGCAATAGTCCTCCATTTGATGCTTTATCCATAACATTTCAGAACAGCAGCTTGCAGCAGATACATAGTCTGCTTCTGCAGTAGATAAAGTTATGGTAGGTTGCTTCTTACAGGACCAAGATACCAATGCTTCTCCAAGAAATTGGCAGCCACCACTTGTGCTCTTTCTATCTATTCTATCTCCAACATAATCAGCATCACAATATCCTGTCAAGTCAAATTTTGTACCTTTCTTGTACCAAAGACCAAGATCAGTGGTTCCAACAAGATATCTGAATATTCTTTTCACAACAGCAACATGAGATTCTTTTGGAGAAGATTGAAATCTAGCACATAGTCCTACAGAAAATAGAATATCTGGTCTACTAGCAGTTAAATACAACAAGGACCCTATCATTACCCTATACTCCTTCTCAGACACAGGTTTTCCATTTTCATCTAAGTCTAAAGCTGTAGAAGGATACATGGGAGTTCCCATGAATTTTGATCCTTCCATTTTGTATCTTCTGAGAAGATCCTTGGTGTATTTTTCTTGGTAAATAAAAATTCCATATTCTTCTTGTTTTATTTGTAGTCCAAGAAAGTATTTAAGTTCTCCCACAAGACTCATTTCAAATTTCCCTTTCATTAGATTAGAAAAGTCTTGACACATTTTTGTATTTGTGGATCGAAAGATGATGTCATCAACATAAATTTGCACAATTAGTAGATCCTTCTTAATAGTTTTCTTAAACAAAGTAGTCTCAATTTTTCCTCTAGAAAATTCATTGTTAAGAAGGAAACTGCTTAATCTTTCATACCAAGCTCTAGGAGCTTGTTTTAAACCATATAAAGCTTTAGTGAGTTTGAAAACATGATTTGGATGTTTTTTATTTTCAAAACCAGGGGGCTGGTGCACAAACACCTCCTTATTTATGTAACCATTTAAAAATGCACTTTTAACATCCATTTGGTAAAGCTTAAAGTTTTTGTAAGCAGCAAAAGCAAGTAGGATTCTAATAGCTTCTAATCTAGCTACAGGTGCAAAAGTTTCATCAAAATCAATACCTTCTTGTTGGTTATACCCTTGAGCCACTAACCTTACTTTGTTTCTGATTACATTACCTTCTTCATCCATTTTGTTTCTGAAAACCCATTTAGTGCCAATAATGGGGTGATCTTATGGAGAAGGTACTAGTGTCCACACCTTGTTCTTCTCAAATTGATCCAGTTCCTCTTTCATTGCTTCTACCCAAGATTCATCTTCTAGGGCTTCATTTACATTCTTTGGTTCAATTTGAGACAAGAATGTTGAACTGTTCTCATTATTTCTAAGTTGTGATCTGGTTCTGAATCCTACAACGCTTCCAATGATTTGTTCATGAGGATGATTGGTGATTAGCTTCCAGCTCTTAGGAAGGCTCTCTTTAGATACACCAGTATCTTCTGCAAAACCTTCTGCAGGAATTTCCTGTTCTGTTGTATCTTCTGGTGAGCCTTTTCTGTCAGAAGATTGCTTCTGTAGTAGGTCACCTTCATCATCTGAGTCTTTTCTATGTTTTCTTGACAAGAGGGATTAGTATCATTGAAAACTACATGCATGCTTTCTTCTATGGTTTGATTCTTGATTTTATAGATTCTATATGCTTTTGAAGTATTAGAATATCCAAGAAAAATTCCTTTTTCAGATTTTGCATCAAACTTTTCAAGATTTTCCTTGTTGTTCAAGATGAAACAATCCAATCCAAATACATGAAAATATCCAATGTTGGGTTTTCTTCCTTTCCATATTTCATATGGAGTTTTATTTAGGATGCTTCTGATGGAAACTCTGTTAAGTATATAGCAAGCAGTTGATACAGCTTCAGCCCAAAAGTATTTTTGAATTCCACTATCACTTAACATGGTTCTAGCCATTTCTTGGAGGGTTCTATTTTTTCTTTCTACAACTCTATTTTGTTGTGGAGTTCTAGGACAAGAAAAGTTGTGTGAAATTCCATTTTCATCAAAGAAGTTCTTAAAAGAGTGATTTTCAAATTCTCCTCCATGATCACTTCTTACAGAAGCTATCAGTTGGCTACTTTCATTTTGTATCTTCTTGGATAAGATCTTGAAAGCATCAAAGGATTCATCCTTAGTTGTAAGAAATAAAACCCATGTGAATCTAGAGTAGTCATCTAAAATAACGAGTCCATATTTCTTTCCTCCTAGACTTGGTGTTTTAGTAGGTCCAAACAACTCTATATGCAACAGTTCCAATATTCTTTTAGTATTAATTACATTCTTAGGATGAAAACTTGATTGTGTATGTTTTCCTTTTACACATGCATCACACATTCTATCATTTTCAAATTTGATTTTTAGTAAACTTCTAACTAGATCTAGCTTAGACAGTTTGGAAATGCTTTTCATGTTTAGATGACCTACTTTCCTATGCCATGTGCATTTGTCATTTTCAAAAGAAGCAAAACATGTATGATTGATAAGTGAAAATCATATGATGAATTAGAGCACTTTTTAGTTCACTTATCAAGGATAAATAGTATTTTTGCCCCAAATTAATCCCTTTTTATTTAATATTAGATAAATTGTATTTATTAATCTTGAATTTGAATTTGATGCTATTTTGATATAAATTATGCTGATTTTTGCAGAATATTGTAAAGATTTGATATGAAGGAAAGATATCATTAAATAAGGGAGATATCTGCAAGATTTGAAGTTTATTTGAAGGCAATTAATGAAGATTGGAAGATTATTTGTGAGCAATAATGAAGATTAGAAGATTATTTGAGAGCAATTAATGGAGATATCACTGCCAATTAAACAAGGATTCTGCAGACAACCTTCCCAATTAAATCCAAGATGCTCAATAAATGCAAGATCTCAGCAAGGAAAAGGGAAATAAGGAAAGACAATAAACTAAAACCAGTCTTGGGGAGAAATCAAGTTAACAAGAGAAAGATTGAAGCTGTGCAACTCGTGTCGCGTGCTTCACCCTGCTCTGCTGCAGGGCAGGTGAAGCGCAGCCATTCTAACTTCTGCGCTGCTACCTGCGCTGTAGCCCAGGGTGAAGCGCAGATCACGCTGATTCTTTCCCTGTTGCTGTTTTTAGATAGATTTCTCCCCAATTTTCTTTCCTTAGCCTATAAATAAGAACCTCTTGCACCAGATAAGGTGTGCACGATTATTGTAATTCAGTCATATTTCAGTGATAATGCACCAGAACTAATTTTAGAGTAGGAGAGGAGGAGCGTTTCACAAGGATTGAAGATGGTGACAACATCTTCGGTGGTTTGTATGGTTACCTTGTGTAATTAACTCTCCATTAGGATTGGATGTAATTGATTCTATCCCCAAGTGTATGTAAACTCTATATTATTATTTCCTAAGCTCTCTGTCTATAATATTGGTAATCTTCTTTTGTGCTTAATTCCTAACTTACGCGCTTGCGCCGGAGTTATAGGCTAGTTTCGACTAGGATTGAGGATGGGGGAGCGGATTCTGAAGAAACCCATTCTCTGAGTGAATAAGAGGACTCGATAGCCAGTGAACCGAAACATGGGCGTTGCTAGTGATTGATGGGTAGTGTGAGTACTCTAAAGAAGGGCGTTTACAGGATAGGCATGGTTATTAAATTACCGATAGCAAAGGTTAGTTGATTGTCAATCCAGGATTCGACGCAAGGATGTATCTAATGAGTGATGGGTAGTGACAGTACTCTAATGAAGGTGCGTCTGTAGCTTTAGGCCTCGTTTATCAACTAGTTCTTTTACAAACGGAATAAAAGAAAGCAAAATAAGCCGAGGGTAAGTCTGTCGCCTGGGAAAGCCCGCATGGATTACCTTTGAGTGTGTGAAGCCGCTGGTAACTCGGGGTCTTAGCAATATAGTTTGTCTACAGTATTATAGAGTAAACCTAAAATAATAGATAGTTTTTACATGCACGAAGGGTGTGATGATATGAAGTCCAATCCTAATCCAAGTAAAGTGTCTCTAACTCTTTCTTTCTATTTTTATTACTTATTAATTTGCAATTTATAATTTCCACGCATAATATCCTCATAAATCTGTTATTTGTCTCTTGATAAATAGACCATGAATATACGCGAATTGACCGTTCCCTGTGGATACGATACTTTTCTTACTATTATACTACTGGATTTTTGGTTCGCTTGCCAGAAACCCATCAAGTATTTTTGGCGCCGTTGTTGGGGAACGGTTTCCAATTCGTGTAGACCTTGGCGGTCTAGTTATCAAGAATATCTATCTTAGGATTTCTTTTATTTTTTTATCTATCTTAGGATTTCTTTTAATTATTCTTTTTGTTATTTTAGGAAATTTATTGTTTTTCTATTATTATTAAATTTTTTCTTCCACACTTACCTTTTTCAAGGTTTCTTGTTTATGTTTTTGAGAGCCCAGGTGTCCCCCAATCAATTACAATTCGACCCGGAAATCGAGAGAACATCTCGGAGGAATAGAGGCAGAAACAAGAGAAGGAGACAAGGGAAAAGTCGAGAAGAAAACAAAAATATTTTATTATTTTCTTCTTAAAAAATTATGATTTTTTTTCATTTTGTTTTCTCTTGTTTGAGCTTCTTGATTATTCCTCTTGAGAAGATAGGTAACAGAAAAAGGGGCAAGGATAAGCTTAAGGAGACAATCTCAACACTCTCTGTTCAACCACCCCAAGTGAAGTAAACGTTGAATGGCTTATGAATGGCAAAATCAACCAAGAAGAACCCTTGGAGATTATGTTAGGCAGCAAGAACCAAGATACTCCTCTCATGCACCGATTCAAGGTAACTTCTCTAATTACAACAATTATTCTAACAATTTTTCACAGGATTGCAGAAGTTACCAGAATAAGAATTTTGGATGGCACCAAGATGATATTTCACTCCGCATGCAACCTTCTTCTCAACAGCAGCAAAGTTACTCTTCCTATCAACAAAGAGACTGACAATTTCATGAGTTTTTGGAAGAATTCAATCAAAGCAATATACAATTTCAGAAAGAAAGCGAAGAGCGAAGACGAAACACTGACGCTTTGTTAAAGCAGATGGCAGAACAAAGGGAATTAAGACTTTGTAAGAGTATTGCAGAAATTCATCAAGGCAATATACAATTTCAAAAGGACAGAGAAGAAGCAAGAAGAAATATTGACGCCTTGTTGAATCAATTAAAAGAAACAAGAGTCAAACAACAGTCAGAACAGAGCTCAGCAAACGTTCAACCCAACCCCGTAGAATTTTTGTCCCACCATAATTGTTAAATTGATAGGGGAGGAAATCAATGACAATCTGGCTGATGAAGAAGATGAAATTGAAGAAACACAAGAAAAGGTGGCAACAGAAGAAGAAGAAGAAGAAGAAGAAGAAGAAAGAAGAAGAAGAAGAAGAAGAAAAAGAAAAAGAAGAAAAAGGAAAGGAGGGAAACAAAAAGATGGTGCTAGAAAAAGAGAATGATTGTGAAAGGGAGGTAGAGAATACAACATATGATGATGTACATGATGAAAAAGATCAAGAAAATGAGAAAAAGAGGTGAACAGGGAGATGGAGAATCAAGCCTGATGAAGGAAGGGAAGTAGTACCAGACCCAAAGACCTTGCCTTATCCACCAGTCCTCTAGAGGAAGATAAAGAAAGGCATGGTGCAAGTAATAAACCTTCCAGACTTCACAAAAGAAAGGCCTGCAATCACACTGACCAGGACAAGGCAAAGAGAAGAAAAGTCAAGCTAGAATCAAATTCAGAGCCTATAGCCAGATTGAAGATCAAGTGGTCAGGTGTGTTCCATATCAAAGACCCCCCTGAAGCAAAGAAATTGAGAGCAATCAATTGTAAATCATCAAAGCTTCACAGTACAGGTTGTTCCAAGGCAAGATTATGGGGAGGTATATGGGCCAAAGAAAGGAAGGGTGCAGCTCAGAAGCTCACCAAAATATTTCAGTTTCAGCCACCTTGAGAGAACAGGCGTCGAGCTAGAAGACGTTAAACAAAGCGCTTCCTGGGAGGCAACCCAGAGATTTTTAAGCTTTTAATTGTTTTCAGTTTTATTTTGTTTTTGTTAGGATTTTTCAATTTTTATTTAGGAAATTTTCAAAATTGATTGGAATAAGTTTGTGGAAAATAAAATTTTTAAATAATAGGAAGCAGCAGAAAACGTGACTGAAAATTGCAAATTACATTCTATTTTCTGCGCTTCACCTGCGCTGTAGCACAGGTAAAGCGTAGAAATGCATTTTTAGTCACTGTCTTCTGCGCTTCACTTGCGCTGTAGCGCAGGTGAAGCGCAGCAGTACGAAATTAAAAAAAAATCTCTTTTTTCTCATGTACTGTTTCTCTACTTCCTAAGCTTTTTTTTTTCACTTTTTCCACTCACAAATCTCCATCAATTTTGAAACTTCAAGTTTCATGTATGTTTTACCAATTGAAATCTTCATTTACTCTATGATTTGAACTTTAGGGTAGCAACTTTAGGATTATGAATGTGTATAATGTTGATAATTGCTATCTTGAATTTGATTATGACTATGTGGAACATGAAGAACAATTTGCTTGATTGGAATGCCCTTTGTTTTGTGAGTTATTGAATTTGAAAGTGTTATGCTCTATTTCTTTCAAAAATCTTGAACTTTCACTTTCCATGGATTGATTGAATGCTTATAAAACAAATGAGTATGTTCTGTTTTTAGGAAGTCATTACCAAGTGCACTGAACTTTTGTTGTGAAAATATAATTCTTTGAATTATGCATGTGAATTGGTTAATGATAGGGCTTCCATGTTCTTCATGAAGTGCACAGACTGCTGCAAAGTATAAAAACCAGTTGACCTCAAACCAATCAGGAGTACTAGACTCATTCCCAAGCATGCTGCTTGAAGAGTTCCGGATATTCTTGCAGTGGCCTGGGGACAGGCCTATTCATCAAGGGGGAGGTGGAGCAGCAGCAGGACAAGGACTCACAGGATACAGAGGATGAAGATTGATACTGGTGTTTCTTTCTTTTAGTTTTTCTTTATTTTCCTTTATTTTATAGAATTATTTCTAGTTAATCAGGATTTTTGTTTTGCATTTCTTTTTATTTTAGGATTTTTAGTTTTTTTTCAATATTTTAAGAGCTTAGGAATTAGGATTCAAGGTAACTTTTCAAAATTCTCTGTAATTAAGTAGTTTAACTAACCAGACTAGGAAAGATGATAGGGTTTTGTGATTAATTCCATAATCAGTTAAGTTTAGGATACTTCTCAGGAGAACCTATCAGGATAGTTAATTAAAACCAGTAAGTGCTTATCAAGGAATTTTAGCCAATAACTGGTGAGCTGAGAGCCCAAACACTAAAATTGAGAGTTTTTCACCACTTCTTGTCAATTGTTATTGCTTGAGTTTCTGAATTTTGTCTTGCTAGTAGAAAATATGAAAGTGACAAAGGCATATTTTGTGATTATAATATTTTGCTTAGTGCCAAATAACCAACCTTGATTAAATGTTTCCATTTATTGATTTCCCATTTGAGCCTTTAATATTTTCTTTGATGCACCCTAGCCATACTCAATGATTATATCCTGTCCCTTAACACTTGGGATAGAGAGCAAGGTGCACCACAACAACATGGGACAAAAGGTTGGTGAAATGAAAGGTCAAGAGATTCAAAGAGCAGACACAAGAAATCACAAAGAAGAATACTCCCCCACAAATAAATTATCTATGTTATTATTTATATATAAAAAAAAATCTGCACAAAAAGTGTGGAAATTGAATAACTTGGGGGGAGTACTTCTTCAAACAAAGAGGACAGCTGAAAAAAAGGTGACAATTTCAAGAATGACATGGTAGATGGAGAGAAGTCCCAAGCACAATCACAAGATGCTCTCTATCCAAAGTGTTCATTGCATATCCAGAAAAACCATAATTTCTTGATAGCCCAGCCTCATTACAACCAAAGAAAAGACCTTTTGATCCATGGTAACTACTTGCAGGTTCAGATGTTGGAAACGACCTATCAATTCTAGTTGTTCAACGGTGGAGAAAAAGATTGAGGGAAACACTTACCCGTGAGAATGAGAGATTTCCTTGGTTTATCACTTATTGCTTTAATTGCTATTTTTGAGAAGTTTGACTGATGTTTGTGTTCTATTCTGATTGAAGACTGGTAACATCCCTTAATACTGAATTTTTCTTATGTTTGGAAAGTGACTCCTGCTTAACAAGGAGATGATGAAAAGTTCCTTGAATTTGTTTTTGAATTTTTTGAATTACATAGGGGATAGAATTGATTTTTTGATTGCAAAGAGGTCTCTTGCTTGAGGACAAGCAAGAAGTTAAGTTGGGGGGGATATTTTGATAAGTGAAAATCATATGATAAATTAGAGCACTTATTAGTTCACTTATCAAGGATAAAAAGTATTTTTGCCCTAAATTAATCCATTTTTATTTAATATTAGATAAATTGTATTTATTAATCTTGAATTTGAATTTGATGCTATTTTGATATAAAATTGTGCTGATTTTTGCAGAATATTGCAAAGATTGATATAAAGGAAAGATAGCATTAAATAAGGGAGATATCTGCAAGATTTGAAGTTTATTTGAAGGCAATTAATGAAGATTGGAAGATTATTTGTGAGCAATAATGAAGATTTGAAGATTATTTGAGAGCAATTAATGGAGATATCACTACCAATTAAACAAGGATCTGCAGACAACCTTCCCAATTAAATCCAAGATGTTCAATAAATGCAAGATCTCGGCAAGGAAAAGGGAAATAAGGAAAGACAATCAACTAAAACCAGTCTCGGGGAGAAATCAAGGTTAAAAAGAGAAAGATTGAAGTTGTGCAACTCGTGTCGCGCGCTTCACCCTGCGCTGCAGCGCAGGTGAAGCGCAGCCATTCTAACTTCTGCGCTGTAACCTGCGCTGTAGCGCAGGGTGAAACGCAGATCACGCTGATTCTTGCCCTGTTGCTGTTTTTAGATAGATTTCTCCCCAATTTTCTTCCCTTGGCCTATAATAGGACCTCTTGCACCAAATCAGGGTGCACGATATTGTAATTCAGTCATATTTCAGTGATAATGCACCAGAGCTAATTTTAGAGTAGGAAAGGAGGAGCGTTTCACAAGGATTGAAGATGGTGACAGCATCTTCGGTGGTTTGTATGGCTACCCTTGTGTAGTTAACTCTCCATTAGGATTGGATGTAATTGATTCTATCCCCAAGTGTATGTAAACTCTATATTATTATTTCCTGAGCTCTCTCTCGATAATATTGGTAATCTTATTCTGTGCTTAATTCCTAACTTACGCGCTTTGCGCCAGAGTTATAGGCTAGTTTTGACTAGGATTGAGGATGGGGGAGCGAATTCTGAAGAAACCCATTCTCTGAGTGAATAAGAGGACTCGGTAGCCAGTGAACCGAAACATGGGCGTTGCTAATGATTGATGGGTAGTGTGAGTACTCTAATGAAGGGCGTCTACAGTATAGAGCATGGTTATTAATTACCGATAGCAAAGGTTAGTTGATTGTCAATCCCGGATTCAACGCAAGGATGTATCTAATGAGTGATTGGTAGTGACAGTACTCTACTGAAGTGTCGTTTGTAGCTTTAGGCCTCGTTTATCAACTAGTTCTTTACAAACGGAATAAAAGAAAGCAAATAAGCCAAGTGTAAGTTTGTCGCCTAGGAGAGCCCACATGGATTACCTTTGAGTGTGTGAGGTCACTGGTAACTCGGGGTCTTAGCAATATAGTTTGTCTACAGTATTATAGAGTAAACCTAAATAATAGATAGTTTTTACATGCACGAAGGGTGTGATGATATGAAGTCCAATCCTAATCCAAGTAAAGTGTCTCTAACTCTTCTTTTCTATTTTTATTACTTATTAATTTGCACATTTATAATTTCCACGCATAATATCCTCACAAATCTGTTATTGTCTCCTGATAAATAGACCACGAATATACGCGAATTGACCGTTCCCTGTGGGATACGATACTTTTTCTTACTATTATACTACTGGATTTTTTGTTCGCTTTTCAGAAACCCATCAATGATCAAATAGTTCTTCTATGCATATGCTGTATAAGTTTTTGCTTCTAATACCAGAAATAGGACCTTTTTGTATATGCTTCTCTAATTTCACACATGTTGGTTGAAACATAACTTCATAGCCACTGTCACATAGCTGACTTATGCTAAGAAGATCATGTTTTTAACCTTTTCACATAATGCACATTATTAATTTGAGTAGAATTTTTCATACTTATCTTTCCAATACCTTTGATGTGAGCTTTGTTGTTGTCTCCAAAGGTAACTGTTCCACCTTCCATTCTGTGGAGAAGTATGAATTTGCTCTTGTCTCCAGTCATATGTCTTCAGCAGCCACTGACCAAGAACCATAGCTCTTTCTTCTTGAGGGATTTTCCTTTTTCCTACATCAGAATAAAGTAAAGATTTAGGTACCCAAATCTTTTTGGGTCCTGAAGGGTTAGATACCTTTCTTTAAAGCTCCCTTTCTTTTGTAACAATTATAAGCAACGTGTCCAATTTTGTTACACCAAGAACATTTAGGAGGTTGCCTTTTAGCAGGAACAAAAACTGTTTTCTTTATGCTTGATGCTCCTATTTCATGGAATCCTAATCCTCTTTTATCATTGGTTTCTCTACCATTTCCTATTAGTTTGTTTAATTTATGTGTACTGCTAACAAATTTACTTAAGTCTGTTTGCAGTTCATTAATCTTCTTCTGCAGAAGATAGTTTTCCTTCTGCAGTGATGTAGATTTTGTATCTTCTGCATGATTCTCTTTTATTATCCTAACCTGTTTAGACAATTTAAAGTGTGATTGTTGAAGACATTGATTGATTTTAATTAGTCTATCATTATCTTCCTTCATTTTTCATTTTCCTATTTAGATTTAATGAGTTGTTCTTTAAGAAGTGCACATTTTTGTGCAAGTGTGTGAGAGTCAGATAGTAAATTTTCAAATGCATCTTCTAATTCTCTTAATGCAGTAGGAGTATATGTGATTACATCATTTTTTTCATCATCACTTCCAGCCATGAGACATTGGTTTGCTGCTTCTTCTCCAGAATCTTCTTCTTCTGAGGATCTGTTTGAATCATCCCAAGTTGCAATCATAGCTTTCTTCTTCTGGAAGGTTTTTGAGTCTCTTTTCAGCTGTGGACATTCTGATTTAAAGTGTCCTGGCTTGTTGCATTCAAAGCAAAATTATTTGTGCTTTGGAATTTTCAGCTTTCTGTCCATCCTTCTTGAAGTTGAAGCTTTTTCCCTTCCTCTGCCTTTTCTTCTTATCAGTCTCTGGATTCTTTTGAAATGAAGGCAATTTCATCATCCTTTTCTGATGATGTCTCTTCTTCTTTAAAGTCATCTGCTTCTATTGGAGTTAAGCTGCTCCTTCTGGAAGTGCTAGCTTTTAGAGCAATAGACTTTCCCATTCCTTGGCAGTTCATCCATGAGCTCTTGCTCATGAACTTTTAGTGAACCAAGTAATTCATCTAGCTTTAAAACCAGGCAAGATCCTTAGCTTCTGGATTGTTGTTACCTTAGGTCTCCATATTCTGGGAAGACTCCTAAGAATTTTTTCTAACTTGCTCTTGGTTTGAGTAGCTTTTTCCAAGAGACTTTAAGTCATTTATAATGACAGTGAATCTACTGAACATTTCATCAATAGATTCATGTTCAACCATGCTGAACATTTCATATTGATGAATCAATATGTTAATTTTTTATTCTTTTACTTGGTATGTTCCCTCATGGGCTATTTGGAGTGTATCCCATATTTCTTTGGCTGTTGAACATCCAACAACTTTATCATATTCTCCCCTGCTTAGTGCATAGAGAAGGAAGAATTTGGATTTGGAGTTCAGAAGATACTTCTACTTATCTTCTGAGGTCCAATCTTCTCTTGCTTTAGGTTGAGGAGCTTCTTCTTGAACTTCTGATACTCCTTCTTTGGGCTGGGCAAGAATTATTGTTCTTCTTACTACTGGAATGAAATTTCCTTTCTCTACAATATCCCAAAGATCAATGTCTTGGGATTCTAGAACAATTTCATTCTATCCTTCAAATAGTAGTAATCCTTTCCATCAAATGCTGGTGGTCTATCTGTAGATGAACCTTCTGGTATGAACATTGCAGCTCCATGATTTGCCATTTCCCTTGATCTTTTCCTCTCTTACTGTTAAGTAAGTTCAACTCTAGAGGCAAGCTCTGGTACCAATTGAAGTTGTGACTTCAATCACAAGAAGGGGGTTGAATTGTGATTGAATAAAATTTCTGCAATTTCTTTGTATACTTTTTCTGCTCAAGGACTTGCCTTGGCTTAGTATAAAGAAATAAACTCACAGAAGGTAATAGTTAGTTAATTTTAATTTTGCAGAAGATATATAAGTATGTTTATGGCAGAGTAATAATAGTAAGAGAGAGTAAAAGAAGATGGCACACAGAAAATTTTATACTGGTTCACCTCTTCCAACCTGAGGCTACGTCCAAGTCCCTACACCTGTAGGATCTTCTCACTCTTATAATCAAATTACAATCTTCTTGAGTAACCTTACCACTAGTATTCTTTACCTGCCTCTTCAGGCTAACAATAACCTAACAAACTCAGATTTTTCCACTCAATACTTACTGCAAAACCTCACTGAAAACTCTTTCCCTTGCTGCTCAGAAGAAGGATATGCACTTGCACATCTCTCTTGAGACTTTACAATGAAAATTGAGAAAGAATAAGAACATACAAGGCTCAAATCAATACAATCTTTGCACAACAGAAGCAAAATGATGAGCCAAGACTCTCTCCAAGGCTTTCAGACCAGAAATCACAGAAATGAAGGAGAGAGAAAATTTCCAGAAGATAGGCGAGGTGAAACAGCAAAATTTTATGTTTCTTCTGGAGTGATGGTGCCTTCAAAATGAGAGGAACTCTCCTTTTTATAGAAGGCTGGAGTGAAAATAGACGTTGGACATCCAGCTGGGTTCAAAGTCATGTCCCTATCTCAGCTGCAGCATGTGCCAGCTTTACAGCTGTCACTTTGACCAACCCTTCCTTCTGCAGGGTATCTTCTGCAGGCTGTTTTGGGCTATTTATCAAGGCTTTTCTTCTGTAGACATGATAAACTCTTCCAGTATAATATTTTCACTTATTTTAGATTCAACTGGCCTACTGAAATTATAAGAAGAAGAGAAGAAGAAGACTTATTTGAATTCTGCATTAATTGCATCTTCTACAGCAAATCTTTTCTTCTGCAATATATCTGGAATTTCATTCTTCTTGCAGATCTTCTTAAATCCTTAATTTGCTCAATGGAAAATATTTTTAGGTAGTTTCTGCAGCTGTAACCTCAGAAAGTGAAAAAAAATCACTTTGTTTTATATGTTCTGTTTCTTCTGCAGAATTGATGACTTCAGGTTCTTCTCCAGAATAGCTTCTATCTTCTGAATATCATTTTTAAACCTTAGTGAGGATAATTTAAATATATCTTGATGCTTGGGAACCTGAGATATGCTCCTTTTCCTTTAAAAAAATAAATCTTCTTCTAAAGGGATTTATTATGATTTCTTCTTGTGAGGGGGCTATTCTCATCTTCTGGAGAATTCATTGGACTGTGAAGGATCTTCTCATGATTTTGTCAACATGTTTCGTGATTCTCTTTCACAGATTTGTCATTCTTGTCAAATCTGAAACTTATCTTCTTAAGTAAGTGGAATTCATTCCTTTCTTCTGCTGCTGAGATGCATCTCCTGCAGAAGCTTTCCTGTATCTTCTGAACACTTACTCAAACAAAATCATTAGTCCTTAAAGCTCAGAATTATTCCAAGTAAACATTGATTGGTTGTCATTATTAAAACATTTTTAAGGGATTCTTGGACCTTACAAAATCATGTCATCAGTAACATGCAATAAGGGACAGTTATTCATGCATGGTCATGCAAAATATTATGGTATTTATTTAGCATTCATGCACCAAACGGAACAAACTTGCAAAAAATTCAATGAGCACATTAAAAACTACAACATAATCATACCAGAATATACCATTAAACTACCATAGTAAAAAAAACATACTAAACAAAGACTCTATTGACAAATGTTCCTAATTAAAAAGGTCCTAAGAGCCTAAGTTTCCTACCCTAAGGTTTTGCTCAAATAAATGAAAACTGAAAATTTAATCGGTGCAAAGTAATTAAGCTATAAAAACATACCTGGTGTAGCTTCAGAATTGGAAGGAAGTGAAATGGTAGTGAAAAAGTCAGAGAAAAGGATGAGATTTCAGAGGAAAATGGGAGTTTAAGAGTTGAGGTCAGGTTGAAATGACCTTTCCTCTTTCAAATTTTAAATTTAAGGTGCAGCGCGCGATTTCGCTGTACTTTCGCTTAGCGAGAGTGCAGCACGTGCTTCATAGGAATATGAAGCGAGCCACTGTGCTTCATCTACACTAAGCGTAGGTGAAGCGTAGAAAACAAAGAGAAATTTGATATTTCTGCTCTTTACCTTCGCTTAGCAAGAGTAAAGCGCAGAAAGCAAAGACTTATTTTCAATTCTGCGCTTCACCTACACTAAGCGAGAGTGAAGCGCAGAAGAAACAGAATTTAAATTTTATTCCTGTTTTCTATTGCTTCCTAACTCCAATTGGTTTTCATCCTTTACTCAATAAAATCAATCCAATTCCCAACAATCTCCTATTATACACAGATATTGACTCTAAACAAAAATCAAAAACAAATCAAAGAAAAATTAAAAACAAAATGTTGGGTTGCCTCCCAGGAAGCGCTTGTTTAACGTCTGATAGCTTGACGCCTGGTTACTTAGAAACTTATGGTGGCCTCAATTGGAGGATAATGGTTGACTCTGTTCCAGTTCTTCCTTTTAGTTCCCATCCTCCATGCCAATTTCTTATATTCTCATCATCAATGTCTTTACTAACTTCTTCTGATGCTGCCCTTTTTCTCTTTTTAAATCTGAACTCCAACATGTTTTCTGGTTGCTTGACTCTCATTCTTGGTTTCCTCAGAAATCCAGAAACCTTTTTCTTCTTTTGCCTAGTATCTGGAGGAGCTTCTTTCTTTCTTACATTTGGCAGCTTTGATTGAAATTGATAGATCCCATTAGTAGGATCTATTCTTACTTTTCTGGAGTTTTCTGCAATTTGGGGATTCCTTTATCAATGTGAAACACAATGCTCTCATCTTTCGAGCTTAATTGATATTTTTCCCTATCAACATCAACTATCATCGTGGAAGCCTTCATGAAGGGTCTTCCTAATAACAGGGGGACATCAGTATCCTCTTCTTCTGTCTTTGCAATGTAGAAGTTCACCGCATTATACAAACTTGTCCACTTTGACTGATAGATCTTCAACTATCCCATACGGGTTTGAGTGGACTTATTTGCAAGAAGTAACTTTACATTTGCAGGCTTGACCTTCAACATACCCAGCTTGTTAAAATACGATAGCGGCATCAAATTGATGCTCGCTCCAAGGTCTAATAAAGCATGAGTAGCAGGTAAATTTCCAATAGAGAGGGGCAATGTAAACTTACCTGGGTCAAGGAACTTACCTGTAATGTAGACCTCTTCAGGTTCCCCTTCCTCTTCTTCTTGTACTGCCTCTTGGTCTTCCTCTTTTTGAACATTTTCTTGGACTTTTTCTTCTTTGGGGAGTGCTTCTTCAAAGATGATGCTTTCTTCTTCATCACTTTCGTCTGACTTGTTGCCATCAATAACAATCAGTTGCAATGTTCCTTTGGGTTGGTTTGAGTATTAGCTGTGAAGTGGCCATTTTTGTGGTCTCTCATCTCCTTTGCTAACTGTTCAATCTGTCATACGTTGATGGTTGTTGCTGGTATGGTGTCTGTCTGTTCCCTCCATTCTGCCCCCATCCAGAGTTGTTTTTGGTTATTCCTCCATCCTTGTGAGTACTGGTTGTTATTGTTGGAGAAATTTCCTTGCCTCCCTGGTTACCCATAAAGTTGACTTATTCGGCTTAGTTTTCTTGGTAAGAGCATTGACCATTGGGATGGTCGCCTCCGCAAAAGTCACAGATCAAAGGTTGGGCTTGAATAGGTTGGGATTGGACAACTTTTAACTGTTGAGGAAGTGCTTTCAACTATTCTGTGAGTGCTTCTATCTGTCTCTTTATAAGCTTGTTTTCTACTAGAATAACATCAACATTGTTGAGTTCCAACACTCCTTTCTTCTGTATTTGAGCTGGTTGTCGTCCACATTGAGCTTGCTGATCATTCTGAGCAAAGTTGTCAATGATTGAGATTGCTCGCTCTGCATCCACGGATAAGATAGTTCCTCCTGCTGCAGCATCTATGAAAGATTTGGAATCAGATCTGAGTCTCTTGCAGAAAATATTGAGTTGGGCAATGTCATCATAGCCATGATTGGGACATTTGCGCAGCATAGATTTGTATCTCTCCCCAGCTTCACATAATGGTTCATCTGATCCTTGTCTGAATGTGGAGATATTCTGCTTTGGCTTGTATGTGTTTCCCTGGTGGGAAAAATCTTGTCAGAAATTTTTCTTCAACCACATCCCAGTTGTTTAAACTTTGGTTTGGATGTGATTTCAACCACTCCTTAGATTTTTCCTATCAATGAAAAAGGAAACAAGCGTAAGTATACAGATTCTAAATCACCTTCCTCAAAACCCATAATGCCTATTAATTCATAAAAGTTTGAAAGATGTGTATTTGGATCCTCATGATCCAATCATGCGAATTGATTGGCACTGATAAGATTGAGGTGAGCAGCCTTCAACTCCAAGGACTTCGCAGTTGTGGGTAAGACAATGCTTGAAAAAATGGCGAGGTCCTTGATGCTGACATATTCTCCTGAGGTCCTTCTTCTTGGTGGTTGTTCTTCTGCCATATTTTTGGGTTCTTCCTCAAATATCCTTTTTCTCCTTCTCCTGTTTCTATTTCTGTTCTTCCTTGATGTCCTTTCTACTTCTGGATCAAACTGTAACTGATTTGGGGACACCTGGCCTCTCAAAATCATAAACAAGAAAACTTGAAACGGGTAAGTGTGGAAGAGAATTTTAAAAATAAAAATTAGAAAAAAAACAAAAACAAAAATTCCTAAAATTTCCTAAAAATAAAAAATAAAAATCTAATCCTAAGATAGAGTATATACAAACTTGATAATTAGACCTCCCAAGTCTATATGAATTGGACAATCGTTCCCCGGCAACGGCGCCAAAAATACTTGATGAGATTCTGGCAAGCGTACCAAAATTTCAGCAGTATATAGTAAGTATGAGTTTATCGTATCCACAAGGAACGGTTCACTTCGTATTTACTCGTGATCAGATTATCAAGTAGAAAATGGTATTTGAGAGTTTTGTGGTGAGGAAAGTAAATTTGCATAAAAGAAAGAGACGATTGAGAGAAGATAAAATACTTTACTTGGATTAGGATTGAACTTCGTATCATCGCACCCCTTTATGCATGTGAATCCCAATTTTATTTATGAATATATTTCTATAATATCCTAGCCAAACTATATTGCTTTACCCAGAGTTACCATGTAGTAACCACTCGAAGATAATTCATGTGGTTCTCCCAGACGACAAATTACCCCCGACTTGATTGCTCTACCTTTCCATTTGTTTAATACTATCAATTCGCCCTATAGACCTATAGTGTCAGCTATGAAGAGATTGCCTAGTTCTTCTTAATGATTATTTTCTCCTATAACCCTATAGTAACTACTATGAGCACTTTTACCAATTAGACTTTGAGTTTCCTAAGTATCGGTTCCCCCAAATTCGTTGTTAATTTTATAGAAACATTTGTCACCTGAATCATAAAATTAACCTAAAACTCCGGCACACAAGCGGAAGCTATGCATAAGCGAGGATAAAAATACCAATATTATAGAATAGGAATTCATAAATAAATACGAGAATTCACATACACTTTGGGGATTGAATCAACTACATTCAATCCTATTGAGATGTTTAGCTACGCATGGTAGCCATTACAACGCAATGGAGAAGCTGTCACCTTGCTCCAATCCTAGCTCTGCCTTTGTCGTCTCTCTAATCTCCTTCTAAATGCTCCTTTGCTAACCTCTCTCTTTACTTATTTACAAAGGGTCATATTTATAGACTAAGGAAAGCTATCTTAAATCTGGAAGAAAATCTGATTTGAAAATAGATCTAAAACAGATCTAAAACTAATCCGCGCAAACTGTGCTTCATCTGCGCTCAGCGCATCTGCAGCGCAGGAAACAGTAAGCAAATTCTGAATCTGCGCTTCACTTGCGCTAAGCGCGGGTGAAGCGTGGAACGCGTAACTGATTGCTCTGTTTCTTCTTTTAACAACTTGATCTCTTCCTAATCTTATCCTTGTTTGCTTGACTTTCCTTGTTTCCCTCTTTTTGATCTGATTCTGTGATTATTCTGCTCTTTGAATTTAAATTGGGAAGTTATCCGCAGAATCCTTGTTTAAATGGCAGCTGATCTTATCTTTATTTGCTCTGATTTAAACTTCAAATTAGCATATCCTCTCCTCAAATAATGCTATCTTCTTCCTCATTCAAATCTTCTCATAAATCTGCAAATTGACAGATTTTCTATTAAAATAGCATCAAATTCAAATTCAAATCAAATAATCACAATTATTACTAACAAGGGATTATTCGGGGCATAAATTACTATTTTAACCTTGATAAGTGCAGTAAAAATACAAGAATTTATCAATATAATTGGCACTTATCACTAACCCCCTACTGACCATCAATATTTTGTTGTTGATTTCCTTGTTGTTGCTCAACAACAACTCCAACAAGTTGTTGCACAACCCGTTGTAACCCCTGTAAACCAGTTATAATCGCTGTCATTCCTGGATTACCTCGCCTCGCTCTGGACACCTCAGCATTGGCTACTCCTGCAGCCGATCCATGCCTATACCTCAACTACGGGCCACGACCTCGACCCCTTTGAAGAGGGTCGTAGGGTTGGGAAGCAGACTCACCAGAAGCTTCCCTCTGGCAAGAATCCTAGTCCTTGGTGGCATCCTCTCACCTAAGAAAGATTATGTATCGAATCATGGACAAGAGTGTAGGGAACTTAGGGGAAGTAATAAGGAAACTAGGCAACACTTTACACAAACAAAACTCTCGACCATCATAAGGTATATAATAGCTTCCTACAAGTACACATGTGCCCGGGTCCACAATTACTTGTATGAATTTATTATCACCTATGTCTGCAGCTATTAGGACCTACAACCAAAGCTCTTATACCAACTTTGTCACGACCCAAATCCAAGGCCGTGACCGGCGCACAAACTAATACCCTTTAGCCTGGAAAGCCTAAAACAATAGTACTTTACTTAATCTCCAAAATAAACATATTTCCAAGATTTACAGAAATTTTGACAGAGTCTCTCCTATATTTTAGACATCCCAAAATTTACAAAGAAATCTTGTTATCAACAAATATCATCAGCCAGAGTTTCCAACAACATAGTATTTATCCAATCAACATCAAAATATACATCTCCACATAAACCAATGACTAAACTCCCTATAGTTGCAGAATATACATATATCCCAAAATAACATCAAATGGCCACCAACACAAAAGAGGCTACCAAATGAATATAACAGTAGAACTGGAACAAATGAATCTGCCAGCAGCCTGCTACTCAGCTGCCTGGAATCTGGATGAAAACAATAGAAAGGGGGTAAGTCACAAAGACTTGGTGAGGGCCTAACAACCACCATGAACTAGAAGGAAAACATACCAACGCATGAGTTGTTCGATAGAAACAATTCATAATACATAATTTATTTCTCAACATAAAACTTACTAAACAAGTGAGTTCGATAAATCCCACAATCTGAGATAAGCTTGTTTCCAATATACAAAAGATAAATTTATCATATTCAAACGATACAGATTTATCATGTATAAGTTTAATAAGTAAATCTGAAATAAAATAAATTGAGTAAAACATAAATCATATGAAATGTAAATACAGTAGGGATCACTCATGATAGAACCGAGAGGCGGGTCCATCTCGCTGATAGCCCTCCCCTCCAAAGGGTGGCCTTTCCCCAGAGGCGGGCTCCATCTAACGGATAACCCTTGTCCTCTCACAAAACAACGTCCATATCTCAATATCATCGGGGGAAGCTACATCTCGCTGATAGCCTTCTCCTCCAAGAGTGGCCTCTCTCTTGGGGGCGGCTCCATCTAACGGATAGCCCTCTCCTCCCGGAATCATATCATATCATCGGGGGGCAACTCCATCTCGTTGATAGCCCTCTCCATAAAGTGGCGGCTCCGTCTAACGGATAGCCCTCTCCTCCTGGAATCATACAACTAGGTGCACCTAGGCCGTTATCATCCGCTAACGACATACGGGGTTCTAACATGGATCCCAATAATATAAATATCAAATTTATTCTATTTCTCAAAGTCTCTTTCAAAATTAATCTTTAATTTCATCAAACATAATCAATTTAAATTTATAAAGCTCTCAATCTTTGAAATAAATTTCATAGAGAATAAAATCAATAAAAGAGTATGTTTCCCAAATTTATTAGTAAACAACATTAAAATAGAACAAGATAAATTAAAATAGAAATTATAAAAATATTAAAATAGGCCACGATGACCGTTAAACACTCACAACTACGGAGAGTCAACCAAACTGCTTCCCAACAACTCCAAGAGTATGATGTGAGGTAGAAATCAACAGATCTGAGCACCAACAAATAGTTCCACATTTAGAAATTTATTTGAAGCTCTACCTATTTATGGGTAACCATAAAATCCCTAAAACTAGTTGCCCCAAAGCTCTAAAAATAATTCTACCTAAAGTTAACACATACCAATAGCCTATTTACGAGTTGTGGGTCTACCTTAGAGAGTCGAAAGAAGCAACCTTTACGGTGTGGGTACTCTCCTCCTTCCTTAGAGCACTAACCCTAACTCCAAAAATTACCAAACTTAGTTTCGGAAAGAAAAAGGGAATGAGTAGGAATTTGGATTTCATTACCTTTCATTTGATGTAAGGGATTGAGAGGAATAGAACAAGGAAAAATAAAGGGGGTGAAAATGAAAGGATCGGAAGAGGGGGGAAGGGACGTAGACAAGAGAGAAAGAGAAACCAGGTTAGGGGTTGAGTGGAAATACTTCTCGTATATGCGAGAAGCTTCTTTTCACCCAACTAATCCCCGCAATTGAGGCGTTAGAGAATCCAAAATGGATAAAAGTAGCTATTTATGCAAAGAGTTGAATTGTAAAAAACCACTAGAAAAACACAAAAAAAGGATTAAATTGTTTTTTAAAAATCTTTTCAAAACTCAAGCAAGACAAGAAAATGGTTCGCAAAAACTTTAGATTTGAGAATAATTAAGTTTATTTTAGAGGTCTTAAGATTTTTTTTTTTTGTTAACCATAGGTATCCCCTATTATCAGGGGGTAATGTTATTCGGGGCTTAGTCACAGTTAATGCTCCCCCCCCTCCCTAAGAGTGTGTTTAGTGGGGATCGAACTCGGGAGCTCTTCCCACGATCCCAGTCTGCGTTGACAACTGAGCCACAACTCCTTGATATATTAGGTCTTAAGATTTTGAAGGGAAGAAAAAATATAGTTTTTCACAAAGAGTTTTTTATAACACGGTGCTTTTTAAAACACTTCTTAATTAGATAAACACACTTAACTCTAAATTAAAACAGTTATGAAAATGAACAAGCAAATTATGATTTATAAAGAAAAGGTACAAATAATGTCAAAAGATAGACAAACAACATAAGAATCAATCCATACCTCCAATGATTTTGAAATCTTTGAACAACAAAATTTTAAAGAGTTCTACTTCTATACAACAAATTCATATAACATTTTTTTTTATTTCTTAGGGTTTATGGTCTAAGATAATTCATACAACAATTCATCGTATATTTCACACATATTTCTCAACTATTTTTTTTCCACTTTTAGTTATATAAATTGTTGTAAAAACAATTTGGCATCTATCATTTTTCAATATCATGATTACGTGATTCATCCGTAACCATAAGCCCAAAATTTAAAGTCATGTATGAATTACCCGTAACCAAATAACCAAATTATTCCACATCTTCAAAACATTTGAGAAATAAATCTGTCAAATGAACAACTGAATTGCAGAGCAACTGAATATACCCACACACAAACACAGGGACTCAAGATGCAAGGCCTTTGACAAAGAGAGAAGCAAATGTCTCCATTGCTCTTTGTTGGACACGAAACCTATCTCAACTCCATCACCATTTTATTACTGTCTGGAAAGACAATATGCTGCAGTTCTGTCAATAGAAGTCATCTCCACTTTCTTTGGTCTTCCCCAACCAAAATCACTGCTATAAACCTCAAACCTATGTGACCAGCAACAGCACTTATTTTTCTACCAGTGGCAAGACCCTCAATCACCAATGTTGTCCAACTTTCTGCTCCACTCAGCACCCCATCCTTCAATCTTTCCAAAGTTTCACTCAGTGCTTCCACAGCCACAATGAGTCCATCTTCTCCCAATAATTCTCTCGTTTTAGCAACGGCTCCTGTGCCTCCAATACAGTTTCCAAAATATGTTGGAGGAAGAGGTGGTTCTGAGCGAGCCCTGCAATCAACATTCACACCCAAAATAGCTTATCGCTTTCAATTTCCTCTGCTTTCACTCTGCAAACCCATGCATAGGCAACAGATAACACAAATGTTGACAAGTGAAGATTCTTCTTCCCTTTCTGCTTGGACACTACAAATTGCTTGAGCTTTTCAATATCTGAGCGAGACAATTGGAATAAGCCTCTAGTTGAGTCTTCAGGAACTTGGAATTCCCAAAGCTTTAGGCTTCTGTTATTGGGTCCACCCTGCTTTAAAACCAATCACTGACATATCTTGCCTCTAATTCAGAAGGGTCTTTGACTACTTCCCTATCATAGAATGGAACCAATTCAGGTGGCAAAGAAGAAGGTAATTCTTCTCTTAGCTTGTTGCATAGATAAGCCCAGGCTTGATAAAAGAAGTTGAAGTTTTGCCATCTAGAACAGCATGGTGCGTGGTGATTCCAATGGAAAAATCCAGAGTTTGGAAACAGAGTGACTTGGAGAGCCAACACACTGGCTTTTTCATGGGATATGGTCAAGTGGGATAAAAGTTGGTGACTTTCTGTTGCTTCACAAAGATCTGTGCCTGCTAGATGGTTGAAATCAGCACCAGATTCAGCTAAAATGAGGGAAACAGTGTCACCTGAAGTGTAGTTAATGATAGGTTTGTGGGAGTGAAGGGGCCAAATGAGGTGGCCAGAGAGAAGGTAGAAGTAGCCAAGTGCAAGAGAAAGGGATTGTTTGAGTTTTGGAAGAAGGGTATCATAGAAAAGTGGTGTTGGGTGAGGAAATTCATAGAAGAAAATGCGTTGAA
The DNA here is from genome assembly GCA_026901365.1 of Sesbania bispinosa. Taxonomy (NCBI): domain Eukaryota; kingdom Viridiplantae; phylum Streptophyta; class Magnoliopsida; order Fabales; family Fabaceae; genus Sesbania; species Sesbania bispinosa. Next base: position 1,813,357 of record QLOH01000112.1, read on the forward strand.
CAGGAGTAACCTTAACCATAGTAAATCAAAGAAGGTAAGAGGAAGTGATGTTTTAGAAGGTAACTCATTTGATCCAGAAGCAGGTGCTACATTGAAAACTTCGACAATTTTCATGATTTCTTGCAAATTGGTGCAAAAATGAAAGAACTAGACAGAAGTATTTCTGTTTCTTGTTTCTGTGAACTGATAACTTAGGCTGTGACAATAGGCGGATGGAGAGTGCTGCCTTATCTTTCTAATTTTATAAATCTTAATTTTGTAACAACATATTTTTTTTTTTTCGTTATATTCAATAAATTATTTGATATTATTTGTGAATTATGATTTTTTGGTTTAAAAAAACATAATTCACAAATAATATCAAATAATGATATTGAGCCCGTTTGTTTAAAATTATTTCCTGAAAGAATCACTTTTTTTTTTAAAAAAAAATATTTATAAAAATTTTTAAGATGTTTGTCTAAACTTTTTTCAAAAGGTAGAATCAGAAATAATCAGTTTTTTGCTTTTTCTTAAAGAAGCAATTTAGAGTTGCTTCTTGAAAAAAGCAGTTAAAATAGAAGAGAGAGAATTTTTTTAATAATGTGAAAGCATTTATTTAACAATGTGAAAAGCATTTATTGTGTCAAACAAAGTGTTTTTTTATGATTGTAGCCAAACAAAAATTTATTTCTTATTATACAAGAATCTCTAAAATAAAATCAATTTTTTAAAACAATTTAAAAAGTGCTTTTTTAAGCACAAACAAACTGACCCATTATTTGTGAATTATGATAGCAACACATGTATGCAGCCCTGCCATGGCATCTGACTTTGATGGACCCGGATTCGGTTGCAGTCGACTGCAATGCAGTCACTGCATCCGAGTCGTCCGATGGAGATCGGACGGTTCAGAGGTTGAGATACGTTTTTATACATCTCGACCTCTGAGTCGTCTGATCTCCATCGGACGGTTCGGATTTGGTGACTGCAGTGCAGTCGACTGCTCCAAATCCCATTCTGACTTTGATATGAAGACCACAACCGTCCAAGCTCCACACACGAATGGTTCTACCACGCGGGGAGTCACGTTGGATCTAACACATTATTTTAATGGGGAGAAAATAATTCATACAACAAAAATATACAACACACTTTTACTCTCTATCTCTCTTCATCATATCACCTATCACACTCCATATTTCTCACTCATCTCTCTCTTCTCTATCATTATCTTTCTATGTTGTAGTATATTGTTGGTGTACAAATAACACTATTAATTTTGACTTCAGTTCTATTATTTAAGCATCAGAATTCATGTAACATTTCATGAGTATATATAACACAATTTTCTAATTTCTCTTTATTACTAGTAATTAATAGGAACTGGATAACAAATTGAGGGAGCCAAGCAAGTAATTTATATATAGAATAATTTTTTTCATCAACAAATAAGAAACAATTAAACTTTTATTTAGTGCATCTTTTTTGTTTAACCACAAGTATTCTCCACGGGAGACAATCCTACTCGAGTCGGGAACATCCACATATATGGTGGGGCTAGCTCTTCCAGCAGGGATTTTTTCCATCCACAAAACTCAAACTCAAGACTTTAACATGACATATCTTTTTACATTTGATAATTGATGAAAAAATAATATTGACAACAAGGACGGATCTAGGATTCACTTAAAGGGGACCGAAATCAAAAATTTGCGCTAAGAGTATTGGTTAAAAAATCAACATATAAACATTTTTATTGAAAAATGTGGTATTGATTGCATTATAACATTTTATTTTTAATATCTCAATAAAAGTTTTTTATATGCTTAATTAGTACTCTAAAAACACTCGTTAGCATTCCTCTAAATATTAAATAAAAATTAAATGCATCTTATATTTTATCTAAGCTATACACATTTATGTTATGAAACTCATCAATAATAATGCATGTATCAAATAATATTTTGATAAAAAATACTTAAAGGGATCAACAAATAAATTTTAATCATAAATATTAAATAAAAATTAAATTAATCATATTCCTTTTATCTTAATTTACATGTATATATTTTATAATTTTTTTTTTTGTGTACAAGACCCATGCTTGCCCTCACATTCGTCTCTGGTTAACAACACATGCACTGGAAAAATTAGATCTATTTTGTGTCTAAAATTATTATAACATTGGTATATAAAACTTGTACACAACTATTCAGTTGAAGTCCCTCATTTGAAATTTTTCTTCGAACATACAAGATTCCACGCGTATCCACACCGAGATTATTCTTTTCTATCAACTTTTTGAACAATGAGATAAAAATTAAGAATTGAACAAGATAAAAGAAGGATTCAAGGAATGAGAGAATAATGAATGTACATAATCCTCTTTATAATTATTTCAGTGATCAACATAACTATATATATTCAACCATTGCAACCATTAATTCTTATCCTCTCACTTTTTTTGTAATATTAATACCCATTCTCTTATATTATTTAAAATTGGTTTGACCATATGTCATTCAAAGTCATCAAATTTGTTACCATACTAGTTTTTTTTGCTTGTGTTAACCACATGTGTCCCCTATTACAATGGGGTAATCCCATATTCGAGGCTTAGTCACAATTAAGTCTCCCTATCCGTCTCAGCAGTGTGTTTAATGGGGATTGGTTACCATACTAGTTTTGCACCCTGTGCGATACACGAACATTTATTCCTAATACTCAATTCATTAATTCAGTGATAAATAAGAATTATACTAAAGAACTTAAACATAGAAAAAAAACTAAGGGCAATGCACAAAGTATTATACAAACTAATTGAGTAAATTTTTTGAAACACTTTTTATAAACAATATTTTTAGTGCATCTACTACGAATTAAATTTTCATCACATAATTAAATATTGAGACACTTTTTTGAAGATACCTTTGACACTACAATGTATAGCTACCTGATGAGGAATTTTGGCAAGCGCACCAATATCGTCAAGTATTCAAAGTAAATGAGGGTATCGTATCCACAGAGATTGATGGATCAAGTACCAATTTACAGGGAACTTATCTAGTTGAATAGGAGAAATTCAATTGTGTTCAATGATCTAAAACTAAAACAGTAAACTAAATCTTACAACTAAACCAGAAACCTTGAATTTGTTTTGATCAATTTGATACAAGTGCAGTAAAATTGGAATACGAATTTTATAAAATTGGTTAGGGTTGATTTCACTCAATCTTCCTTTCATGCAAGTATACACTTCACTCAATTCAATTATTAAAAATGATTCAATGATCCAATTCACAAACCTAGTTAAAATCCAATTCCTTGGTAGATTAACCCTATGTCTTCAACTAAATACCCTAATTCCTTAAGTGAACCTAATTGTGACATGCATTATCATGAAGAATTGCTAAAGATCACATAAAAACTGAATCTTATTCCTAGGCAATCAGAATTTTATGTTGCTTGCTTCAAATCTAAACTTTCCTCAAATTTTCCTATCGTGAGGGAGCTTTCAATTCATACAATTGATTGGCCAATTCAATTGAAGCTTTAAGTGCAGAAGAAAGCAATTGAAATGCAAACGAAAATTGAATTGAATGAGTGAAATTCTTACACAAAATTCAGATCAAGTTCCATCAACTCCTAACCTAAGAGAATCTAGCAATTCATTACAAAAGAGAAGAGGAAAGAGGAGAAAGATGCAAACTCAAGAGTGAGATCCATGGAGAATAGCCCTAGATTCCTCCTTTGAGTTGAATCCTCAGAGAGAGATGAGAGAAAACGAGAGAAAAATTGAGAGGAAAAAGAAAAGAATCTGAAAAATATGAGTAACTCTCACACTAATTCCTAACTGATACTATTTATAATGTTTCTACAGAAATCGTGTCCCGACACAAGCCCTGCCATGTTCTCACATGAACACTGCAGAGAGTTCCTTTTAGCTCCAGTAGCTTCTGCCCAGTTCGTGTCCTTACACAGTTTCAGCTTGTTCCCACACGATTCTGGCAGAGAGTAATCCTCTTAATTTGCACCTCATGTGTCCAATGCTTCACTGTTAGCTTCTTCCAAAGATTACAAAATGCTTTTCTTCAAACTCTTTTTCTTCTTTTTCAAACAATACCTATAAAAACACCAAATCAATGAAAAATTAGAACAAAAATACTATTATTTACTACAATCACCTAAAACACAAACAAATTCAATTATGTACAATTTTAACTACAATTTTACAAAATTATCAAACTAAACAACTAAAAACTACCTAAATTACTTTATAAACCTACTATTAAAGTGAATTTATCACAACCCTAAACTTAGAATTTTGTTTGTCCCTAAGCAAACAATTAAAGCTCAATCAAGAATATTTCTAGACAAAACAAGGGGTGAAATCTACAAGTGATCATCCCAATTCTCCACAATTCTTTTCACCATTAACCATTAAATTCTAATCCATTCCTCAAACAATTAGCAAAAGTGCTTTCACAAATCAAACAAGTGCAGTACCTAGCATCATGATATCTTAGTCCAACTTGAAACAATGCAAGATAAAATATGCAAAAGTTTTACAAAGAAAAGTATGAATTGCATTCACAACCCTCACAAGGTAGTATTTCCCTCATCACTCTTAGTGTTTAAAGGGTACTGTTTCTCTCAAAATTACTACCCACTCAAGATTCATTACCATAAGCTTGACAATGTTCTAAAACTTCCACTGCAAACACAAGTGCAACCACAAATCATGAGGACTTTTAATTAGGTTGTACTGGGGCTTGGGACAAGGTAGGAAAATTTAGGATCTAGTTAACCCCAAAAGAATTAAAGGATATATGTGATGAGCTCAAGAATTAAGTATGAAGTTAACTCATCCTTCCTTTAATTTCATTTCATTGCCCCCCATTATTTTTTCTGAACTTCTTTTTTTTTTTACTGCAAACTCTGTATTTTTTTTATGTACTTGCCTTTTTTTTATTCTTTCTTTGCTACTTTTTTTTTTACAGCGCAGTTTTTTTAAATAAAGCAAATTTGCTTTCCCACCCCAAACTTAAGGCATTTGCTTGCCCTTAAGCAAAAATAGAAAGTAACCCCAAACTTAATTTCAAATCTTGGAATGTGCCATATATCCTTTGATCCTAAAGAGGAAGGACATCAATGGCTTTTCACTTAAGGCTTGTAATAAGCTTAAGAAGAAGAAATGGGAAAAATGCTCAAAGGGGCTAAGCAAAGGGAGATATTTTTCAGGGTGGTTTATTTAGCCCAAAATCTAAGAGAAGAATGCCTCAATCATGCATGTGGAAGCAAATGAGAAACAATTTCAATTAAGAACAAGGTCAAATTCTAGAATGAAATCTCAGGGAGTAGCCAATCACACAACAAGGAATCAATTAGTGTATGGCCCAAAACCTCACAGGGTAATGTTGTCACTACAATCCAACTAATTAAATGATCTACTCCCACATAATTATCAAGTAAATATCAAGAATTTCCAATCAATCAAGATGTGCAGTCAAGGCAATTGAATGACCCATGATTACTTAAGAAATTGCCAAAGAATTGGATTAATTATCAAAAGATTAGAGAAAAGAATTAGAAGAATCAGGAGGATTACGTTTTTTCTTTTCTATTTATATTTTTTTTTACGCACAGAATAAAAAAATTCGACACAAGCAGCAAGTGTGAACAATCAAGGAGAAATGTTAAGAAACATCCCTGAATTGCTGGTGGCCAAGTGGCACAATTACCATGGCTATTTGTGTGAATGCTCTACTAACCAAAATCAGGCAGAGAGCATAGCTAAAAAAATTTTTTTACTCCCAGTTTGCGTCCCCACATGAGCAATGCTTGTGAAGACACGATGAAGGCAGAAACGAATTGAGACTCCAGCTGCTAAATTTCAATTTCCTGCAATACAATACCACTTGTTAGTCATGTAATTACAATTAAACAAGTAGCAAACTATCACAGTACTTTTAATTCTCTAAAATTGAACTATTTCTAACAAACAAATCCTATGAATTAACACTAAGTTCCTAAACTACTTAAGAAAACCAAAAAAAATTTATTGCTACAACTACTGGTTTTGCATCAATGCTCAATTCATGGAGGATCATTTAAAGTGACAATTGACTTCCCCCTTTCAATTTCTACTCCTAAATACTCCTTGAGCCTCTGTCCATTGACTTTAAATGTGTTCCCAGATGTGGGATTCTGAATTTCAATTGCTCCAAATGGTGAAACTTCTTTTACTATGAAAGGTCCAGACCACTTAGACTTCAATTTCCCAGGAAACAACCTCAATCTTGAGTTGAACAATAACACTTGCTGTCCTGAGTGAAATGACCTGTTTAAAATGCGTTGTCATGGTAAGCCTTGGTCCTTTGCTTATAGATTGCAGCATTCTCATATGCCATAAGCCTTAATTCTTCCAACTCATTCAATTGAGCCTTCCTCTTTTCACCAACAGTTTTGGTATCAAAATTCAAGTACTTGATAGCCCAAAAAGCCTTATGTTCTAACTCAATAGGAAGGTGACAAGCTTTTCCATACACCAATTGATAAGGAGATAATCGAGTAAACCACCATTTTAGTCCCTGAAAATGTGGTCAACTGTCAATTTAGTCCCTGAATTGAAAAAACTGTCAATTTAGTTCCTGAAAGTGTTAAACGTCGGTCAGATTAGTCCTTTTGTTATTGTGCGTTAGTTAACAAAATGTGAAACAAAAGACTAAACTCACCGACGTTTAACACTTTCAGGGACTAAATTGACAGTTTTTTCAATTCAGGGACTAAATTGACAGTTGACCACACTTTCAGGGACTAAAGTGGTGGTTTACTCGGAGATAATCCTAAAGGTGTCTTATAGGCTGTCCTATAGGCCCACAAAGCATCATCTAACTTCATAGCCCAATCCTTCCTTGATATATTCACTGTTTTCTCAAGAATCTTTTTAATCTCTCCATTGGAGACTTCCACCTGCCCACTTGTTTGTGGATGATAGGGAGTTGCCACTTTATGCTTCATATTGTACTTAGTCAAAAGAGATTGAAGTTGACTATTACATAAATGACTTCCCCCCATCACTTATCAATATTCTAGGCACTCCAAATCTAGAGAATATATTCTTTTTAAGAAACTTGATCACAATTTGGGAATTGTTGGTTGGTGATGCTATGGCTTCCACCCACTTTGATACATAATCAACAAAAACAAGAATGTATTGATTAGAGAAAGATGATGGGAAGGGTCCCATGAAATCTATTCCCCAACAATCAAACAATTCAACTTCTAAAATACTGTTGAGTGGCATTTCATTTCTCTTTGACATACTACCAACCCTTTGACACTTGTCACAAGCTTTCACATATGTATAAGAATCCTTAAAGATGGTTGGCCAGAAGAATCCACTCTGCAACACTTTAATGGCTGTCCTTTCTCCATTATAATGTCCTCCATATGGAGAACTATGACAATGCCATAAATGTCTTGAGCTTCTTCTTGAGAAACACAATGCCTAATCAATCCATCTGGGCAATGTTTAAACAAAAATGGATCATCCCAAATGAAATGATTAGCAACCTTAAAGAATTTCTTCTTTTGCTGCCATGTTAAATCGGGAGGAACTATTTTTTAAGCCTTAAAATTTGCCATATCTGCGAACCATGGCCTTCCTTTGATTATGAACAACTTCTCATCAGGAAATTCTTCTTGAATATCTATACCACCAGCAAAATCATATATTTCCTCAAGTCTAGAAGGTGATCAGCCACCAAGTTCTCACTTCCCTTCTTATCTCTAATTTTCAAATCAAATTCCTGCAAGAGAAGAACCCATCTTATCAATCTTGGTTTAGAATCAGCCTTAGAAATCAAGTATTTAAGTGCAGAGTGATCTGTGTAAACTATGATTTTAGAACCAATTAGATAGGGTCTAAACTTTTCTAGTGCAAACACTACAGCAAGCATTTCTTTCTCAGTTGTTGCATAGTTTATTTGATTATCATTCAACACTTTACTTGCATAATAAATGGCATGAAACCATTTTTCTTTTCTTTGGCCTAAAACCGCACCTAAAGCAAAGTCACTTGCATCACACATGATTTCAAAATGTAAAGACCAATCAGGTGGAGAGATAATAGGTGCAGTAACCAATTTACTCTTTAAAGTGTTGAAAGCTTTCAAACATTCATCATCAAAATTGAAAGGAGCATCTTTATTAAGTAAAACACACAATGGTTTAGCAATTTTTGAGAAATATTTTATAAATCTTCTATAAAAAACCAACGTGTCCTAGAAAACTACGAACTCCCTTCACATTAGATGGTGGTGGCAGCTTCTCTATCACTTCTGTTTTTGCTCTATCCACCTCCATTCCCTTTGCAGAAATTTTGTGTCCAAGAACAACTCCCTCTTGTACCATGAAATGACACTTTTCCCAGTTGAGAACTAAATTAGTCTCTGTACATCTTTTCAAAACAAGGGAGAGATTAGTCAAGCAAGAATCAAAGGTAGGACCAAAAACAGAAAAATCATCCATAAAAATTTCAATGGATTTTTCAATCATATCAGAAAAAATAGAAAGCATACACCTTTGAAAAGTTGCCGGAGCATTGCACAATACAAAGGCATCCTCCTATATGCAAACACTCCATATGGGCAAGTAAATGTAGTCTTCTCTTGATCTTCAGGATTCACAGCAATTTGGTTGTACCCTGAGTATCCATCAAGGAAGCAATAGTAAGCTTGTCCAGCCAACCTCTCAAGCATTTGATCTATGAATGGCAATGGAAAGTGATCTTTCCTTGTTGCTTGATTAAGCTTTCTGTAATCAATACACATCCTCCAGCCAGTCACAGTGCGAGTAGGAATGAGCTCATTATTTCCATTCTTAAATATTGTGATTCCTCCTTTCTTTGGCACAACTTGTACTGGGCTCACCCAAGCACTGTCACTAATTGGATATATCATTCCAGCTTCGAATAATTTGAGAACTTCCTTTTTCACTACCTCCTTCATGGTTGGGTTAAGTTTCCTTTGGGGCTGAACTATTGGCTTGAAATTGTCTTCCAACATGATTTTGTGCATACAAAAAACTGGACTAATCCCCTTTAAATCTGAAATTGACCATCCAATAGCTGTCTTGAATTCCCTTAGAACTCTCAATAATTTTTCTTCCTCCAAGTTAGACAAGCTACTGCTTATAATCACTGGATTCACTTCTCCCTCACCAAGAAATGCATACTTTAGATGTGAAGGAAGAAGTTTCAGCTCTACTTTTTGTTTTTCTTCTTTTTTTTCTTCCTTCTTCAATTCTTCTTGTTTCAATGATGAGTCTTTTGTAAATGCTTCCAGGTTTTTCAAGCAATCTTCTATTTCTTTTTCTTCCACCTCATCATGACTAGTCAAGGAATTTATTAAGACTTTTTCAAGTGCAGTAGAAGGAACTTGTTTCTTGAATGAATCCGAAACTATAGCATCAACCACATCACATCTCAAACAATGTTGTTCATCATTAGGATGTTGCATAGCTTCAAAAACATTAAATGTAACCTTCACATCTTGCACTCTTAGCATTAATTCTCCTTGCTGCACATCAATTAAGGCTCTTCCTGTTGCTAAAAATGGCCTTCCAAGTATGAGTGGCAGCTCTGCATCTTCTTCCATCTCAAGCACAACAAAGTCTGCAGGAAATATAAATTTATCTACTTTGACAACCACATCTTCCATGACTCCATAGGGATGCTTGATTGATTTATCCGCAAGTTGAAGTTCCATTCTTGTAGGCTTGACATCTCCCACACCAATTTTCTTCAATATTGACAGTGGCATTAAATTGATGCTTGCTCCTAAATCACATAGGGCCTTCCCAATAGACACACTCCCAATGGTACAAGGAATGGTGAAACTACCGGGATCCTTGAGCTTAGGAGGAAGTTTCCTCTGTATAATAGCACTACACTCCTCTGTCAAAGCTACTGTCTCATCTTCCTTCAACTTCCTCTTCTTTATTAATAATTCCTTCATAAACTTCGCATAGGTTGGCATTTTCTCAAGAGCTTCTGCGAAAGGAATGTTGATCTGTAACCTCTTGAAAATGTCAAGGAATTTAGCAAATTGCTCATCCTTTTCTTTCTTCTTGGTCACAAAAGGATAGGGTAGCTTGACATAACAAGGTAATTTCTGCTCCTTCTCTGAATCTAATAACAGCTTTTTTTTGTCTTCTTCCATGGTGCATTCTCATCAACCAATTTCTGTTTTGGACTTTCTACTATTTCTTCTTCAACTTGTTTTTTTTCTTTTTCACATTTAGCTTCTTTTCTGCAGAAACCTCTTTTGAACTGTCTTATTTCTTCACTTGAGTCTCCTTATGTTGAGGTTCAATCACCTTGCCACTCCTTGTAGTTATTTCCTTGCATTGTTCTTTGGATTGACAACGGGATTTCCAAAAAAACCTCCCTGTACAAGTACAACCATTTGTTTGGAGAGCAATTCAATTTGATTTTCTAGATTCTTGATGGAAGAATCTTGATTCTTGAGGCTTGTATTTGTATTCTGCATAAAAGAAGAACTTTCTTGTGTTAGTTTAATTAAAGCATTTTCCAAAACAGAAAGTCTATCCGGTTGTGAAGATTGCTGCACAGGTTGAGAATTCTGCTGCACAAACCCCCCTCCTTACTGAAAATTGACATTACTTTGTTGAGGATTTGGTTGTCTCATTGCATAATTTGAGTTGAACTTATTTTGCTGATATGGTTGCCTTGCTGGAAAATTTTGTTGCCTTTGATAATTTCCCATGAAGTTTACTTGTTCAGAATCTTGCTGTGGAAAGTAATCTTGAACATCACAAGCTCTATTAGGATGATTCCCTTGACAGAAATCACACACAAGTTGAACTTGTTTCATTGCCTCCAATTGTTTCCCTTCAATCATTGTTGTCAAAGAACTCAACTGTTTAGAAAGCAATTGGTTTTGAGCCATCAATGCATCAACATTATTGAGCTCTAAAATTCCTTTTTTAGAAGACTCTCTTTCTCTTGTTACTGCATAGTTATTATCAGCCATAATTTCAATCAATTCTCTTGCTTCTTCAGGGGTCTTTTTCCTCAAAGCATCTCCAGCTGCTGCATCCACTGTAGATCTTGTATCTGCATTAAGACCATCACAAAAAGTCCTTATTGCAGCCATTCAGGTTTTTCATTATGTGGAAACTTTCTTTGTAACTCCTTAAATCTTTCCCAAGCTTCATGTAAAGATTCATCATCTCTTTGTGCAAAGGAAAGTATCTCTTGCCTCAACTTAGTTGTCTTTGAAGGTGGGAAATATTTGGCCAAAAATTTAGCCTCGAGATCATCCCATATTGAGATGTTTCCATGTGGTAATGAAAGTATCCAGCTCTTTGCCTTGTCTCTCAATGATAAAGGAAAGAGCCTCAACTTTAAAGCTTCATCGCTAACTCCATTTGTTTTGAACATTTCACAATATGACAGAAAATTTTGCAAATGATCATTAGGATCTTCAGATGCATGTCCATTAAATTGATCTTGTTGTATCAAATGAAGAAGAGCTAGCTTGATCTCGAAGTTGTTTGCTTGAATTGGAGGTATCACTATAGGTGCAGAATTTCTAGGACGAGGTTGTGAGTAATCCTCCAATGATCTTCTATCTCCATTCCCCAAACCAGCCATGATTGGTTGTCTTTCACTTTCTCTCTTTGGTGAAGATGCAGGTGTGGTAAAAACTTGAATGTTTGGTTGTTCTGATGCAATATGCAGTCCATTTTTAGACTTCCTCTTGAAATGAGCTAAAGGGAGTTCAAGCTCAGGATCAAATTCCACTGCAACCTTGTTTTTATTTTTGCCTCGCATACAAGAGAACAACTAAAACAGATTAGAAATGGAATTAAAAACAAAAATAGAATCCAATCTAGGTAATCCACTGCACTATTGATATTGAAACTATCAATCCCCGGCAACGGCGCCAGAAAACTTGATGAGGAATTTTGGCAAACGCACCAATATCGTCAAGTATTCGAAGTAAATGAGGGTATCGTATCCACAGAGATTGATGGATCAAGTACCAATTTATAAGGGACTTATCTAGTTGAACAGGAGAAATTCAATTGTGTTCAATGATCTAAAACTAAAACAGTAAACTAAATCTTACAACTAAACCAGAAACCTTGAATTTGTTTTGATCAATTTGATAAAAGTGCAATAAAATTGGAATACGAATTTTATAAAATTGGTTAGGGTTGATTTCACTCAATCTTCCTTTCATGCAAGTATACACTTCACTCAATTCAATTATTAAAAATGATTCAATGATCCAATTCACAAACCTAGTTAAAATCCAATTCCTTGGTAGATTAACCCTATGTCTTCAACTAAATACCCTAATTCCTTAGGTGAACCTAATTGTGACATGCATTATCATGAAGAATTGCTAAAGATCACATAAAAACTGAATCTTATTCCTAGGCAATCAGAATTTTATGTTGCTTGCTTCAGATCTAAACTTTCCTCAAATTTTCCAATTGTGAGGGAGCTTTCAATTCATACAATTGATTGGCCAATTCACTTGAAATGAGTTTTTATGTTTGGTTCAATTTTTAGGAGGGGAGGGGAAGGGACTAAAATCCCTCCAAAGGCTATTTATGCTCCCCTCCAATAATGGGGGGATTTGGAGGGGAGGGGAGGGGAGGGAGAGTTTAAATTAAATAATTAAAATGGCTTAAATACCCTCACATTCATATTAATACAACTATGTGTTATAAAAATAAAGAGGTATATAAGTAATTAAATTAGCTCTATTTTCCCTCCCCTCCCCTTGTAAACCAAACATGTAAGGGGTCATTTTCCATCCCCTCCCCTCTTTGAACCAAACAAATAAAATGTCACATCCTCTCCCCTCCCCTCCTTTAAACCAAACAATGCCTAAGTTAATTACCTCTAGAGTATGTATTATTGTCATACTCTAATAAGTAATTAACTCATTAACTTAATACACATATTTCATTTTCAATGTTTCTGATCGATAAAAACTTTCTTCTTTCTTCCCCTTTTTTGTCTCTCTTCACGCTCTCTTCTTGTTTAAAAATTATTATTGTCTTTTTATAATTTTTTGGAATTATTTTTATATTATACTATTTATTTAAATTATTTCAATATTTATTTTAATTTTTAATAAGAATTTAAAATTTATAAAAAAAATTATAATTCTAATTACGTAATAATATATTTTTGTTTAAAAAATAGAATTTATATATTACTCCCTCCATTTCAATTTGATAGTCATTTTAGAAAAATAAATTTTTTTCATAATATGAGTCGTTCTCTAGTTTCTATGTGAGTATTAATGAAAATTTTTCATTTTTACCCTCCCACTTTTATGGGAAAAGAAACTTAAAAAAATTGTGCACCACACTACTCATTAATGTATTTAGGTAAAATGAGAAAAAGTATGTAGTAAATTAAGAAGGGTAATTTAGTAAAATTACCATGTCTTTCAAGTCATTTATTATTGTTCTTAATTTGTGTGTAGAAACCTTAAACGGCTGTCAAAATGGAATGGGGAGTAAAACTTATAAATATGTTCCTTTTTGTCGTTTTACATTTACAGTCAGATTATTAACTCGGGACTTATCAGTTATGAGCTTTTCAGTTACCAAAATGTTGGTAACTATTACACTTCTTCATGAGAATTTCCTATTGATTTTGGCATGTTATTCACTAACAATATAAATCAATTCAAAGGGGAAATTTTTGGTTTCACATACTCAAATTTGTGTGGAAATAAAGAAGATAAGAAGAGCACGAGTGGTAATTAAGTTTTACAACCGTGTAACACTGCCTTCTCATGGAGTTTAAAGAAGGAATCAATTGTGGCTCTATCATTATGTGAGGCTGAATACATTGATGCATCAACAAATGCATGTCAAGCTGTGGTTTCAGACATTATTGGAGCAAATGCATTTGGAGGTGAAGCAACCTATGGTGTTGGGTAGACAATGTTTCAACAATAAACTTGGCAAAGAATCCAATTGCACAGCGAAGGAGCAAATATATTGAGACCAAATTTCATTATTTGAGAGATCATATGAATAAAGGGAAGATTGAGGTGGTCTACTGCAAGTCAAAAGAACAAGTGGCCCATATCCTAAGCAAACCATTGAAAAGTGATAGGTTAATGTTTCTTAAAGAGAAATTGGGTATTGTGTCATCTAAAAATTTGAACGGTAAATATGTGTGTGATCTTTTATTTTTGGTTTTTGACCGGGAATTCTCCACAGTGGGTTTAATCCTCGGGGGGCTAGAGGAGGTGGTTAGGTAAAATCTTCGCAAAATATGTGGGATCCAAGTACTGCAAAAGTATAGGGAAAACATACTTTTCAGATTTTGGTTTATCATTTTGTTCTCTCTTCTATTTTCTTGTGTGCGATTTTGAGTGAGAGCTTCAACAGAATTAACACCAATGTATTATTACCAATACCATATAACCGAATTATTCCAGATCAACATAACATTTGAGAAAAGAAGTTATCAAATGGAAAACAACAGTATTTTCAGTCATGTAAGGCAACTGAATCCACAATCATGCACACCTAGGGACTCAAGATGCAAGGCCTTTGACAAAGAGAGAAGCAAAGGCCTCCATTGCTGCTTTATTGGACACCAAACCTATCTCAACTCCATCACCATTTTTGCTATCTGAAAGACAAAATGCTGCAGTTCTATCTATAGACGCCATCTCCACCTTCTTTGGTCTTCCCCAACCAAAATCACTACTGTAAACCTCAAACCTGGGTGACCCAGCAGTGCCAATTGTCTTGACATCATCAGTAACAAGACCTTCAAGCAACCAAGATGTCCAATTCTCTGCTCCTTTCAGCACTCCATCCTTCAAAGTTTCCAAAGCTTCATTCAATACTTCCACAGCCACAATGAGTCCATCTTCTCCCAATAATTCTCTTGTTTCAGCAATTGCAAGTTTTCCCCCAACACAATTTCCAAAATATGTTGGAGGAAGAGGTGGCTCTAAGCGAGTCCTGCAGTCAATATTCAGAGCCATAACAACTCTCTTGTTTTTAATTTCCTCTGCTTTCACTCTGCAAACCCATGCAAAGGCAACAGATAACACAAACGTTGACAAGTGAAGGTTCTTCTTCCCTTTCTGCTTGGACACAACAAATTGCTTGAGCTTTTCAATATCTGAGCGAGACAATTGGAATAAGCCTCTAATTGACTCTTCTGGAACTTGGAGATCCCAAACCATGAGGCTTCTGTTATTGGGTCCACCCTGCTTTAACCAATCACTAACATATTTTGCTTCTAATTCACAAGGGTCTTTGATTACTTCCCTATCATAGAATGGAATCAATTCAGGTGGCAAAGAAGAGGGTGATTCTTCTCCTAGCCTGCTGCATAAATAAGCCCAGGATTTGATAAACGATGTTGAGTTTTTGCCATCCATAACAGCATGGTGCGAGGTGATCCCAATTGAAAATCCAGAGTTTGGAAACAGAGTGACTTGGAGAGCCAACATAGTGGCTTGTTCATGGGATATGGTCAAGTGGGGTAAAAGATGGTGACTTTTTGTTGCTTCATAAAGATCTGTGCCTGCCAGATGGTTGAAATCAGCATCAGATTCAGCTAAAGTGAGGGAAACAGTGTCACCTGAAGTGTAGTTAATGATGGGTTTGTGAGAGTGAAGGGGCCAAATGAGGTGGCCAGAGAGAGGGTAGAAGTAGCCAAGTGTAAGAGCAAGGGATTGTTTGAGTTTGGGAAGAAGGGTATCATAGAAGAGTGGTGTTGGATGAGGAAATTCATAGAAGAAAATGCGTTGAACAGGAGGTAACCTTAACCATAATAAGTCAAAGAAGGTGAGAGGAAGCGATGTTTTAGAAGGTAACTCATTTGATCCAGAAGCAGGTGCTACATTAAAAACTTCGACAATTTTCATGATTTCTTGCAAATTGGTGCAAAAATGAAAGAACTAGTCTGTTTCTTGTTTTCTGTGAGCTGATTACTTAGGCTGTGACAATAGGCGGATGGAGTTTGCTGCTTTACCTTTCTATTTTTACAAATAATGGAAAATTAGTCCCTGTCAACTCTATTAAATAACTCTATTAAATATAAGAGTACGTGACAATGACTCATTTCAATAATTTGAAAATGTTATCCATGAAAGACAATGAAAAATATAGATTAGAAACACCAAATTCGGGTGAAAATACCAAATCAGAATATGGGTTTAATCTCTAATTTTTTTTTTTAATTTTGGTCTCTAACGTTTTCAAATTATTGAAATTAGTCTCTATTATATTATATATAGAAGTAAAAAAATAACTAAAAAAATAAAAAACAAAAAAAAATATAGAGATGATAACAATGACTAATTTTAATGATTTAAAAACATTAGGGACAAAAACAATAAAAAAAAAATTAGAAATCAAACTCAAATTTAAGTAAAAATTTATGAATTAAAAACATATTTAATCCTTTTATTTTTATTTTTATTATTATATTCAATAAATTATTTTATTTTATTTGTGAATAATGATAGCAACACGAATACAGCCCTGCCATGGCATCTGACCTTGATATCAAGACCACAAGCGTCCAAGCCCCACGTACACGAAAGCTGGTGGTACATTGAATACTTTGACAATTTTCATGATTTCCAGCAACTTAGTACAGAAAGAAAAAAAAAAAAACCAGAAGTAGATGTTTTCTGTTTCTTGTTTGATATTAATTATTCATACATCAATAAATATATAACAACTCATATAACACACTTTTTCTCTTTATGTCTCTTTATCATATCATCTATCACATCCAACATTTCTCTTTCTTCTTTTTTTTTCTCTCTTTATCTCTCTTAGTTGTATGGTTGTATGTTGTATAAATATAATTTCTCTTCTTGTTTTTGTGAGTTCATAGAGGTGTATTCGGATACTAATGAGAATTATTCTATTTATTTTTTAATACATTTATCATATTTTTTCACTTATTTTTTTAATTTTTTATTCTCACTTTAATAAATTAATTCTTTTTATGAATTATTCTTCACAGAAGACAGTTTTTCTTCTGCCCTTTTTTATTTTCTTATCACACTTCATAATCCTATTTATAAGAACAATTTTTCTAAACCTTACACAGAAATTAAAAGTGAAAAAGTTTTGTTGGAAATTACGACTATCACAACAATCAATACATTGTTTGTTGTGATAGTCGTAATTTTCAATAATACTTTTCCACTTTTGATTTCTTATCTGTGCAATATTTCACATGTTAGAAAAATTGTTATAAGAACCTTTTGAAGAGTTACTTTTGGTATTTTTTATAAGAATATTTTTAAGTTGTCCCTTGCATTAATTATTTTTTTAACAAAAATATCCATTAGTTGAGATAGGTCAATAACTAATTAATAAAGAAAATAACACAATAGAGTAATTAAGTGAAAAGAGAAAAATAATGAACCTCAATAAATTTAAGGATAATTTTGTAAATTACATCTTCATGGAGGTAGTGATTGATTGGAGGTTGTTTGTTTTGGACACAATATCATCATTATATAATTTGGTTTCATATATGTCATTCACAAGATGGGTTGGTGCAATTTTTTATTTGTGTAGTTGATTCTCGAGTGCACTATCATTCATTCTTTATTAATTTCATGTATAAAAAAAGTTACTTTCAAAGATGATTAAAACACGGAAAAAACATGGAAGCCAATGGAGGTGGGATGGAATCCAAGGAAATAAAGGTTAACAAAAAGAAGAAAAAGTCAAGTTGATAATTAGTTATTAAAGAAACCATTATTTCTTTAGAGTTGGTTGGTGTAAAGAACTTTGTTTTTCTTTTTTCATAATATAACCATTAAGTTTTCTTTTAATACATGACAATGTATTCTTTTAATGGTTAGTTTTTTTTATTAAAATTACTTTTTAAATTAGAGAAATAAAACAACAAACATTTTTATTTTGTATAAATTATAAATGAAAAAACTATTTATCTGAAATAAGTTAATTCAAATACAAGTTAAATTTTTTAATATTTGTTTTTAATTAAAATTGAGTTATTTAAAAAAAAAACGTGACGTTTTTGCTATCATGTTCAATTTAGGTTTGATGGGCATTCAAATTAATAAACTCCACACCTGAACTTTCCACATTAGTGTTCTTTTAAATGGGTAACATGGAAATTTCGTGAATCATGTTATTTGTATTTTTTTTAGTAAACTAGCAAATTGGTCCTAACTTTTTTAGGATCATGCAGTTTAGTCCCTAAGAAATAGAAAATCTCAATATAGTCTCTAACTTCTTGTTTTTTCTTTCACTATAGTTCAACTGTGTGTTTCTCGTTAATTTTTTTACCACGTGTCACATTTAATGATACTTTGTCTCACTATTTGTCACTATAGTGTTCACTATGGCACAAAAACGATGTGGTTTTGTCAAATTTATAGCTTTAAATGCTTCAACTCCAACCGTTGTGTGCTTCCCTATTTTTCTTTTTTCTCTCTTCTCCCCCTTTTTCATTGGAAGGTCTCAACTCCAATGACGTTATTTTTGTGGCCCGATGCCAAATAGTATGATATAATGTCACGAAACGTGATACATCATAAAAAAATTAACGGGAAACACAAAGTTGGACTATAGTGAAAGAAAAAGCAAGAAGTCAGGGACTATATTGGGGTTTTTTATTTTTTAGGTAATAAACTGCATGACATGTCAGGGACCAATTTGCTAATTTACTAGTATTTTTTTATTACGAGGGGACCGACTCTTTGAGGTTGGTCGATGGGCTCAAAGGAGTTTGGTCCATTGGTAGGTTTTTAATGGACCTTTGGAAGTATGTGGGCTGTTATAAAGGGGATCTTATGAACTATTTTAATGGACCTTTCTGGCTTCTATGAAGTG
Organism: Sesbania bispinosa; assembly: GCA_026901365.1. Taxonomy (NCBI): domain Eukaryota; kingdom Viridiplantae; phylum Streptophyta; class Magnoliopsida; order Fabales; family Fabaceae; genus Sesbania; species Sesbania bispinosa. The sequence goes on from QLOH01000112.1 coordinate 1,832,254, forward strand.
ATCATTTGACCAAAAAATAAAAAAAAATATTTTTGTTTTCCTTCTGGATGTTAATACAATGGATAATGTTAGTTCTGTTAATTAGTTTCTGATTAGTTAATTTGTTAGTAGTTAGTTAGTTTCTATTAGTTAGTTTATTAGTTGTTATTTTCTGTTTGTTAGCAGTTTGTTGCTTAGTTTCTTCCTCCATGATGATAAGTGGTGCGCAGCAGAGCTCTCAAGTTGAGAGCTCCCATAAAGCAAAAAGGAACTAGGTAGGAGGAAGAAAGAAAAACTCAGAATTCTTTTATTTGATTTAATGCCTTTTGCTTACTTTATAGAAGAATGAAAGAATGCTTATATAGCAGTAGTAGGAGACTTACATAAACAAACTAACTGCTAACAAATAGAAAATAACAACTAATAAACTAACTACTAAAAAACTAACTAATCAGAAACTAACTAACAGAACTAACATTATCCATTGTATTTTCTAATAGATGTAGTTTGTTGTATGTGGGAGTTGATTTTAACGCTCCCCTTTTTGCTATTCACACTCTTCCCCCTTTTTTAAAAATATCTTTTACAAACTATCCCCACTCCATCACCCCTCCCATCCCACCTCTACCTCTCGCAACCATCACTGCCACTTCACTCTCTCTCTCTCTCTTTCCTTTTAGGAAATTAATTTTTGAAATAAAACTTCCGGAAATTAATGTATGGACATGAATTTTTTTATATTGTCTCACTTTTTAGAGACGGAAACATTATGTCTCTAAAATTGTTAGAGACAAATTAGAGACGGAATTTTCGTAAGGGAATTATGTTTCGATTTTAGATATGGAAAAATTTTCTGTCTCTAAAAAACTAAAAATTTATAAAAAAAATTGCTCTTCGGAAATTAATTTGCAGAATTAGTTAGAGGGAATTTTTGAAAAAAAAATACATTTTACAATAAGAGAGAGATGCAAAAAGCAAAAAGGGGTATGAAAAGTTAGGCCTGTTGTATGTTAATGTCTCGAGTACAAATTTATGTGGAATTTTAGGATTGACCACAAAAAACGTGATCTAGGATATACCATCACTATAAATAGTATAAATTTAATATTATAAAATTAAATTTACTTTTTATAGTAACAAAATTGAGTATCTACTGTAGACTCAAACTTATAAGAGTCTATCCTAAAATCAGCCATAAATTTATAATTTTTTGTATGTGGTATGTATTATGGGCGTGTAAGAGGTAAACCCGTCAATTCGGGCTATCCGGCTCGTTCCCATCCAACTCAATGTGGATAGCAAATTTTATCAGATTGAGTTAAAAACTCGAGAGTTATTCAAAATTTTAAAATAAAGATCTGAATATGTAATTTTTATGAGCTTTTATGATGTTAGCTCTAGTAAGAGGTTTGTATTGATAAAATAATAACAAAGGTCTAGAATGAAAATTGGATCAGAAGTATTAAGGGATGTTTGATTTTAGTTTTTAAAAATTGTTTTTTCAAGTTAAAAAAAAAAACTCGTTTGAGTGGATGGTTCATTTGTTTTCGTAATTTGTTTTTGTTTTTCTTTTTTGTTTTCACAACAAGAAAATAATAACACCATAGAGTTGTTTTTGTTTATTTTTTTCATTTTCATTTTTCTAACACCTTCCACAAACACCGCTACTGAATGCGATCAAGAACCATTATCCTTGCTTATCATCTTCCACCATTACTACATCACCGCCTCCCAACACTATCAACCACTCCACCACCACCACTATTGTCATCTGGTACCTTCTACCACCACCACATAACACCATTCATTACTCTTTCATTGTTATTGCACACCCTAGATTGTCATTACCACCATCATCGTTACCCGACACCCTTAGCCATCATAACAACATCTCAGTACTCTAATACTATCGTCATTACTTTACACCCTTCACCATCACCATCATTACCTAAGTACTCCTTTATTACTCTAAGCAACAATATGCACTTATAGAAGGGGAAACTTTCAAAGCCAACATCTTCAAGAGGAAACCTTCAAAGCCAATAATTGTAATTGATCATATTTACTTAATATTTCTTTCTTATCAATAATAAAAAAAATCAAAAGACTATGAATAAAGAAAAAAGTTAAAACATTTAAAACTTATTGCCAAAAGATTACTTTATGGAAAAACTTCTCTTACATGTAGCTTCTATAAATTAAAAGAAAATTGTTGCAAATCATATCCCTTCTTTTTTAGAATGGTCTTTGATTCAGGAATGAGAGAAAAATAAAAGAATATAATTTAAAATTTTGATGATATTTTTTTCGGAAGAATAAGATTATAAATAGAGTATTACAATATGTGGAATATAATGAAGGAGCTAGCTAGATTGATTGATGATAGGAAACATGGGCAACTAGTATACCGAGTCAAATTAAGTAATATAACGGTGAATATGAGTATTGTTTTCTATGAATTGGACTCAACTACTGATAAGTGAAAATTATATGATAAATTAGAGCACTTTTTAGTTCACTTATCAAGGATAAAATGGTAATTGTGCCCCAGTTTAATTCTTTTTATTAAATATTAGATAAATTGTATTTATTAATCTGAGATTTGAATTTGATGCTATTTTGATAGAAATATTGTTGATTTTTGTAGGATATTACAAAGATTTGATTTTAAGGAAAGATAGCATTAAATGAGGGAGATATCTGCAAGATTTGAGTTTGATTGAAGACATTTAATAAAGATTTGAAGAAAATTTGAGGCAATTAATGAGGAGATCACTGTCAATCAAACAAGAATTCTGCAGATAACCTTCCCAAATAAATCAAAGATGCTCAATAAATGCAAGGGTCTCATCAAGAAAAGGGAAACAAGGAAAGACAAATAAGCCAAAACCAGTCTCGGGGAGAGATCAAAATTAAAAAGAGAAAGTTGGAGCTGCAGGACGCATCCTGCGTTGTAGCGCAGGGTGAAGCGCAACTCTCTGGAACCTGCGCTGCATCTTGCGCAGTAGCGCAGGGTGGAGCGCAGATCACGCTGATTCTTGCCCTGTTTCCGTTTTTAGATAGATTTCTCCCCAATTTTCTTTGTCTTTCCTTAGCTTATAAATAGGACCTCATTGCACCAGATCAAAGTGTGCATGATTATTGTAATTCAGTCTTATTTCAGTGATAATGCACCAAAGCTAATTTTAGAGTAGGAGAGGAGGAGCGCTTCACAAGGATTGAAGATGGTGACATCATCTTCGGTGGTTTGTATGGCTACCCTGTGTAGTTAACTCTCCATTAGGATTGAATGTAATTGATTCTATCCCCAAGTGTATGTAAACTCTATTTTATTATTTCTGAGCTCTCTGTCTATAATATTGATAATCTTATTCTGTGCTTAATTCCTAACTTCCGCGCTTGCGCCAAAGTTATAGGCTAGTTTCGACTAGGATTGAGGATGAGGGAGCGGATTCTGAAGAAACCCAAACTCTGATTGAATAAGAGGACTCGGTACTCTGTGACCGATACATGAGTGTTACTAATGAGCGATGGGTAGTGACAGTACTCTAGCGAAGGGCGTTTACAGGATTAGGCCTTAGTATCGATAGCAAAGGATTAGTTGATTGTCAATCCAGGACCGACACATGGATGTATCCTGATGAGTGATGGGTAGTGTGAGTACTCTATTGAAGGTGCGTCTATAGGATTAGGCCTCGTTTATCAATTAGTTCTTTTACAAACGGAATAAAGAGAACAAAATAAGTCGATGGTAAGTCTGTCGCTTGGAAGAGCCCGCATGGATTACCTTTGAGTGTGTGAGGCCGCTGGTAACTCGGGGTCTTAACAATATAGTTTGTCTACAGTATTATAGAGTAAACCTAAAATAATAGATAGTTTTTACATGCACGAAGGGTGTGATGAGATGAAGTTCAATCCTAATCCAAGTAAAGTGTCTCTAACTCTTCCTTTCTATTTTTATTACTTATTAATTTGCAATTTACAATTTCAACGCATGATATCCTCACAAATATGTTATTTGTCTCTTGATAAATAGACCACGAATATACGCGAGTTGACCGTTCCCTGTGGATACGATACTTTTCTTACTTTATACTACTGGATTTTTGGTTCGCTCGCCAGAAACCCATCAACTACCAACTCACAGACTAAAATTATTTGAACTAACAAATAAAATGAATGAATGAAATTCATTTGCAAAAATAAATATGACAACACCTAACAATTTAAAGAATCAAAGGAACTTAAAAATATTGGTTTCTTATTGTAATAATATGAGTTAAGGCTAAAATCCCCTCAAACCTCTATCTGTGTAAGGGAAATTATTCTCAATTCAAGAAAATATCCAATTGAAGATCAAATTCACAATTATAGGTTAGACCCAATTTCTTGACATTAATTTAACCCATTTCATTAAATCAAGATTCCTAATTGCTTAGGTATTCCCAATTCAAACAAGCATTAAAGCATACCTAATTAATAAGACCTAACAATTATAAAGTTCCATTTGTAGAATCCCAACATTATATGTTATTTCACTTTGTTTCTAATATAATTACCAATTTTTCAATTGTACAATTAAGTCTAAGACAATTTTTTATGTGGCTAGTCCTAAGAAAAAAATCAGAAGCATGTGCAAACAATCAAATTGATTGAATAACCTTGAATATATTGAGAAAAAAATGTTTAATTACTTAGAGTTTGGGATGGGATTCATCTATCCTTAACCTAGGAAATTAATTATATTTATACATAGCAAAAGAAAAGAAAAACACAAAAGGAGATGAGAGAAGAAAAGCTCTATTAGAAGTTGATGAATCACTTGATTCCTTAAGGTTCAAGGTTCCCAAGCTCCACTGTTGTGAGAGAGAGAGTTCTAAAATTGAAAATTGTCCAAATTAAATCTAACAAAAATAAACTATTTATACCGATTCTAACAATTACTGGGATGTCCACACTAAGCATGTGTGACCAGGTACATGAATTGTACATTAGAAACAAACATTAATTTTAACCCTAGCTACTTTGCTTGGCAATATTGACTAAACAAAAACACTTTTTATGCTTCTGACATGGCAACATCCAAACGACATGGTTGTTGTGGAATTAAAGCATATTCCACCCATAATTAATGATACTGAGTGAATGATTGTACTAAAAATTGCACCAGATAATTCCCAGAAAATTCTGTAGGGGTCACCAAACGGTCCCACTTAAAATCCGAATTTCCTTAGACAAAATTTTCTAGACATGCACTTAATAGAACAATAAATCACTACAGCTACCAAACAATAAAACTATTAAATAACCAATAGTGAGAACACCAAATATAACGAGGTTCAGCCAATTATGCCTACTTCCTCGAACACTACTAAATTAATATTTCACCAAAGAAATATTACAAATGAGAGAAAAAGTATAACTGATTGTCTTTAAAATGGGAGAAAATAGTTGTTGGGATGAATTTTCTATTGGAGGGAGGTTCCTTTTTATAACATAAGGAGACCACCCCTCCTTTCCCACTGTCCGATGTGGGACTTTTCCACTTCCAACAAATCTCCACCTTGGAAAATTCCCACACCTTATCATCTCACAAAATTTTCTCTCACTAATCATCTTTAATAGTGTCTTTAAATGTGTCGATCTTCAAGTTTCAATGACATTGATCAAATTCAAACAATGTTGAAATTTGACCACCGTCACCACTTTCGTCATCATATCTGCAGGATTCTCTGCAGTTGGAATCTTCTGAAGTAGTACTCCACCTTCTTCCAGAATCTCCCGTACAAAATGATAACGAACATCAATGTGTTTCGTCCTTGCAAGATAAACTTAGTTTTTTGCTAAGTGAATAGCACTTTGACTATCGCAATGTATTTCCATTTGCTCTTGTCCAATTCCCAGTTCATCAAGCAACCCTTGAAGCCAAATTGTTTCTTTAACAGCCTCTGTTACTGCCATATACTCTGCCTCTGTGGTAGACAAAGCAACTGTTGATTGTAAAGTATACTTCCAACTAACTGGTGCTCTAGCAAGAGTAAAAACATAACCAGTAGTTGATCGACGTTTATCTAGATCTCCTGCATAGTCAGAGTCACAATAGCCGACTACACATTAGCCATTTTGCTTGGCCTTTTCAAACACCAACCCAACATCTATGGCATTAGAGTTAGGTATATGGGCCTAGGCCCACGGATCGGTCCGAGAAGCCCGCGCCGCATACGGGCCTGGACCACAAAATCAGAGGCCCATTTAAGAAGCGGGCTAAATGGTTTAACCATTTAACCCGCGGGCTGGTCCGCGGACCATTAAGTTTTTTTTTATAAACTGCAGTGAAATCTGCAGGTAAAAAAAATTTAAAAAAATCCTAAATGGTGAATGGTGATGTTAGTAAATTAGACTATGTATTGTATTTTTAAGCCCTTTATTCTACTCTTTAGTCTTTATGTTTGGTGAATGGTGATGTTAGTAAATTAATTTATAACCTTTGATTTAAGAATTCAAGTGAATTAATTTATAAACATTCATTTGTAATTTATAAGAAAAAACTAAAATTTATGTTTTTTCTAGAATTTTTTTTGAATTAAAACCTTTTTTTAATTACTTAAATGGGCTGGCATGCTAACCCGCAGACTTATGCGGACCAGAAAAGAGCAGGCCCATTTAGCACACGGGCTTACGTGGGCCGGTGCGGGCCGGCCTGTTACCCAGCTCTATATGGTATTCACAATGTATCGTAGAATCCATTTCACAGCTTGCTAATGTTCCTTTCTAGGTCATGCATATACCTGCTAACAAGTCCAACTATATGTGAAATGTCAGGTCTTGTACACACCATAGCATACATCAAGCTGCCAATAGCATTTGCATACGGTACTCTTGACATGTGTTCTCGTTCTGCATCATCTTTCGGAGACAAAGATGCACTGAGCTTGAAATGAGGAGCTAGTGGAGTACTAACAGGTTTTGACTTCTCATTAATGCCAAAACGCTTTAGTACCTTTCTCTGATATTGTTTCTAAGTCAAACAAAGTCTCCCCAATTTTCTATCTCTGCTCAATTCCATCCCGAGAATCTTCTTTGCTTCTCCTAGATCCTTCATCTCAAACTCCTTATTTAGTTGAGTCTTCAACTGATCAATCTCAACTTGACTTCTAGATGTTATCAACATATCATCAACATATAAAAGGAGATAAATGTAGGATCCATCTTGCAGCTTGCGCAAATACACACATTGGTCATATTTGCTTCTAGTGTACTTTTGTTTCATCATAAACTTGTCAAATTGTTTGTATCATTGCCTTGGAGATTGCTTCAAACTATACAACGATTTTTCAAGTTCACATACCATTTTCTCTTTTCCAACAACTTTAAATCCATCAGGCTGGGTCATATAGATTTCCTCCTCTGAGTCCCCATATAAAAATGCAGTTTTTACATCCAACTGAACTAGTTCCAGATCCATATCTGCCACCAAAGCCAGCAATATTCTGATGGAGGAGTGTTTTACAACTGGAGAAAATACTTCATTGTAATCAACTCCTTCTTTCTGAGCAAAGCCCTTGGCCACTAATCTTGCTTTGTAGCGAACATCACTCTGGTCAGAAAATCCATTTTTCTTTGCAAATACCCATTTACATCCAATTACCTTCTTTCCTTTTGGAAGATTTGTCAATCTCCATGTTTGATTCTTCAAAAGGGATTGCATTTCTTCATTCATCGCTATCCTCCACTTTTCCTCTTCGGAACTTTGGACTGCTTCATGATAAATGGTAGGAATATCTTCAATTGCAATTGGAGATGCATAAGTCACCATACTTTTATAACGTAAAGGTGTTGTGTGATTTCTTTTTCCCTTACGTTTTGCAATTGGCTCATCTAGATCTGAAAGTTGTTGTGGAGGTTCTTGGATTTGAACATCTTCATCACTTGACTCCCCTTCTACCGTAGGAAAGTCTCCATTTGTGTCTTCGTTTACAGCTGGGATAAAATTTCTTTTAACAAACTCCACCTGCTTCGGAGTTTCATGTACTGGCTTTTCATCTTCTACTGTTACCTTCCTTAACATGGTAGACTCATCAAAGGTAACATCCATGCTGTGAATGATCTTCTTTGTCTCTAGACACCAGAGACGATATCCTTTCACTCCAGAAGTAATTCCCATAAAAAGGGCCTTCTTAGCTCTTGGATCTAACTTTGATTCCTTAACATGATAGTATGCAGTGGAACCAAACACACGCAAGGAATCATAATCTGTAGCAGGCTTTCCAAACCATTTCTCCAATGGTGTCTTGCCCCCGATTGCAGTTGATGGCGAGCATATGTCACTGCTTCACCCCAAAACTGTTTGCCCAGACCAGCATTAGACAACATGCATCGAACTTTCTCCACCAGTGTCTGGTTCATGCGTTCTGCCATTCCATTTTGTTGTGGTGTTTCCCTGACTGTAAAGTGTCGAATTATGCCTTCTTTTTCGCAGACTTGCAGAAAAGGATCACTTTTGTATTCTCCACCATTATCTGTGCGAAGCCGTTTGATCATTCTGCCTGTTTGAGTTTCCACCATCATTTTCCATATGAGAAAAACCTTCAACACTTCATCTTTTGACTTCAAGGTATACACCCATACTCTCCGAGAAAAATCATCAACAAAGGTTACAAAATAGTGTTTTCCTCCCATAGAAGCCGTTTTGGAATGTCCCCATACATCAGAGTGAATATAATCCAAAATACCTTTTGTATCATGGATTGCAGTCCCAAATTTCACTCTTGTCTGCTTTCCTTTGACACAATGCTCACAAAAGTCTAATTTGCAAACATGTACACCTTTCAACAATCCTTGCTTCACAAGAAGCTTCGAAGATTTTTCTTCGTCATGCCCCAGACGCCTATGCCATAACCTGAAAGCTTCTGTCTCATGATCATCATTAGAAGATGTTGCCGCTACTCCAATAACTGTACTACCATGAAAATAATACAAGTTATTATTCTTCCGAATTCCTTTCATCATTACCATTGCACCAGAGATGACTTTCATCATTCCATCTTTTGCAATTATTGTAAAACCCTTTGATTCTAGGGTTCCCACAGAAATGAGATTTTTCGTCAAACTCGGCACATATCGAACATCATTTAAAATTCGGATTAATCCATCATGATTCTTCAACCGGATTGAACCAATCCCGGTGGTGGCACAAGGATTATTGTTCGCCGTGTAAACATCACCGCCTTCTAGTTCTGTAAAATTAAAGAACCAATCCCCATTGGGACACATGTGATGACTACAAGCAGAATCCAATAGCCATGCACTAGAAGGGCTATTTGACGACGCAGTGACTAGTGAAAAGTCTGAATCTTCATCACACTCAGCCACATATGAATTAGAGATAACTTTTTCTTTATCAGGCTTGCTTTTGTTCTTTAACTTTGGGCAGTCTTTATTCCAATGTCCTTTCTCACGACAAAAGGCACATTCATCTTTACTTGGTCTGGACCGCGACTTGGATCTCCTTTTCTTTCCTTTGTTCTGATTTTGTGACTGCCCTCTAACAACCAAAGCCTTTGTCGTTCCATTTATGCTATCTCTCTTGTCTTTCCTCCTTAGTTCATAACTATATAGAACAACACAAACTTCAATAAGAGTCATATCAACTTTCCCACGGAGTAGTGTAGTTTCTAGAAACTCAAACTCCTCAGGAAGGGATCCCAACAACATTAATGCTAAATCTTCATCTTTGAACGTCACATCCAAATTCAACAAGTCAGCAACTAACTGATTGAAACTGGTGATGTGATCATTCATAGTGGTACCAGGAACATAATTGAAGCGAAACAACCTTTTCTTCATATAAAGCTTAATTATTCTGACTGCTTTTCTTCAAGAATTTTTCCTCCAGTGCTTTCCGCAACTTACTTGTAGAAGTTTCTTTACAAAATGCATACTTCTACTCTCTGGAAAGGCAAGATCAAATTGTACCACATGTCATACGATTAATTTTCTTCCATTCTTTCTCATCAATATCTTGTGGTTTCTCTTCTACAATGGCAATGTCAAGCTCCTGTTGAAAAAGGACGTCTTGAACCTCACTTTGCCACATGCCAAAATGACCAGTACCATAAAAAATCTCCACTGCAAATCTCGTATTTGCCATAGCTGTTCTCGTCAAAACGGACGAGGAAGATGATGGAGTATATGTCTTTTTATCATCAGACATTTCTGTTACTTAATAGTTGTCGATGCGGACTACTAAAGGGCCAAAGGAATCTTTTCTAATGTGGAAGATCAGTTTATACTGCAACCATAGAGCATACTTCAAAACCATGGTGCTCTGATACCAATCGTTGTGGAATTAAAGCATATTTCACCCATAATTAATGATAAGGAGTGAATGATAGTACTAAAAATTGCACCAGATAAGTCCCAGGAAATTCTAGAGGGGTCACCAAACGGTCCCACTTAAAATCCGAATTTCCTTAGACAGAATTTTCTAGACATGCACTTAATAGCACAATAAATCACTACAGTTACCAAACAATAAAGCTCTTAAATAACCAATAGTGAGAACACCAAATATAACGAGGTTCGGCCAATTATGCCTACTTCCTCGAACACAACTAAATTAATATTTCACCAAAGAAATATTACAAATGAGAGAAAGAGTATAACTAATTGTCTTTAAAATGGGAGACAATAGTTGTTGGGATGAATTTTCTATTGGAGGGGGGTTCCTTTTTATAACATAAGAAGACCACCCCTCCTTTCCTACTATCTGATGTGGAACTTTTCCACTTCCAACAGTAGTAACACTCCTAAGATACTAGTCAACATATATATTCTTTGCTTTTCCTCTCATGATCAATGCTTGCTATCCTCTAGCATGGAATTTAACTTCCCAATTGTCCCTACACTACATGATCAAGAGGAAATTGTTAGATTATTCCCAATTTGTATTTTATGGATTAACATTAATCAATTATTTAGAATTATATTTATTGAATTATTAATATCAATTATAGATTAATTATTTAATTATAGCACATAGTGTAAAGATGGATTATATATATTGGGCTTTTATTGTGAATAGCCCGTGATGGGTTAGGCTGTTCAGTTCAGTAGCCCGTTGAGAGGTCCTTGGTCTCTACTGGTAAGGAATAGAACTGGTGACCCATCAGTCAGTTTAGATGACAGACCCTTCCCTCCGTACTCTGTCCTTTTGGCATCCTACCAGGAAGAGAGCAATTACTCTCACTTGCAACCATAACCGAATGATTCTCTCATTCCAGGTACACAATTCCAATTCTATTATGGTATTGTATTTTATGAACATGCTTGTTTGCTGTATCTATTTGAAAATGATCTGGGCTAAATTTTATCAATTGGTATCAGAGCCTTATAAGATACAGATTATGGGTGTTCTTGATTATAGAATCAATAACCTAAAATTTCAAAATTATTCTGGATTATCATATTGTGTACATACTCTGTGGTATATTGCGAAAAACAGAATCGTTTTTTTCTTCTCCGTTTCGCGAATGTTCGAAATTTTGATTCTCGTTTTTGGCCTTCGAAACACAAAATTGATTTAGGGGTTTTATTACCCATACAATTTCGAATGATAAGCCAAATTTTGGTGCGATTTCGTTGTGTATTTCGCGAGAATTAAACCGTTTTCTTCATTGGTTCGAACGCTTAAACCCATTTTTGATCTCACAATTGAGCCAATTTTTTCGAAATTGGTTTGGGGTTTTTTGTTTGTCTCTGTATATCTTATAAATCTGCACATTTTGAGAACGAATCATTTGAAAAATTTGGAGAATTTTCGTTCTCTTCTTCCCGGGTTTCGAACTATCAAACCCCAATTTCTTTGATCGGTAAATTCTCCCGTATGAATGAACTTTTCCGGTAATTGAGTTGGGGCTTTAGACCGCCGTGAAGAGGCGGTCCTGTATCCGGAAAATTGCGGCCAACTGTCACCGGAATTGCCGCGTGCGAACGAGTCTTTTGTTCGCGGATTCGATAAATCTCTCCGTTTTTCGATCTGAAAATTCACAAAACTGAGAAGCTGAACGATGAAATTGATTGAGGGCTTCGAACCACCGTAAAGAGGCGGTCATATGGCCGGAAAATTGCGGCCTTTCGTTCCCAAAATAGCCGGATATTGCTTTGGGTAGAAACCGGGTCGAGTTCGACCCGTTTACAGCAAACCGGGTGAAGGTGGCGATGAACAGTGCTCGTCGCGCCTGCCCACTCGCGGGGCCAGGCGCGTGGGGGCGCGTGTGCTTCATTTTGTGGCCAGAAAAATTTTATTTTTTATACCAAAAATTAATTAATTAATTTTCTGAATTTTTGGTATATTGTTTGTAATTTTTGGATGCCTGGAGGTATTTATTTTAATTATTTTGAGAGTAATTTATAATTTTGAAAATGCTACTCTCAGATTTTTGGCCTGAAATTTTTTGTGTATATTTCATATTTTATTAGAGAGTTTTTGGCATATTTCACTCTCTCTAATATTGAGCCAATGTTATGAAATTATTTTTTGGCCATTTTGAAATCATATATTATATGTATTTATAATACATATAGTTTGTTAATCATGCAGTTTATTTATTCAATTAAATTATGTTTGGCATGATTTTTATATTTTGTATAATTGTGAGCTCGCCTATCGTGGGTACAATTGTGCAAAATTTTATGGAAATTACTTATTTTAAATTATATTTATATTGCACTAATAATAATTATACCCTATAGGTGTATTATTATTAATGTGATTTGGTTTTATGCAATATATATTGGTGTTTAACTCATGTCAAAATTTTTATTTTAATATCCTATCGGTATTAGAATTTTATTTTGGGACATGAGAATTGTATATTGTATAATTTATTATTTCTTATTTATTGTCATTCCAGGATCCTTAAGCAGGATTTCTTGTAAATAAGAAATTTTGGTTAATGGGCACTTTATTATTTTGGCTAGACACACAAATTCATTTAATTTTGTATTAGCATAAGATATTATGCATATTAAATGTTTCTTTGTTATTTTGGTGTTAGCCTCTATACCCATTTTTGTCAATATTTTGAATAGGGCCTAAATTTAGAAAATTCTTTTATTGAAATAAGTTGAATTGAATTGTGTAAGGTGATGGACATACCCTATCGGTATGACATTGCTTGACATGATCATTGTGTGATAGAGAAAATAATTTTAAATATTTTTTTTATATATGATTTTCATATTATATGATTTATTTAATTACTTTTCTCTATCAAGTGGGAGAAATCTATATATTAAGTTATGATTTTGTCAAGCAAAATTGTAGTATTTCTTCTCTCTTTAAAAAAATTACATTACTTTATATTGAGGATATTGTTTGTTAAGTCTCTTTGAGAACATTATAGTTAAACTCCCTATTATTGTCTTATATTATGGGTACCAGACAATATGTTGATATCCCAAATTAACTTGTTATTGTTTGAAGAGATTAATTTCTCTATTGCATACCATTAACCTTTCTTATAATCGATGGTATGTCAAACTATAGACTTATTAAAGCTATTTTGAAATAACAAGTATCATTCTTAAAATTTTGGGATATATGGATGAATTTTGTATATAATACAATATTGTTATCTTGTAATTTTGTAATTATAAGAACAGTGGGAGTTAGAGACTTCTTAAATCTTTTATTGTATCCTCAATAATAATCAAGGGTCTTGTGCACTTTTATTTCCGCTTCCGCTAAAGAGTGTTTTGCTATTATTATTTAAATTGTAACACTTGAGTCATGGGAGTGAGTTGTTGAATTTTTCTATGATCTCATTTTGAAATATGTTGGAGATTATAATCTCACTCATATGGTTAACTATGAAACTCCTTTGCAAAACCATTATTATGGTTTTATGTTGAGTTTCATATTCTGTTATGTAACCATTTCTGTTGACTTTGCTTCAATATGTTTCTCTCTAATATCAAATTTTGAAGAGAGAAAAATTGTGAGTTTTAGACTCATAATGAGTACCTTAGCAAAAATTATAATCCCACTATTAGTTATTATAACATTAGAGTATTTTAATATTATTTGACTCTAATGAAAATCCTAGTAATATTATATTATTATGGATTAGTGGGAGTACACACAATTGGTTGTCTTGAGACAATAGCATTGCTATATGTTCTTGTGTGCACTTTTGTATTAATATATTATTTTGAGCTTTTGGTTGTCATGTGTTCTTATGTGCACTTAATCATATGACATGCTCTTAGAGATTTTGGGAAGAAATCTCATTTCGTATTACTGAGATGTATTCTTGTGCACAAATTGTTGGTATATATATTTTTTATGTGCAATTTTATTGAATCTCAGTAAGGCACACTAAGTGTACGCTAAGATTATTTTGTTGGTATTGCACATTTGACTTGCAATTTTATTGTGCTTCTCTCTTGACCAACGTTCCACATTTTATAAGGTCACAGATTTGCGAGTATCTTATATGAAATTAATACTCCTATCGAGTATGATTTCTTGGATCAATAAGGTGCTTGTAAATCTTATTATTTGGACCAGTAAAGTGCTTACTCATTGATGCCATTTTGTAATTACTTTGGTTATTGGGTTATGCCCATATGTAATTACTTTAGTTATTTGTTATTGGGCTATTATAGGCACTTGAGTTTATGTGGACTACGTTATTATTATTATTTTGGCCATTGTGTTACGAAGGACACTTTGATTATTTTAGTGTGCAACTTTGTTGTAATTTTCTTAAACCGATATTCCACGTTTTTCATAAAGTTAAGATGTATGAGTATCTTGCATGTATGATATCAATACTCCTATCGAGTATGATTTTCTGCATTGTTGAGGTACTTGTATTCTTTTGTTTGAACCAATTGCTATAAGTGCTTGCTCATTGTTGACATTTTTTTGTCTATATTAATCTTGAGTTTTATTTTGTTTAAATTAAGTGTCTATGTTGTTCAAGTGGGAGATTTGTTTAAATTTATTTATTCTATTTGAACATGCATAGTCACTTATTTAGTAAAACTCAGATTAATTAAATGTCAATTGTTTTCGAGCATTCTTGATTTAGCCCAAGTGTAATTACTTTTGTTATTGGGTCTTCCCCTTATGTAATTACTCTTGATACTGGGCTATTGTGTGCACTTATACTCATGTGGATAGTGTCGGGTTTGTGGCCTATTGTGATGGTGAAAGGAGCTGTTTTGAACTAGTGTCGAAAAGACATTAACAGCAACTATCACGTGTGTTGAGCATTTTAGTAAATCCACTAACCAAAGACTTGATTATTGGAGTTTTTCATAACTCATGTATATTTGTATAAGTCTTTTGGTATTTTGGGTTAGTGGGAGTTTGTTTTGTATTTGCTCAATATTATGAGATATGTGTTAGTTTACTTTTATTATCATATCTCTTATAACATCTAAGATGCTGGGACCATTTTTGGATAGCATATTGTTTCATTGAATTATGCTTTCCATTATCCATCATTTTATGAAATATAAGCATATGGTATGTATCCCTATCGGATGCTATCTTCTATATTGTTAATGCTCTTATTTCTTGGAATTATTAAAGTTATGTGCATTAGCTATAATTGATACTTTGGTTTTAATAATTCCTAGTAGTTCTGATAATTGACTAATGTTATCCAAGTGGGAGAATGTTAGATTATTCCCAATTTGTATTTTATGGATTAACATTAATCAATTATTTAGAATTATATTTATTGAATTATTAATATCAATTATAGATTAATTATTTAATTATAGCACATAGTGTAAAGATGAATTATATATATTGGGCTTTTATTGTGAATAGCCCGTGATAGGTTAGGCTGTTCAGTTCAGTAGCCCATTGAGAGGTCCTTGGTCTCTACTGGTAAGGAATAGAACTGGTGACCCATCAGTCAGTTTAGATGACAGACCCTTCCCTCCGTACTCTGTCCTTTTGGCGTCCTACCAGGAAGAGAGCAATTACTCTCACTTACAACCATAACCGAATGATTCTCTCATTCCAGGTACACAATTCCAATTCTATTATGGTATTGTATTTTATGAACATGTTTGTTTGCTGTATCTATTTGAAAATGATCTGGGCTAAATTTTATCAGAAATGAGTGAGGAATTATCATTCTAGTAAGGAATTTAATAAAAATTATCACACAATACTTTTTTACTCACATGATGTTACTAAAATTTTATGAAATTTCTACAACTTTCTACTCCTAAAACTCTAAAAGTTACACTAATAACCACGAACACGATTACATTATAATCATTAGCTAAATATTAACACTTATCAATTTATATTAGAATTTGAAAAGAATAAAAAATACATATAACATTTAAAAATGTAATAAGTAACTAACATTTGCGTTGATATTTTATTAGTCATGATCTCTCTCAATTTTATAATACTAAATAACATAATTAATAATGCATTTTAATTATGATTAATTGGAAAATAAAAAATAATTATTAATAAGATAAATGTAGTAATTATTAATTAAAAGAGAGCCATATATGTATGAAAGTCTATTTTAGAAAGAAAATCTTATTAACTAATATTATATATCCATAGTCTAATTATTAGTATTTTTTAATTTACAATAACTTTTTAAGTGTGTGTTTGGATGAAAAATTTTAGAATTCTCAATTGTAATAGAGAATGTTGAGTGAATTGTAAGTATGAGATAACTTGTAAATGATAATCTAAAAACTTAAATATAATAATTAAAGAAATGTTGAGATTCTATATATGTTGTTTGAAACGAGTGTTCTAAGAGTTCTTGTTAAGAAACTACAAATAGAAAACTTTTATTTAAATATATAATATTTAATATTACAAATGTAATTAATGTCATGATTTCCATTAAAATTTTTTACATATAAATCCTTTATCAATCCCTCTTATTTATTATTTAAAATTCATTTTTTTAATATTTTAACATATGAAATTTAGTAGTTTTAAATTTCTCTATCTAAAAACAAATTAAAATAGAGGCACATGGTAAGGACTTTCGTGACCTTAACGAATTAACTTTAGAGCAAGTTTATGCATGCATGAATATACATAAAAATGACCCGACAAAAGCAAAAGCATGCGCACGCTTATACGACAAAGTAATGTACCGAAGACAAAACATGAGAAAGACAAACAGTGACACATATCCCAACCAAGCATGTTACGTATTCAGTTGTTCTACTCAATTGATCCAAGATATCTCCCGTGTTTTTGATTTAGTGTTAAAATTGACCAAACTCAAGTTTAAATTTCTCAAAAGCAATTATTTTTAGTATTGGAAACGTGAGTTTATCACGTTTCAACGTTAAACCAAATATATTAGTCTTGCTTTTTCTCTTTATCGGCTGAAAAATTCTTTTAGATCATCTGCCGATGTTCTGAATAAAACTTTATGATTGAATTAATGGATCGAGTGTACTATAATATAATTGTTCAAGTTTAATAAATAATTTGTGCTAGATTCTTGTCTATGAGCTTTTAGAGTGTGCTTGGTAAAATTAGCTGAAAAACTAGTTAAAAGATGAAAAGCTAACTAAAAGCTTAAAGCTAGTTGAAAGCTGAAAAACTAGCTGATTTGATATATATTGCATTTAAAACTCAATCCTAATGAAAATTCTGATATTGATTGATTACTACTATTTTACAACTTTTTAGTTGATTATTAATACGTTTTTTTAACATGTACAATGTTGTATAAGATAATAAATCAAAAATGAAAATATTTTATTGAAAAATGTAACATTTCATATTACTAATGCATTGAATATTGTGATAATTATATTGTAAGTAAATTACTGTTGATGAAAAAATAATGTTGAAATGGTGAAGTGTAGATACTAGCCAAAGAGAAAGGTGATATATTTGCCGATAATTATTGGTGAAGCCCGTTGAACTTACAGTTGCAGTTTGTTTCAATAACAGGTATGGTAAAGGTATTTGTTTGTTATTGCCATTGATGGGGCTTTCAGGTTAAGTTCACAACCTTTAAAAATAACGGCGAAGCGTGTGTGTGTGTGTGATATTTTAATGATTGTACATGTGACAATATTAGGAAAGTGAGGGGATTTTAAAAATTGAAGTTTAGTGTTTCTTTATATTTAGTTATGAAAATCAAAGATGCAATTCTTGGACTTTTTTTTTTATCATTGATGGTAATTTAATTGTAAGTAAATATAACTACTGCTATATTTAAGCTTAAGTTTTCACTAAGCCTTGAAGGGGTATTCTAGAATGAATATATATATAGTCAGGATCCGTTGACACCGTTGACACCGGGTGTCAAATTTCAAGACTTACACCAATTAATAGGATTTAACTATACATAGCTAATCTTTACCTATGAATTAATTTGTTAGAACATTTTCTCCACATGTATCATTAGTGGCGGAGCTTCTAAGGATCTGGCCAAACATTTAATCCTGCCTACGTTTTATGTGTTAGTAAAGATGAATAAATAGTTTTTTTATGACTTAATTGCACTTTTGGTCCTCTACTATATCAATCCGTGATTTTGGTCCCCCTACTTTTTTTTTATAATTTTGGTCCCCTTATTATTCCAAATTCGCGATTTTGGTCCCTCTAACACATACTTAGGAAATACAGGGGGACCAAAATTTTGAACTAAATCGCGAATTTGGGATAATAGAGGGATAAAAATCGCGAAAAAAAAATAGGGGGACCAAAATCACGGATTGATGATAGTAGGGGGACAAAAGCTGCAATTAAGCCTTTTTTTATTAAATGTTTTTTATATGACTATTTTAATTAATTTAATTTAAGGAAAAATATAAATTTACAATACAAGCTATACTAGTTTTATTAAGAATCTATTAATTTAAAAATACATTGAAGGCGAAACTTCTATATCAATTTGAGTTATTATTCTTTTTAATTAACCAATATTTCATGAAATTAAGTAACTCGATTTAATATCATCCATTAGTAAAATAAACATTGAGTCTCAATATTTTAAAAGTCAGACCAGTAATTAAATCGGTGAAAGTATTTGTTCACGATTTAATAGTTCAATTGAAATTGAAGTGTGGTCAAACCAATATACATTAAATACATATATTATATTATATAACATTTTAATTAATAAAATAACACAATTATAAGAAACTAAAATATATAAAGTTATAAATTAATATAAATAACCTTATTATAAATTTTATAAGACAAAAAAATTTAAAATGATTGATAAAATAATAGATATTTTTGTATAATTTTTAAAAATGTCTTCATTTATCTTGACAATATTTTAGATTAAATAAATAATTAAAATAATTAGAAAATGATGGATTTAACCGATTTTTGACTTTTTCTAACCAATTTTTTTTTAGTTAAATAGACCAGTGACCAGGCTTGTTCCCGATCACGATCGGTCCATTCCAATTTTCAAAATTCACTCACTTCTACAAAACCGTCCAAGCTATTCTCTCGAGCTCCAAGTTGGAATCAATTGGCTGTCTTGTAGGAAGGGAAGAAATTAAAGTAGAGAAAGTGGAAGGGATGGCCTATAAGTTGAGTCGTAGGAGAGGAAGGAGACATGAAGGAAGGAGGGGGGAGGGGGCTGAGGTGGAGGAAAGGAGAAGAACAAACTCTCACCATGTTAAATGTGATAATTAGAAATTTAAATTATTATATTTTTACATGTTAGGCCACATAAACTTTGATCCACCATGCTGCCCTTTATTCTACTTGTTTCCATATATTGGGGGGCGATATATCATATGTTGATTTTGAGTGTTGGAGACTATAATATTCCAAATTCTTAATATGAGAGTTTTTATCCTTAATTATGGTTATCATTTGACTTGAATTAATTATCTTTTTGACATATTTTCCCTTTTATCTAAGCATTTAGGGCGCACGATATATATATCCTTGAACGATAGTGACTGGCATTTGAAAATCTTGTAACATATGATTGGAATGGCGGTGCCTTAGTCCAAGGGGTTTGGCAACTGTTTGTTTCATGGATGTTGCTATCCCCACTGATCATTAATTCTGCTTCTTGAATGATATAATTTCTCCAACCCTCTAGCTAGCTTGTAACATAATTTGCTTTGATTTGATTTGTTGTTGACTCTCTAATATAAGTGATATTGATATATAATGAAACCTAGCTAAACTAGACCTTGTTTTTATGTTTTGTATCAAATTACAAATTACAAATTACAATATTTTTCAAGCTTGTTGATTCATGTTATATTAATTATAGCTATAGGGTACTTGCAAATTGCTCACAACTCACAACTAAGGGATTAAAATTCATTTTTATTTTTTGTGAGCTTAATAATTAAACTTACCTGTAACAAAATTCATGGTAAATACTAAATAGCAAAAACAAAAAGGAAAATGTGACAGACAGACACTGCTGGTTCTGCTTCTTCTGCTTCTGTTTCTGCTGCTGCATTCTGGCTATTCATAAAAGTGAGAGTGATTAGTCACGAGCTCTGACTAAGGGTTTTTATTATGAATCTGGGGACCATTATTTTGTTGGACCATATTATGTTATGTATCCCCTTCCCTTCCCCACAACTCAGTTATTAGTCAGATAATATCCTCTTGAGTCTTGAGATACCCGCCACACTGTTTGTTCAGAGTCTCTAATTAAGACTCTCAGATCATATGCAACCCCTATTCGATTTTCTTTAATATTTTTCTTCAATCCACTCTTTTTTGTACAAGTATCAACATGCTCTTTCACAGATAACAGAGGAAACTTCTCCAACAGTTGTTTAAAAGAATATATATACAACCAATCCTTTTCCTTTTTCCTTTCAGAAAGGAGCTGTAAGAATTAACTTCGTTTTTGTCTTTCTTTATCTATCTTCATCTTTTGTTCTTGTTCGTTTTTTTTTTTTTTAATTACTTCCTCTCCTCTTTCCTTGTATATATGGTTTGGTGTGTAAAATAAATAGTAAATATTATTCTGCTAGCTGTCTTAAGAATGCCAAATTGGATAGACAAAATGCCCACTTTATTATATGATTTTACTTTGTTAGTTTAGTTATTTCTTGAAATTTTCTTCACAATTCATGAACCAAGATTCTCTTATATAATATTTATACTTTTTTCCGTTTAAGTAATAGCTTTAGTGAAGCCAATTTATTATACTGGTTTTTAAATAGGATTTTTTAGCGTCTAGCTGGTAAGGCTTCAACCTTCAATATAAACTGATATAGTTTTTCAACACACTTGAGGTTTAATTTGCAAAAGGGCATCCAACTCTTTCAGATAAACCACACATAAAGCAGGATGACTCTTAGGGTTTTTCCGTGTGATGAAAAGGACTTGGAGCAATAGAGTTACTTTCCTTTTTTCTTTTTATGGACTTATTAAAAGAGGGTTCCCTCTTTTTGCATGAAAATTAAAGAAAAATTGTATCTTTTGCAGCATTATCCTACCTTTCTTTTCAAAGTTATGAAAACATGAACTTGTTTAATTAGGGTATTCAAGAACTCCATAAATCATTGTTTTACACAACCCCAGAGAGAGCTTGCAAGGATTAATGAAAATTACCATTCAATAATGAAGAGAAATCAGGTAAGTTAATTTGCTGCATGTTTCAGGGTACTCTCCTTGTTTCTTTAGCTGAATCCACGTTACTGCAGCAGAGGGCTTATTTGTGGGGGGAAATGTAGGGTTTTGTAGAAGGGGGTGAAGAATAAGTGTGTGTTTAATTTACTCCAAAGTCACATTTCAAACGTGGATCCGGGTAAACGCTACGTATCGAGTAGCTAGCTTCTGCGATCCAAGTTTAAAACGTGAATCCATTGTAAACTAAACGCACACTAATAGTGTATTTTATTTAATCCAAAACCACGTTTCAAACAGGGATTCGGGCATCGTATCTAACGTTATTGAGAGCAACTTCTGTCCAGATTCGAACGTGGATTTAATGTAAACCAAACACACCATCGGTTGCGTTTGTCCGGATCTATGTTTAAAACATGATTTTAGAATAAATAAAAAAATAACACTAAATCATTTCCAAAGGTGATGAAAGTATGCATATTTAATTTAAGCCGTCTTTGCCAAAAGAAGAAGAGGAGAAAACTTTCTCAATTGTTAATTTCTGCATCTTGTTACACATGATTAATTGACTTTCTTTTGAAGAAAGCATGCGTCATATGCGATCGATTAATAAACCAAAAACTTGTGATGAGTGTCAGTGAAAAGCCTCAACTTGCCCCCCATCCATATCTCTCTGCAAAAGTAGTTTTGTGTGGTCCTCCTTCCTTCCTTCGTTCTTTCTTCTCCTCAGTGTGGATGGATAGATGTTTTAATTAAAAGATTATATTATAACATAATTGGTCCCTTCCCCTTCTAAAGTAGCTATCTCTATATATCATATTCATACACACATAGACAATTAAACATGACAATGCTCAGCTCATCATGGACTAGACACCACAACTTTTTGAGTCTCACTATTAGTTATCTAAAGTGGATTTCTCTGTTTGTCTTCTGAATCCCCTCCATGTGATCCCTTCGCGTGTTTTTGTTTTATCTCCTTCTTTTACCCTTTTCATCTTGTTTTTGAACCAAAAAAAATCAAAAGTTCATATTCCCCAACATAGTAACTGGCATGGAAAAAATTAAAAAAGTAAGTGAGCCCTAAGAAATTAACTAACCTGCTAATTAAATCACAAGTTATAATTTTGCAAGTTGCTTTATTTGTTCCACTTTTTGATTGATCAATGCTTTATGTTACACAAAACTTAATATATGTTGCCTAAAATGCATGTCAATATTAGTTAACACTTAACAAGGCTGTTTTGGCTTGCTTCCATGGAACCCCATGTGATGTGCTCAGTCATAAAACCTTTTGTAGTTGTCGATAAAGTGTGTCTAGCCGCTTTTCGAATTGTGTAACAATGGTCCCCTTTTGAGGTTATTAACTGTATTCATTTTATTTATACATAGCCTTATAGCCTTTTATACTAATGTAAGTAAGGTTTTGTACATATATAAAGAGATCTAAACATAAGTAGAATTTTTGTGCATATATAAATATCAAGCCTTTTCTTTTGTTTTTTTTTTTTTAAACAAGAACTTAGATAGTAAAAACATGTAGCCCGTGTTTGGTAGGGTGAAAATGGGGGAGAAGAGAAGTGAGATGAGTGGAAGTGGACCTATTTCCCTTGTTTGGTGGCACAGTGGAAATGAGGAGAAATGCACTTTATGGTGAGTCCCACACCAACCCCTTTCATATTTCTCTTCTATTTCTCACCTATTTCACTCACACCAAACAACTTACTTTCACATTTCTCTTCTATTTCTCACTCATTTCACTCACACCAAACAACCCTTATTTCACCTCTATTTCATCTCCATTTCTCTTCTCCCCACTTCTCTTCTATTCATTTCTTTTCTCTCTATTTCTCTACTTCCACCAAACAAAGCAGTAATGAAATGAAATCATTTGTAACAAAAGTAATCAATCAAATCAATCTTTGTCAAAGTTTGCTTAATTTTCCACACATTGGTTATATAGTCAAGGGTGTGTGTGAGAACATTATATAATTACTTTACTATAATAAAGGAAATGATTGCCCATTATGCCTTACCATAAAATGATAAGATGTAGACTACCATATTAATTTGACCAATAGTGATATGTGCCACGTGGCAACACAAGCACCATTGCTTTATCTTTCAGTGCGGCGTGGTTAATTCAATTCCAGCATCTTCCTTTTTTATTTTCCAAGCTGAGGGCTCAACCTTCTTCACCAAGATATTTTTTTTTCTTTGCAATCAAAGCAAAGCCAAGCTTGGAAAACTTCCTTCAAATATCTCTTCAAGCAATTAGCATGGTTTCCAAACAGTACAACAAACTTCATCCTTCTACCTTATGGTGCATGGTATCAAATAGTGGTAGGTCTTCCTGTGAGTTTGTACAGATATCTTTTCAACTACAACTAGCTAGGGTTTGTATTTGTATTTTCAATTTCAATTTCAATTTCATGTTTAATTTGTGTATTAATTATTGTTAAATAGTTGCATTGTTGTCTCTGTATCCCATCTTTTTAATTTTTCTCCTGTGATATTTGCCTTCTTTTCATTACTTGAATCTAAATCTAATTACTACAATTTTATATATATGATGAGATGATGAGATTTGCATCTTCCAATGATATTTGCCTTCTTTTTAATTTTTGTACTGCACTAGATGTGAATTCTTAAATTGTTTTTTTATTAATATTTTAATCCCCTTAAAATCAAAATTGATTTGAATGATATTATTTATAATATCCACTACAAGTCAGCTATGTGTGTCATTTATTAAACAGAATTGAATTTTAGTATATTTTATGAAGAGAATTAGCAATTCCACCTATTTACTATTATTTTAATTTTTTATTTCACGGGTTTGATCTGATACAGATACCTAGGAGAGACAACCAGCAAATCCAAAACAGTGGGCGCTTAAAATCCAGCAGTTTCAATTCACTATTGATGGTGGAACAGTAATTTAACCATTGAATGGAAGGACAAAATTGTGCACCTTGCAATCAACAATGAGTGACATAAGATGATTAATAGCCCAAAAGAATCAGATTTTCCATTGAAACAAGAAGGTCATTCAAGTGATGATCATGAAAAAGCATCAAAAGTAGCTTCATCATCATCAGCATCACAATGGCCAAGATTGAAGGATCCAAGGATTGTAAGAGTATCTAGAGCCTTTGGAGGAAAAGATAGACATAGCAAAGTTTGCACAATAAGAGGATTAAGAGACAGACGTGTGAGGCTTTCAGTGCCAACTGCTATCCAACTTTATGATCTTCAAGATAGGTTAGGGCTCAATCAGCCTAGCAAGGTTGTTGATTGGTTACTCAATGCAGCTAAGCATGAAATTGATGAACTTCCACCACTTCCTAATATTCCACCACCAGGGAATACCTTCACTTTTACTAATTATCCATCTTCTCTTATTAATCAAGCTTCTGCTTCCACCTCTCATCAGCCTAATGATCAACTGTTCAACATCAATAGGAGCATTCATCAATGGGAAGGTAATTCAAGCCAAAATTCAATGTGGAAATTGAGGACTAAAGAAGTTTCAGGAGATATGGTTCTTGAAGAGGATGGTGCTAATAAGGAAGGGAGTAGCAATAATGAAGGTCCTTATTGTGCACATGTTTTGCCAAATAATAATCTCTTGCAAAGAGCTAATCATCATCACCCTTCATTCCTTGGATTGCTAAATACTATGCCACTTGGTTACCAATGGGAGCCTTCAAGTGATGTTAATTCTTCTCATCAGTTGGGAAATAACAATAATGGATTATTCATCACAAACCAAACAGATATACAAAGCATTAATGTTGTGCCTTTTCCATCAAGTTTGTCTTTGTCAACTGGGAATTCTCAAATTCTGGTGTGTCCTCCTGGAACAACACAGTCATATTTCCCTTCACATGTTACAGCAATGGATTTGGATCCCAGACAAATCAATCATTATCAGATGTTGAGTTCTTCATCTGGTTCTCATCATCAAAATCTGTTGACAAATTCTCTCAATAATCCTTCTTTCATGAGCTTGGCTATGATGACTCCAAAACTTCTCCATTCACCAAACAACAGTGAAAGTCCATCACATAAAGATCAAGATTTCACTTCCAAGTGATCATATACACAAATACAGATTTTAGCTGAATTCTCCTCCTCAATCTCAAAATATGCATGGATCATGAAGACTACTGTGAGAGGAAAAGCTTCTTTAGTTACTAATGGCGGAATTTGAATAATCATTTTGTTTGCAAATGCATGTTTGGATTTTTCTATTGTTTCTTGAAATTATAGGTAACCCTTAAATTTTCCCTTTTGTTTTATTTGAATCTATATATATATTATTCCATGAAACGGTCTAATTAATGAATTAAGAATGGCTTCATTTCTAAGGATATGTTTGATTTAGTGATGGAACGTGATAAACTCACGTTTTCAACGTTATAAATAGTTATATTGACAAATCTAAATTTGAGTTTGATCAATTCTCATTGACAAACCAATACATAAGAGCTCTCTCTTCAAGTGATAATTAATTGCTTAATTAACTTGGAATTCATGTGCAAATCTGTTTACTCTCTCAACTACAATGAGAATTGTTTGATATTAGACCTTTTGGACTTTACTATGTTCCTTAGTTTCTGCAATGTCTTACTATTGTTTCATTCTTCAATCATTTTGTTTGTGTTGTTATTATTCTATGACATGAAACACATTAAAAGGAAAATGCCTTGTTTCTTCTTCATGCATGCGCGCATCTAACCATGGATATGTCTCTCAAAAACTGTGACTGTCACTGTCCCTATATAGCAGTAGTCACTAAAAGGTTACACATGAAAATAACATATCTAAAACTGTGTCCAACTCCAAAGCAAAAAAGAAATTTAAAAGAGAAGATTGGTTAGTATTAGGGAACATTTTGACATTAATCACATTGCATAGCTAGCTAGTACTATACGTACTTTAAAAAAGAAAACTGAGGACGGAGCAGACAGAAGAGTGTTCAGAGTACTACACTTTCTGTATACTTTGTCTTGGAATAAAGCTTAGGCTGTGCAAGCTGTTCTTTTTCTTTTTTTTTTTCAAAAGTCAACTTGAAAAGAGGATGAAAATATGAAGTATTAATATAAATTGAAGGAGAAACCAGAATTCAAGGACTTTGTATTATGGCTTGAGCCATGAGCATATGGTGAAGATATTACAGAATTTTTTACCTTGAGGCAATTCAAGAGACATTTTCTGGATATTTCAGAATCGATGACCACAGTTATTAGGTGTGTCAGTTTGGCTATGTACATCTCTTCAGATAGTGCTCCTTTAATTTATATATATGTGACAATTTAGCGCGCATAAGATATGAACTGCTAATCATTTTTCTCGTAGTTGTTAAATAAACAAAATCTCACTTTTGGTAGGTAGCTAGTTAAAATTGACAGGTTGGAAGAAATTAAAAATAGCAAGAGACAAAAACACAAGACGGATTTTTTTGTGTGTAAACCATAGGTATCCCCTAGTATCAGGGACAATCCTATTCGGGGCTTAGTCACGGTTAAGGCTTTAGTGGGGATCGAACCTGCGAGCTCTTCCCACAATCTCAGTCTGCGTTGCCACTGAGCCACAATATTTTGGGAGTATATAATTACACTTATTAATAGTTATATTATACTATTTTATACTATTATATATATATATATATAAATTATTTTTGTCATTTAAAGATTTTTGCAGGGATAGTGTAACTTCTCGAATTTGGAAAATTTTCTATGCTGCATGGGGATACAGATAAAAAAAACCTACCTACCTAAAGCATATTTCAAGTGTGTTTTGGTAAGATAACTAGCTGCTAACTTATCTAATCTAACCTAATTATAATATAGCTTGACCAACATAAAGTGTTTTAAAATAGTTTATTTCAGTAGCTTTTAATCTGAAAACTATAAGAGCTTCTCTTAACCCATTTTCTAACTTATATAGCTTCTAAATTATTTATTTTTTCTTCCATTTTATCATTGATATACTTCATCATTTATATATTTCCAATTTCTTTTTGACAATTTAAAAAAGTGAATGGGTGTATATTACATATTAGACAAAGGGAAATATATTGATATACTATCTTTTTTATGTGTAAAAACAAACATTATCATTTAATTATATATCATGTCTAAATTAAATTTAGTTTATTAAAATACCGAATTAAGATGAAGACTAAAAATTTGAGTGTGAGATATAAATAATTTAAAAATTTTATGAATTATTTTTATTATTATTTTTTAAATTTCTTTTTAATTTTTAATAAAATAATTTATTACTAAAAGATTAATAAGAATTTAAAAATTATAAAAATCTAAAATTAAAATTACCTAATAAATATATTTTTATCTAGAAAAAAATGAAATTTATATAATAAAACTTGCGTAAACACATATTTTTTTGTTATTTTACATTTATCAGCTACTTAAATGATTAATTTTACATGTCAAACACATATAATTAGGGGTGAGAATAGGTCAGGCTGCCGATAGGAGCCTATGGTCTGATCTATTTAAAGTTTGGTCAAGCCTAATTAACAAAAAGGCCAGATTCAAGCTTTTTGAAAATCCTATTTAATTTGGGTAAAACGGTTAGGCTTAGGCCTATACAAAAACCTATGACACCTAATAGGTCGATCTATTTATATTTAAAAATTAATAAATATATTATGTATATTATATTGTAAAATAAAAAATATATTGAAATTATATATATAAACATAACTTATAATAATAACTTAATATTATCATATATATATATATATATAGTATATCAATCAGATAATCATTTTAAAATTGGAAATTTATTAATAAGAATTTCTTAGAAATTACAACTGAAATAATAATAAAAAGGTGGATTTAAGATTCTGAAATCAAAATTAGATTAGGTTCATCCCATTCTCCCCTCTTGATTCAATCTGCCCACACAACCATCACCCACTGCCCACACAACCACCACCCATCGTAAGCTAATTATCTCCTTCCACGATGAGAACTAATTTAGTGATAGCCCCAACTCTTCTTCCTTCACTGCATCGTTTTCTACATCTTCGCCGCTACAAGGCTTCATCACCTTTGTGTGTTCAGTCACACCTAACCTTTGAACCACGTTTTTGTCATTCTCCTGCCTTGTGTCACAAGTACCCCCATGGACCTTGCCACTAATAACTAAGAATTGTGCCATTTGCTACCCTTCAAATTAACCTGACGTAACGGGCTCC
Source organism: Sesbania bispinosa (assembly GCA_026901365.1). NCBI lineage: Eukaryota > Viridiplantae > Streptophyta > Magnoliopsida > Fabales > Fabaceae > Sesbania > Sesbania bispinosa. The sequence goes on from QLOH01000112.1 coordinate 1,861,062, forward strand.
GGCCTTCGTTGCTTCCATTTCCCAAGCTCAGCGCAGCACTGGAGCCACTACGATGGTGGTCGCATGCAAAGGGAGGTCGTGATGTTGTGAAGGAAGGCCGCTGTGACAGTGATGTAAAGAGGGAAGGCCACTGTGACAGAGCGACGACAACGTGATGAAAGGGCACCATGAAGGTTAAGGTACTGTGACGGTGGTGCGAAGAGGGAAGGCCATTGTGATAGAGCAACAACGACATGATGAAAGACCACCCTAAAGGAAGGAAGGCCACAAACAGAGGGAGGCCCACTGTGTTAATAAGATAAACTATCTTATAAGCTAAGATCAATTTATCAACTAAATTTACAAACATGACCTTAAAGATGAAAATAGGGATCATATCTCACATCTTGCAAAATCTTTGTACAATTAAAATAACAAAATTACTCCTAATTAACATTCACATGAAAATACATATATAAAAATTTCTTTTAATGATCTTTTCCTTAATTAATAATTAAATATAGGTGGAAGCTTTGGTACCGTTATCGATACAGTCATGAGTTGTCACAATGTTATTGTGTCGTGTTTAGTTTACTTGCTATGTCAGTTGAACCTTTTAAAAGTTTTCTTAATTTCTAACCCACCCCATCCATTACCGTTTGGCAATTGATAAAGAATAGTATGTAAACTCTGTGACTATTTAGTTCTCTCTCATTTGAAAGTCCTCATTTTTTTAAAAACAAGTATCTTATCATAAGTCATTTTTCTGGGTTGAAAGCTTAGTGTGCAAACTAAGAGCGATTCACTTGCTCTACGTTTTTGCTACCATAAAAAAGGAAGAAATAGTCTTCCCACTCAAGTTGACCATTGGAATTGTTTGCAAGCTTGCTTCCATAACCTTGAACATTCCTATAGGCCTAGTCATTGGTGTGCTCCTTTTCCTTAATTGGGAGAGAGAATAAATCATCACCAGCATGTCTTGAGGCAGTTGATGGTGTCATTAGGGATGCCATGGTTCACCAAATACATTACACCCCATTCCTCCGTTGCTTTCCTCAGTGTTTGTATTTGTTGTCGAAGACCCACCTCCAAAAGATTGAGACCAACCTCTTTACTGTTAAAGAAAAAAGGCTTGGTGATATTGAAATTGGGTTCATGAATTAAGAATATGAAGAATTTATGGATGGAAAAATAAAAAAATCAAAATTTCAATGTTGCATTCTGAATAGAATAAGATAATTGGGGGTCAAAGTATAATTACCTTCATTAGAGTTGAGGTTTGTTAGAAATTTAACCAAGTATATCAATAGATTGATGACACGTCAATAATGTACCACTACCCATATTTTATAAAATGTACTGTAGAATCCACCTTAAATATACTAAATTAAAAACTAGGAACTTGAAACAATTTTTATTGCATCTTTATTTTCTATTTAGTATCTATTAAAGTTGTAGGGTTTTTGATATAAAAAGGAAGAAGAGAAGAGAAGAATAATTGATAATAGATAGTTAATAATTGATTGATTGATAATAGATGATTTATTAAAAAATACAACACACATATATATACATGCTATGACAGAATCAAATCCCTAAAGTTTTGGGATTAGGATCAACCAAAATAAGGAAACTATACACTAAATCAAAAGAGAATAACTATCATATCTTTACATATTAGGATCAACCTAAATAAGGAAACTATACACTAAATCAAAGGAGAATAACTATCATATCTTTACATATTATACAGAATATCTCAACACTCCCTCGCAAGCTGGAGCGTACATGTCATAGGCATCCAGCTTGTCACATATATAAGTTATCCTAGGACCCCGCAAAGATTTAGTAAAGATATCTGCAAGTTGATCCTTGGAGCAAATTGAGGAAGTCTTGATGACACCGGAGATCGAGGATCTTTTCTCTGATAAAATGACAATAAACCTCTATATGCTTTGTCCTTTCATGAAAAACTAGATTAGAGGAGAGGTATAAGGCTGACTGGTTATCACACATTAGTTCCATAGGACCAACCTTGCAAAACTGTAACTCTTGAATTAAAGACTTTAGCCACAGAAGCTCACATGTGGTGTGAGCCATTGCACGATACTCTGCTTCTGTGCTCGATCTTGCAACAATACTTTGCTTTTTTACTCTTCCATGAAACAAGATTACCTCCCAAGAAAACACAATAACCCGTTGTTGACCGTCTGTCACTTGCATATCACAAGGGGGAGTTAAGGAACTGACTTACAACACTGATAGAGAAGGATATATCAGGTCTAGTCATGGTGAGATAAATAAACTTGCCCAATACCAGTGGCTTGGACTTTTGACCCATTTGCAAGGGTGATATGATGTGGAGTTTTGGGTGATGATAAATTAGAGAAAAAGGAGACATTACCAATTAGGTGATCAGAAGCACCGGAATCCAAAACCCAAGATCCAAGAGGCGTAGAATGAGAGATACAGACCCTAGATTCAACCTTGGGATTTTCGGCCATGAAGAGACAGGAAAAACAACAACAAAAACTCCTCCAAACAAGAGTTGTGATCAAGAAAATACTTTGAGGCAGCAACAAAAAAAAAACTCCAAGGTAGAACCAAACAAACACCAACAAACCACTTAGAGTGATGTGACAAAAAATAGCAACCAAACAAAAACGAGACAACAACCAAAACAACCAACAGACCACCAAAAAGTGAGACCCACAACCTGAAAAGGGTCAAAACAGGAAGAGGAAGGGCCGACGAGTCCAACGGAGCAAACCGCGTTGCGAACGGAAGCCTGGAGGGTGGCGTGTGGACCCCACGCGCCGGCAAGCTGCTCAGACAGAAACAACGCGTGAGGGACGGTACAGAGGCGGCGCGCGGCGGAGAGGCTGATCGGTGACCTCTGAGCAACCTGGCGGCACCAACAGAGGCAGCCGCTGACAAAAAATGATTACCCAAGTGGGCGACTGGAACAAAAATGGTTCCCGGGACTAGAGAGCTCTAGGTAGCCGCAAGATACATTTATAAGTTCTGAAAAGTCATGGGTTTAGAACTGCAACAGACAGGAGAGAGAAAACAACCATAAGAGTAGGGAGAAACAAGCCAAACAGGGAGGACTAGCAAGTACGAATCTCATAAACGTCGAAACAAGACCAAATCTGGATAGATCACGACAAGGAGGAGATGAAGACAGAGCACACCGACAAATGGACGGTGGATGATTTAAAAGCATGCCGGAAAGATACGCAACGATGAGGATGGAAATAAAAGAAAGGTATGAATATAGAGTGAGAGAGACGAACAAATAAAAGTTCCAAACTTTGGAACCCAGCAGCGGGCTAGGGTCAGGGCAGGTCATGGTGGATGGTACTGCTCTGTAACCATATTAAAGTTGTAGGGCTTTTGATATAAAAAGGAAGAAGAGAAGAATAATTGATAATAGATAGTTAATAATTGATTGATTGATAATAGATTATTTATTAAAAAATACAACACACATATATATACATGCTATGGCAGAATCAAATCCCTAAAGTTTTGGGATTAGGATAAACCTAAATAAGGAAACTATACACTAAATCAAAGGAGAATAACTATCATATCTTTACAGATTCTACATAATATCTCAACACATATCTCAACAATCATTTCAATTTCCAATTTTAAAATTAAATTTTTAATTCTTTCATAATCTATATATTATAATATATAAAAATTGAGACACATATATATTAAAATCTATAATAACTGAACTGTAAGCTACGAGTTGCCATGTGTACACTATTTTTGCCATGTCAACATTTTGTCTTAGTTGTCACCATCTTAATATTCTATCATTTCAACTTCTCATTCTTCTAATTGTCATGAAGTATATGACATTTACCAGGAAATTAAGTTCTTTTAAATGCCTTAAATAGTGTGAACTTGTGATTGTAATTATACACTTTGTTCCTTCTAAACAATGAAATTAAAATTAAATTAAAGCGCTTGCATCTCTAGCTCATTTTGTATACTATTGGAACATGTGTACCAAACTATATATGTATCTGATCTTTGGCCTAAAAATGAAATCAAATTAAGTTGTGAATGTAGGCATGCTTATTTGGTAAATGGGATATTTTCTCTATTATAATTTTGGTTAGGTAACCATAAATATTTAGAAAGCTTTGAGTTTAAAATACCCCATTTCCATTCACATTCGAGATAGAAAAATGCTAGCAACATACTTTTTGACACTTTCTTTCCAACACATTCCCTGTGATTGTTTGAAAATCACATGGGTCCCACCATATTAGGAGTAAGACCCACAAAATTTGACTAGGGATGGCAAAACGAGCTCGACCCGATGGGCCAGCTCATCCCAACTCGTCAAATCTAACGGGCTGGGTTGGGGAATCCCAACCCATTGGCCCTCATAACCAATCTTGTACTGTCCCATTTTAAAACGGGCTGAAAGAGTATTCGGGACGGGCCAGCCCATCAGGCTAGCCAAAAAAATAAATAAATAATTTATATAATAAAATTTATAAGGAGCTTGTATGCTGACTGAACAAAAAAATCAATAATTTTAATTGGGTTCGAATAAACAAAAAAAAGGAAATGATCCTAGGGTTCACTCTTCAGTCTTCACGCATCAAAGAAAAGAAAACAGAATAGAACCCTTGTTTGCCCGCCTCTCTCTTCTTCTTCCTTGTTCCTCCCAGATTTGTTCAATTTTTTAGTCTTCAGAAAAGCTCTCGCTCCCTCTCGTTTTTAGTCTTCAGTCTCGAAGTCTCACGAATCTGTTCACGTTGTTGGGATCAAGTCCTACCACCACCACGTCGCACCGTGAGCTAGCGCATGAGCACAACCACACCACGTCGTCGACAAACGCTGGAGCAGGGTTGCTGATTCTTATGCACAGCTCCTGTCGTAGTCTCGCAGATCTGTTCGCGCCACCACGAGCTTGTACCACCACCATGTCGCGCCGCGAACCAGTCCTAGCACCACCACTCCGAGATGCAAGTTGGTCCCACCATCGCCATTCTTTCAATTACGACCTCACCTTCTCTCCCACTATGGTACCCGTTGATTTCTCCATTTCTATTGATTTCTGAAATATGGTTTGCAGTTTTGGTTCTCTTGATTGCTCTCTCACTATTTCTTCCTTTAGTCAAAGCTGACTGACTACCGTCTGTGCTATTATAATCTCAAGAACTATTAGATTTTCCTAATTGTATTTTTGTAAGAACCACTAATACTATGTCCGCCGTGGCTGCCCATTTTAGCCTTCTCTGTGTATAGCTAGATTTTCCTAATTGTATTTTGTGCAGTATGATGGGTTATTTTTGTTTCAACTAAATTAACTTTCTCAAGTGCGTATGTGCAAATGCAATTAATTGGAGATGTTGAAATATAAAAATGATTGCTTATGTGAAGAATCTTTTCAAAATAATTGAAGTTGAATCTGTCACTAAAATGAGATGTTGAGCATGGTTAAAAGTGGGTCTGTTCTAAATTCTAAATTCTAAATTGTTTTGCAGTTTTTACTTTTTATTATTTTTTTAGTTTGTTGTATGGGCTGGCCCGTTTAGTCCGCCTAAATATGGGTTGTGCTAAATTTTTTTGTCCATTTTTCAATTTGGGCCAGCCCATACCGTCCCATTTTTTGACGAGCTGAGCACGGGTTAGGATGAGCCCGCTCAATTTGCCACCCCTAAATTTGACAGGACTCGTGTGAATTTCAACTAATCATCAGAAATATGTTGAGAAGAGTGTGTTAATAGCACTATTCAATATGATTAAAACTTTGATTAATAGGAACATTATTTTTCAAATATGGGAAATCACTTTAAACATTTTCTCTTGATATTAATTATTTACCTACACAATGTGCAGGTTTGCATCTAGTTATAATGTTAACATTTCACCTATCCAATGAACTCAACTCTTGCCTCATCAGCAATTTATCCAAGGTGTTACATTTTTTGTTGAATCCAACATTATGAATTATGATATTCTATCTTTCTTATAGCTAGTTGCCTGCGTGTCCTTTCATTTTCTTCTTCCTTCTTGCGATTTTTTTGTAATTGAAAAAATAATATATAATATAGGGTATAGGAGTTACGCAAACCTTTCTACATAGTAAAAATTACAATTGCATCAAGCATGAAAGTAGGCCATAAGACCAGATCATATGTAGAAAAAGAAAAATCATGTAATCTAGCTCTTAGCCAAGACCAGACTGTAAATTGAATAAGCTATACTATTATACTGGTTTCCACTAAGATCTATTAAATAAAACATCATTCCTAAGTAACCAAATTGATTAACATGAAAATACCAAAATGCGTTCCACACTAGCTTCTGTTGCATACTTGCATTCTTAGACTTCGAAGACCTGTAATGTTAAAGAAAGTGTTCCTTGCATTGACCTGGAAGAACATTATGTAAACATATTCATCTATATTCAAACCCTTAAAGGTTAAAGGTTACATCATAGGAAAAATAATATTGTTCAGTCTCTTCCTTTTAATTGCAAAAGACACATAGGGGAAGTGGTTCAGAGAGTATATCAACAAAGGAGGTTCAATTGTGATCCTTGAAAACTTTTGGCTCAACCTACACAACTAAATTCCTTAGTTAGTTTTTGCTCAAGGAGGTTCCTGACTATCAGATGGTATCTTTAGAAGATGGTGGTGTTAATTAAATTCAAGTAGCAATCTATCACAAACTTATTTTCTAAAGAAACGTATATTCATAATAATTTATATTATTGGTAATATGAATTCAATTATGTATAAAAGGTGTCACACAATGATTGTAACATAGAATGTATGTTGTCAATCATTGTGTTTTAGAAGCAAGAATGGTGATGTTTATTGGTTGCTTCTAAAGGAATATATCAAGTTGAAATCATGTGAAAATTTCCTGAAGCTTTATTTAGTTGATAATTAATCATTGCATACATATAAATTTCTTTAAATAAAAGAACCTTTATATAGATCTGGTAAAATGTGCTCAAAGTGTGAAGTACCATGTGTAGAAACAACAAATTATGCTTCTAATGAACTAAACCAATTCAGAACTTGATTAAACTTTCTAGAATATTTATTTTAATGATGAGGAATCTAATTATCAAGACATTTATCAAATGATACAGTTCAAAGACACATTATGCAGAAAATGTTTTGTTTAGAAGCAAATCATTCAAGTTAGAGCAAGCAAATCAAATCTTGTGCAATAAAGAAAGTAAGGACTAGAGATACCGCATAGTGTTTTTTATACTAGTACATCCACCGGATCCTTAGGCTATGTCCAGTCCCACCTCAATAGACTTTTCTACTACCAAAGAAGCTTGTTTATACCATGTATTTTTTTCATACAAAAGTCTCTCCAAGCATACACCACTAAGTATTCTTTCATGAAAGCCTCTCTAAGCTTCACAAAAGCTCTATAGCTACTCAACCAACACTAATCCTCACTTATAGATTGGGAGCTTATCAACCGACACTAAATCCCACTAGTTAGCTTGGGAGAAACACAACCTTTTGTCAAATGAAATGAGTTTTTAACAAATAGCTCCCAAAACACTCAAAGAGTGGAGTTTCCTTACAATACAAAGTTAATAATGAACACATTCCTATAACTTTAGAAACAGAGAGCAATATAAAATTATGGAGTGGTCTTTAAGAGAAATTGGCTTTATAAGGTAGAGAAGGTACGCAATTTTTCAGCACTTTGACACTTGGTCTCCTTTCTCTTCTTGCTCTCATCTTCATGCTTTATGACCATGGATGAGTACTTTAAAAGCTCCAATTCAAGCAAGTCATTTATTGTCCAGTGGAGGATGATCAAAGATTGTTCTTGCTTTTATTGACTTGTGAGACCTTTTGAACATCATTTGACTTCAAAATATTCAAGGCTTGTAGCTTAAGGAGATTGTGGACTGGTGTTATCTTCTAGTGAATGTTTTCAACTTCTAATTCTTTTAAAAAGGCAAACAGGTGTAGTTTTTTACTTTTATGCTTTCGAAGCATTGAATATGTTTCTAATCACTTTGTCAACATCCCTTTGCTTTGTTTTCATTGGTATTAACTCGAGAATATTCTTCTTGAATAATTACAATAGATATCCATGTTCAGTTTCTCATATTCTTCCTTCCAATCATCATTATTTCTTGCTTTTAATGGCTCACAATGACCCTCTGGAGCTTTAAGCCCCTTTTGAAGCTTGATTTAATTTAGTATAATCTATAGTGGACCCTTGATAATTGATTTTGACCATTTTGAAGTTTGGAAGTTCCTTCTTGTTATGGTTTCATCACTCTTGGAAAGTTTTTTTTTTCATGCAAGGCATGCTTTTATTAGAATTTGCAACCTTGATTAGAGGATGCTTTCTGAATAGTGAATTGTGATTCTAATGTATTTCTTGATGTGTGTGTTCAAAATACTCATGTACCGCACTACAAGAAAAATGTTGTTTAGCTGCAAAAATGTAGCATCGACCTCGAAGTGGACGCTATTAGCGTGGGCCAATCATATGCTACGACGTCGCAACATATAAAAAAATAATTGTTCTTTAATTTTTAAGATCATTATCATTTAGTGCCACCCAAGCCCACGCTAAGTTAGGCTATAAGTGAGGTTAGCGTAAGCCGAGCACTAAAATCATGCTACGTCATCACCTAACAGAACATAACGAATAACAAGGACTAAAATCATGTGATTTTAAAAAAATAGATGACCAAAATTAATGAAAAAATAAATGAGGAACCAAAACCAAATTTCAATGTATTTTTAGGGACTACAAACATATTTAACCTAAAAAAATTATTAGTAATTTTAAATTTTAAATAATGATATTGGAAGCGATTGGTTGATGAAAATAAATGTGGAACTAGTATTGGTAAGCCAAATAAATATAAAGATATGTTAAAAATTAAAATTCGAAATTTGAAAAACACCGGTAATGAATGAGTCAATCTCATTAGTCATATTAGTAGGCGTTGAATCATAATTGTCCACATACTTATTAATTGTCCATACAAGGGAGTTTAATGTCATTAGTCTACTAAATCATTATTTTCTACAATTGTAGTAGTCTGAGATGAGAAGGGAAAAGAAATCATTTAAATTTGAATTGTAAAATATTTAATTGTAGAAATTAAATTAAAGAAACCAATAACTTAATATTTTTTATGTGCGACTATTTTAGAGGTAAAAAAGACGTCACGAAAGAGGGACACATCATAACATATGACCTCATAACAACTGTGTTTTATTACTCTCTTTGTCTCATTTTACTTGTTATTTAAGATTTGTTTGTAGAATTAAGAAATGTAATTAATTATTTAGATTTCATAAAAAATGTTAACTAATTTTTTATTATACCTTTTATTATTTATCATTAAAATTTATCTTATTTATTATTTGTAGAGGATATATTTGATAAAATAGTATTAAATATTTCTTAAAATTATAGAATGATAAGTAAAATGGACCAAAATATTTTTTAAAAAAGATAAATAAAGTGGGAAGGAGAGAGTAGTATATTGGTTGATTAATATTGATATTGATGATATAATTTCAAAGTTCAAAGTCAATGGAATAAGTTGCCCTTTTTATGTTAAAAAAATGTCAATAAATTGTAATACTTTTATACTTTTATTACTTACCAAATTTTCGTTGTCTTACGTCAAAAAAAAAAAAAAAAACAAATTCGTTGTCTTGGTTTGCGTTTGTGATGCTATGTAGTTTGGTTAGCCCGTTCCCTCTTTGAAAAACGACGCAGTTTGTATGGTAATAGTCAACATTATTACTTCAATTTCCCCCAATTATTTTTAATATATTAAGAGGGTTCAAATCTCAAAATCGCATCGTGTCCGTGAGCCTAATCCTCCTTCCAAAATTCAACTTCTCTCTGCTTCCAATGGTATCTTCGATCGAAGGGTTTGCGAGGGTTTAAGCTAAACCTAACCCAAACCCTAAATTTCCCAATTCTTCTCTCGATCTTCCACTCACTCTCTTCATTTCCGTAATTTCGAAGCAATACTCTATCAACCCATACCCTTAGATCTAATCAAGTCTTTCCAATCACTGGTAAGTTTTTTTTCTTTTTTTCTTTTTCTTTTCAATTTTCAATTTTCATTTTGAATATTTTCTCCCGATTTCCCCCCTTTTCTATTGGAATGAGCTAGGGTTTTTGCTTAATAATTAATATACTGCTGGGAAACGTGAAGGTTGTGATCTCTGCATTGAACTCGAGTTCTGTGTAATCTAAAGCTTGGTTTTTTTATTGCGATTTTTATCAGAAGTGACGTTGGTGGGGTTTGGTTCATGGTAGGTTTTCGGAAATGAAGATTAATAGTGATTTAGGGAATGTTTTGTTGGGTTCTCAAGTGATATGAAGTGCTGAATATGAGCAATGGCGGTGGGAAGACTGGAAGACAGCTTGAACAGCCAACTACCACATGGAGGAGGAGGAAAGTGGGTGGTGGTGATGACTTTGCCCAAGCGATTGCAAAGATTGCTGTAGCGCAAGTATGCGAGAGTGAGGGTTTTCAGGCATTTCAGCAGTCAGCTCTTGATACATTATCCGACATTGTGGCTCGGTATATTTTGAACATTGGGAAGTCTGCAAATTACTATGCTAATCTTGCTGGGAGAGCTGAATGCAATGTTTTTGATGTCATTCAAGGGTTGGAAGATATGGGATCAGTACAGGGGTTTGCCGGTGCCTCAGATATTGATCATTGCCTTGAAAGTTCAGGTGTTATTCGGGAGATTGTTCAGTTTGTTAATGAGGGTGAACCGGTTATGTTTGCACGCCCCTTTCCTCGGTTTCCAGTCGTGAAAGAACGCATGCTGACTCCTAGTTTTTTGCAAAAAGGAGAAGAGCCTCCTGGTGAGCATATTCCGGCATGGTTGCCTGCATTCCCAGATCCTCAAACTTATTCGCAGTCACCTTCAATGAATGGAAGAGGGCCAGAGCCTCGAGCTGCCAAATTTGAGCAAGAAAGAGAGAATGGCAAGGGGGAGCGGCCTCTGTTGAATTTGCAGCAGCAGATGGTCTCAAATATGTTTGGAAAGTCCACCTTGATTGACCCTGTAGATGCTAAGGCAAAAAGAGTAGCAGTAGAAAGTAACCCGTTCCTTGCTGCACCTTTGAAAATTGAGGATAAGGAAGTTGCTTCTGTTGCCCCTCCAGCTAGGCTCTTTAATGATGTAGCTTCTGATAATCCTGTTGTGGAAAATTTTGTTGAAAATGAACCCATTTCAGTGTTGGAGACATTTGCTCCAGCAATTGAAGCGATGAAAAGCACAAGTTGTGATTCCAAGGAAGATCAGACAAAGTTTCATGTGAATGAGAAGCCTACTGTGCGTTTTAAGATTGGGGTTAAAAACAAATTCTTAGGAAGGTCCGTTGATTTGATTCCACAAAAAGAGGAGCATAAAAAGACTTTGCCATGGTTTGCAATGGAAGATGAGAAGGATGACAGGAAAAGAAGGGCCGAGAAAATTCTGAGGGAATCTTTGGAAAACCCAGATCAGCTTGTTCAGTTGTAAATTAGATTGCTTTATTAGAATCTGTATACTTGATGAGGAGAATGTCAGGATAACTAGTTCTGGGATATTCAAATCTAGCTAACTGTCTGCTTATGGGCATTATAGGATGGATTTTACTATTTTGCTCAGACATGTTCCTACTTTGACAGTTTTCCAGGTATGTGCATGTCAATTGCTTGGTAGATCAATTTATGATTCTTTCTATTGAAGTCATTGGCACTCTGTATGGTCTTATGCTGAATATAGTTTATAGAAGATCTCTACTTCTGACTTGTGGCAGTCGCTCTGAATTCGTGTGCTGAACCCTTTTATATTAATTGATCAATGCTACACTCACAACCAAACTCCCATAGAAAATCACTTTTGTTTCTGGTTAACCTTCTGTGCTTTTTTTTTTTTTTTAAATCGAACATCTTGTCAGTAACTCTAAACCAGCTCCTACTGTTTCAAATCTCACAATATTAACTAACAATTGATGGCAGGTTACATTAAGTTAGTTAATAATAATCCTCGGCACATTTTCATTGAAGCATGCTCATGTATAATCATTAATCAAGCAGTTTCTAAACTTAATGACCAAAAGGTACAGAGAGAACTATTTATTTTAGTCGGCATTTTGTGTATTTTCCAATATTTCTTCCTTATTAGCTTTAACTGTTTATGATAAGGCTCATTTAAAGTAAGCTTGTTTCTAAAACAAGTAAGGGTGTATCTACTTCTACTAGTAGTTTAATTTAAAGTGCATTAATAGCATTATGATCCTAGCTGACAAAAATTCAAGAGTTGATACATCTATACTTTTTCACTTAAGAGACAAGCTCACTTTTGAAGATTTTTCTCCAATTGTTTATTATCTTGGAATGTTCAAATATTTGCTTAGTAAAGAAATCATGGATTTTGTACTCCCATTTTTTCTTCATTTTATATGTTTTCAATGCATTTCATCCTTATTTTCTATGTTTCCATTCTATAGTTATTCTCTACTCTACCGTATAGTTGCCTAATTTTTGGGGTTGCTTTGAATTGTTCTGCTGGACATCTATAAAACCAGCAATGCTATTTGGTAATCAACATTTGGCAGTGAAGTACTAATGAGCAAATTAAATAAGTTTAAAGGATATGATAATGTTAAAATGAATAGATGGAATGTATTCATGAAATAGTATGACAATTGACATGAATTTGCCTAAGGGTTCGTTTGATTTATAGTTGAACAAAATTGTTTTGGATAGATTTATAGAATCAATAATAAAAGATGAATGATGTACGATTTATGAAGTACGTTGAACGTTGTTGTTTGGGTTAACCTTTACCTCCACTTAATGCTTTTCTCAAGGCCCCCTTGACAAGGCTTGGTTTTCGATATAGTTCTTGTGGTTGTGTGTTGATCTTATTATTTTGCTGGCAATTTTCGGTTGAGATGTGCGTTTGACTTGCAAGGGCTTTTAAGTTTTGGTGTTGTGGTGTTATACTCCGTAATTTGTAGAACTGACTCATCATTGCAATTTCAATTGGCGTCTTCAACTACTGCTTCAGCTTATGCACCATCCTGATTGATATAAATATTGATATCTTCTGCTATTTCAAACAATGATTATCAATAGCTTGCAAGGAATTGTTCCATATATGATTCAGAAGCTCCGTTTATGCTCCCTTGCCCTTGTGCTTTTGGAATGTGTTTTATTTTCCAGTAGCACAGACAAATCATTTTGGATTTGTTAACTGTGAATCACAAGACATTCTCACGCTTCAAATTAGTCGTTGATTGAACTATTTCCTCTTTAAATAACTAATTGACATGGAATGCAAATTGAGCTCCATTCCTCTGACCAAGGCATGTATAGGTGCAGCTTGATGACAATTTTTTTTTTCTTTTGGTAAAGATGACATTCTAAATTGGAGGAGTTTGTTGTTTGTGACAGGTCGTATTAGTATTAGTGTCCGTTCGTTTTAGGCGTTGGTACATTACAAAATTATGGTTTCACGAAATTATGGTTTCATGAAATTGAATTTAAATCACTTCTGTCCAACGTGTTTCATAAAACGTGTATTATTTATCTCAACTATTGATTTTTAGATTATTTATCTCAACTATTGATTTTTAGAATTAATTATACTTAACTGTAAATAAACGGACATTTAGTAAACACAAGTCCAATTTTGAGAATTTTGAGATATCTATTCATGCTAAGCCTCCTCCATTTTCATTTTGAACTGCATTAACCGTCTATATGGAGGATCTGATCTGTTCGTGTGATACTAAAAGATAAGCCTGGTCATGCTCGAGTGATTGAAATATTTCTGAAGACGAGGCATGTATGATTTCGAAGTGATACATTTTAATCTTAAAAATATATGGAAATATGGAATGGCTCAACCATCTTCGCATGAAACGCGATGACATGAAAATGGTTTTTGGCAAGTCTAGTTTTAGTTTTTGGTCAATGACAAGTCTAGTTCAAAACCCAAACTTTTGCAGCACAAGCAACTTAACCTGGTTTGGCTTTTGACCATTCTCTTGGATAGGGCCACTCTTAAGTTTTGGTACAGATGTAAAAAACAATGAGCATGATATAGCCCAAAAAGATTTCTATAAAGAATTTTGTGATATTGTGATATTCATTTCATTTACATAAAGAATTTTGTGTATTTAGTTTTAGAAAAAGTTAGGTAATGCCGTCCATAAGGAAAATTCAAATTATGGTTTGGTCTCATTCATTTTGTTGGGTCCATAAATAAAAAACGAATCAGTCGAACCAAATTAAATTGTCTGTACATTACGATTAGAAGTGATGTCACCTTCATTAAGCGGTATAAGTATTTAAGATATACCTGTTATTAACTAAAGACAGATTAATTTATGTAATATTGTTATAATTGCTTTCATTTCATCTAAACGATGCCTATTGAATGCGTGGAGTTATACTAGCCAAACTAGACATTAATTAATACACCATGGTTTGAGGCCTAACCAAATTGAGAACTGTGGTATGGTTTGAAAATAAACTTGACATTTACGAGGGTTATGCAGTCTGTGCTCTCTTAACAATAAATTTGATAATATAACATTTTTTATACTTGGGCTCCATATAATTACAATCTACAAGAGCTTAAAGAGAAATCTAACCTCGAGCAACAAACCCAACCCAATTGGTCATTTTATGGTTTCAGTTGTTATAATAAATAGCCATCTCGATTTCGTTGGTATGACATCAGGAAAAAAAAATAGCTTTGGTCTTTGGTTCATACATGAACAAACTGAACCTAACTAGTGAAAATCCAAAGAAGACGAAGTTGAAGGGGGGAGCTGACACCATTCTACAAATTGAGAACGTGTAATATGTACAACTCATTGCTATTTGAAACTAGACACTGATACACATGTATCTGTATTCCTGCATGTATTTATGAACATGGACTGAAAGACAACAAAAGTACACATAAAATGTGCAAGAATTTATACTAAACAAAGGTTAAACTGTCAATTAAGCACCTTATTACCCCTTTCAAACTACATGGGTACCTAGATTAGCAAGGTGAAATACGAAGATTGAATGTTTTTTTTCCCCCTCAAACTCCTTAGCCAAAATTCCTACTTGGGAAACAGTAGTTGCCTGCAATGCCTATCAGGATGGTTTTCTACTTCACTTGTCACAACTTCAGTTATCAAATCTTTAAAGATTAACCGTTCAATATCCAACACAAGATTTGGTATCTCAATGCAGCAGTTAGTCCAAATTGTGTGGTGATGCTTCAAATCTCTGCACAAGAGACTTGTCAAATTTTCATCCTCACCAACTAGGCTGACATTCCTATTTTGAGGTTGTAACTGATCTATTTCTGTACATAGCTCATCCAAAAGCTTCTTCCCTTTTAGTTTTCTGCCTGTTAGCTCATTTGGTAGGCACCACAGTGTGGAAGAGCTCTCCAATATCAGTCTCTGAACTAAAATGTCATTAACAAAATCAAATATGAGCTTCCTTTGAATTTGCTCAGGATTAACAATCCTAGCAATTTTCTGGGAACTGTCTTCAACATTGAAATGCCTCTTATTTGTCTTCATTTGTTCAAGTGCATAGAACAACTTTGGGTTAATCAAGTAACCTGGTGAATGAAGTATCTGGCTAGAGCTGTGACCACTGAACAGACCTGATGCTAACAGTATTTCTGATATATACTTATGGTCAGGATCCATGCTGTTAGTGAAATTGATTAATTTCTCATCTATCCAGTCAATTTCTTGAAGTATTTGAATTAAATTCTGGGTGTTCATGTCTCTATCACTATCTTCATCAATGCTTATACCTTCACCTATAGCAAAAGATTTGAGGAAAATCAGAATGTAACTCAAAATGTATGATTCATTTGATAAATGAATTTAGATTATCCACAAAAGATTCAATCTTTGTTGCTCACCTAAATTTTTTGAGATGTCTGATTTCTTTTTCACTGGAGATGGAGGGTCTTCCCTATAAAATGCAGCATCAAGAACAGACACAGGGCTTGGTTGTTCTGCAGTGACTATTGTCTCAGCCTTAGAGCTTTCCTTCCTCAACTCTTCAAATGCATTCTGATTAACAAAAGAATGTTTAGCCAATTGATTTAGATGCAAAATCTAACTATGCAAGGAAGAAATACTTACATTTTGATTCAGGCTACTCAATTGGATAGAAGTGCTATTGATATTTCCTAATTGATCAAAGCGAATGACTTCAATGTCACTATGATCAGCCAAGCTTCTTCTGCTGTCAAAATCTGGAGAAATGACATTAACATGATGCTTAAAATCCCTCCTGTGAAAGCTGATCTCACCGAAACATTCATTTCTTTCCTGCAAAGAAGAAAAATTTTGTCTAGGTGTTGTACTTGGGGAAGACAATTCCACAAGTTGCCTATTATGTTGTCTTCTGTTGACACTGGAATCTGATGATGGACTAGTTGGTGGAGAACGCCTCTCCAAACCAAACTTCTTTTGTAGTCTTGGGCTCCCAGGCACTGTTACATTACCACAGTTGGTGGTGTTTTCTCCATTGCTGTCATGTTGAACTTTCATGGATTGCATCAATTTTGGACTTCTCAAGTTATTATTCTTATCAGTTGAACGAACTGGTTGACCAAAAGGGTCCTTGATATTTTTTGTTGTGGAACTGATACCTTTAGCTTTTTGCTTGTCAACCAATCTTCCATTTGTGAGATTACTAGGGGAAGACTTGCTGAGACCAGATTTACCATGAATTGACATTTCTGTGGAAGAAGGATTGTTGTTGGCTTTTCTAGTAACTTTTTCTGGTTTCATGATGACAATTGGAAATTTACTACCCCGGGTTGAATTTGGCATTTCAACAGTGATAGATGCTGGGTCCTTTTGTGGTATTCTTGGACTTTGTACTTTTGAGCCTTCACTGAGACTAGTATTATTCCTAGTGTCAGATGGTGAATTTGAAGCTTGATCTCTTGCAGTATCTAATGGATCATTGTATCTCTGCATTGCATCAAGAATCTGTTTGAGGGCCCTTAGGTCCTTTCCAGACTTTTTGAACTCAAGATCTGCTAGCCTTTTCTCAATTTCCCCATATACAGAGAGAGAGGACTTGGGGGTTTTCACATTAGATTCACTTCCTTTGGAAGCTTGTAATTGAGAACTTTGCCTTGCATCAGGTTGCCTCCATGGAGTTGGTTCTAGTGCAAATCTTGAATATGGTGTCACATTTGTGATTGAATCAGCCCTTCTATACTGAGGCAAGGTGATTCCTTGGCATGTCCTTGGGGATGCAACACTTTGGTGTTGCTTGTGTTCATCACTAGTGCCAGATCTTGCCAAGAGTTCAATTTTATTGGTGGAAAAGCTAGAAGTCCCCATTGGAGTGCCACAAGTTTGTGTACATTCTGGGAGTGCTTCCAGTCCCATCAACTTGGCTACAACACTGGATGATCTTTTTGAAGTTTCTGGTTCTTGCAGCTGGTTAATCATTATGCTGGAATTCCTTCCATACCCTTTTTGTGGACCCTTCAACAAGTTTCCAGCCTTGTTTCCTTCATTGAAACCTCTAATGGATCCTTGTCTGCTGTCCAAGGAAAGCCTTGGGAGTTCCTTATGCTTTGTGGTGGATTTGAATGTGTCTTGTGTGACCCTTCCATCATAAGAGAGTCTTGGTGAGTCCCAAGGTTTTCTCTTGGACTTTGAAAGAATATGTAATGGTTCATTGGCAATCATAACTCCTGCATTAACAGATTTTTGGGACCACAAAGGCCTGGGAGAATCTATGTGTTTCAAGGTATGAGTGTGACCCTTCTTTCCCTCTTTAGCCATAGTATTCACAGACAATCCTTTAGTCTCTCTCTGCATTGAGTCTTTGACAATATCATACATGTCAAGGGAGTGCTGGCTTGGTTTATCATGTTGCTTCTTTGCTACTTGTGAATGTGGGTTTTGTGGAAGTCTGATTTGACTGGTTGATGGTGATTCTGTCTGCATTGTTTTGTTAAAGTCAAGGGATGACATGCTAGATGAACAAGATGATGAAGACAAAGAAGTTATTGATGACTCTGTGGAGAATTGTTGCTTCTCTCTTGCATTCTTCAGATTCTTTGTCTGCATTCAAATTCACATGTTATTAACTGATTTTGCTAAAATTCTCCAAAGTGTAAAACTACAGTACTGGTATCTTACCTTACTATTGAGTTCTTTGATGTCATTATTGCTTCCACCTGACAAGGATAAGAAATTAATTACAAATTCTCAAACTTTAATTTCAACTGTGTTCATTCTTTTAGATCCTTTATAAAATATCTGTCGGCATGTTTAGGTGTTGACACTCCAAAGAGAAACACACAAATTAATCATATAACTATCAAGGATTTGAGTCTAGCATAAACCCCTAAGATGCAGAGAGAGAAAATTTATGGATAATCCTAAACTTAGAGTGTTTTACTTTACTTTTCTCTTTTTTTCCCGGCAGAATAATGTGCAACTTGGGAGAATATTATAGGAATTTCAAGCGGATTTGGAATGAACATGAAAGGGTTATGTTAGAGAGAGAAAGAGACAGTTTTTATCATATAAGGATTACCAACTTGCATTATATGAGGAAAATGAATTACTTGTAGGTGAATTATAATGTACATTCTTTCTCTTTCACTCTCTATATATATAATATTTAGCCGACTGTGGAATATCACAATGTGTCACTAGAAAAAGTTCAATTTCCAAAAAATAAAAAAAAAGAAGTTCTGAAGGAGAACATGATTTGAATATCTATAAGATAATAAGAAAATCATATAAATTTCAAGTTTCATACCTTGAGCATCCGTTGACTTCAAAATAAGAAAAGTCAGCTTCATATCTTGGAACGGGTTATATAGATTATATAAAAATACACAGGAAATCCCCTATAGTACTTTTGTTAGCCAAATTCAAAATATATGTAGAATATATTTTAGAAAAAGAATAGAAAACAAAATAGAGAAAAACTTCTTCAGCTCCAAAATTAATCCCCGTTACATGCTTTTATCATTTCTATACTGTACTAAATTTATATATTATCAGGAACAGGGAAAGGATGACCTTTTTACACTTCGAAATAATTTTTCAAGACCAATTCTTTCAGTATCAATTCATTCTGCATCAATTTTTTAAAATTAATTTTATAAAAATTTAAAATTAAGAAAACCTTGTGATATGTTAATTTTTGTTAGTCCATTACTGTAGCAGAAAGTGATTTTAATTTTTAATTAAAAAAAAAAGCATAGGTTTTATACAAATTTTATCACGTTTATGCTCCGGACACAATGGGGAGAACCTATAGCAATGTATATGAAAAATATCTATGAAATGTGTACGTACACAGTACAACTTAGCATTTTTTTTCATTTTAATACGCATGTCATTTCAATCAAATTTTCTCAATTAAATCATGCTTGTCTGAATCTGAAAATATACAAAAAAGTAAAGCAAGAAATTGAAAAATACAACAAAAAAAAGAAAAACCATGGTACTAATTATTATTTATTATTATACTATTAAAATCACTTCCAAAATGCAGAGACAGAAACAATGATATTAAAGAATACCTGAAGTAGTTGTGTGTTGAATGTAACCATTAGTGCGTTGGGTTGTGAGGAAACGGTGTCGATCAAAGAGCTGAAAAAACCCAGTGATGCACCCAATCTGCTTCTGCAAATCTTGGTTTTCATCCTTTCCAGACATATTTACTTTCCCTTCAACCTTCAACTCTGCAAAGGGTTAAGGCTCTTTGTTAAACAACAACTAACCATAGATATAGTGATGGAGGTAAAAGAATTTGATTCAAAATTAAATGTTTTAAAATGAGATATATAGTTGTAACAATGCATTATTGACAAGAATTTGCATATATATGCTGGATGAAATGCTTTAATTTTGGTCATGCAAATTTTTCATTTGTGTTATAGATGTGTGTGCATGTGAAAGGAAGAGAATGTTCTAGGACAGAAAGAATCAAAGAGAGAACAGAATATGATCTACTGCAGAAACTGAAGAAGGAACAAAATAGAAGTGGAAACAAAGCAATTCCAAAAACTAGCATAGCATCTCACCTTTCTATTGACTAACAGTGACACAAAATGAAGAGAAAATGTAATGTGAGAGACCCAAGAAGAGATGTCTTGTTTTGTTTTGTTTTCTCTGTCTGGGTATGCCCACAGAACAGAGGAATACTTTTACTTTTTGTTATCTCAAGGAGATGCAGCTGCAGAGGCCAGCCAGACTGTGTTGTGTGAGAGAGGAATTGTATTGTATAGTATAATATATCAGAGGCAGATGTTGAATTAATAACAGGTTGCTTACAAGAATATATAACAACAAGGTAGTGACAACCTTTAATTGCATTACGTAAGAAAGAGGAAAAGATGGGGTGGAATTTTGGGTGTCAAAATCTGAGAGTCTCAGGGGAGGGGGAGG
This sequence comes from Sesbania bispinosa, assembly GCA_026901365.1. Classification (NCBI taxonomy): domain Eukaryota; kingdom Viridiplantae; phylum Streptophyta; class Magnoliopsida; order Fabales; family Fabaceae; genus Sesbania; species Sesbania bispinosa. The sequence continues at coordinate 1,881,519 of QLOH01000112.1, forward strand.
GGGAGGGGGAGAGAGAAGGGATAAAAAATTATATAATTGTACACCTATATTTTGAGTGGAGAGAAGGGGAGATTGTTCTTAGAAGTTATTCTGAGTATCATTTAAACTGTTTTTGGATTATATTAAAATCAGTTTATAAATGTGAATCTGAATAAAAGTTACTCTATGTAATATTGGTTTGGATTCACATTTGAAATGTGATTTTAGGGTAATTCAAACACGCTATTAAATGAATCTACATTTGAAATGTGATTTTTGGCAAACCAAACACATACTAGTGTTGAAACTGGCTTTCTAGCATTAAAAGAGTGAGTTTACATGTTTCAACACTATATCAAACATACTCTAAAATTAGGTTTTAATCGTGGATCAATATAATAATGTTGAGAATAATGTTAGTTTGGATTCAGTTTTAACCAAACACACCTATTATAAACATGAATTTTAACAAACGCTATTAATAGCAGGGGTTCAGATTTATGTTTATGTCGTAGTTTAAATTGAAATGAAACACGTTAAAAAAAAAGAAAAATGAGAAAGTAGTTTAAAGAATATGATAAATGATATAATGAAAAGAAAAGGATATAATAAAAAATAAAGTGGAGTAAAATAGGTGTATGAATATAACAGTGTGTTTAATTTGCCCTAAAATCATGATTTTAAATGTAAATTTAAACAAATCAATATTAATTATGTGATTTTGGGATAAACTAAATGCTAAAAAATAGGTTAGAAATTACAACAACTTGAATTTTCCACGCTTTATTATTTAACATTTCTCTTCACCTCAATTTTTTTCGTTTTTTTTTTCCTATCACTTATTTTCTCCTTTTTTTTATCTTTCAATCTTTAAGTTTGTACCCCAATTTGGGTGTCAGGTAAACATTTTTCAAATTATAAATCCTTAATAAAGAAACAAGTGAGGGAGAGAAAGATGAGGGGGAAGTGGGATAAGTGTGTATATGAATGTGTGGGTCATATGACTCAGATCTGCCAATATGGTAATTTCCTACCACTTCCATGTGAACAAAACAACGTGGGTGGGTCTGTGGCTTCAACCTCTCTCCTTGAGCATGTGGAGTTTGTCAGAGTAGGAAAAGGGAAACAATAACATAAACTAGTAAAGAAGTGGATTTTGTACCAAAAAGAAAAGAAAATTGAAGAAAGTAGATAGAGATTATTCAGTGAAAGTCTGCAGGATCTAAAGCCCTTGTTCAACTATTCCCATACATATCCCCACTTTTCACCGAATTGCCCTTTGATGGGTTCTCAGCTTTTTCTCCATACTTGGGACCTGACCTCAAAATGGACCTGTTATATGCATAGATACTAGTTCACTTTGCCAATGAAAATGCAAAAGAGCCTTAAATTGTTTTCATAGTGAAGTTAAGTATATATTTATTACATGAATGTTACATGTTACCTTATTTTTTTTGGGAATTGCATTTTGCAGTGGACAGTTGCATAAATGTGACTGTTGAATTCTCTCTGCAAGGTCAAATATTGAACTTTACACAACCATTGTAAAAAATGGGAATTGAATAACATTATAGGAAATGAAATATTAATCACTCTTGCTCACCAACCTAGAAAGTAGCAGGAGTGGTTCATTCCCACGCCAATATGGTTGGTTTTGTGCTTTTTGGTTGGTACATTATTCCAGCAGAGAAGTGTGGTCCTGATTCAATGTGTGTAGTGTGTAGTAGTAACAAATACATCATGCAAGGCCAGACAGTTCCTAACTCTTGAATATGTTTGGACCATTAGAATTTCCAAAACAATGAATTGAAGATCAAGATCAAATCTTGAAGGGAGTCCTTTTGGAACAGAGTATCATTTTCGCCGCAAAGTTTTGGTCTCTTGCTCTGCCACTTTGCAGAGATAGTACCATGTTATTAGTACTGCATGAATTAGATTTCACTTAGCTATGCATATTTTCTTTCATGAAATTAAATAAAAAGCTATATTGACCAAGATGGTATTAGTTAGAATTAAAAATAAGATGAAAATGAAAATGTAGTGTGTGAAAAGTGAAAAACACCAAGCTCAAGTTTCAGAATTGTAATATAAGAATTTTAACCATTAAATTTTGCTAACTGCTGACATAAAGAGTTACTTGAAACAGGTGGTTGGGAGAGAGTTTTTTGGTGAAAGAACACGAGTATTTTTTATGACAGGCAATTTTGTTCTGGCCGAATATAATTTTTATTGATTAAGTTGTAATAGTTCCTTAAGAGCTAATTCACATGCTAGATAGTTGATTGGAGGAAAGTTTTTCTCTCCCTGAGGCCCCATTCTTTACTCTAAAACGGTTACAAAACAAAGATTCAAAGTTTTCTTCCCCATGCTTCTGATTCAAATTCTATTTATTTTCTATTAAAACCAGCAACTATAATTTGGTCTACAGCTAAAAGAATTCAATTAGTAATTCACTATGATGGGTTACAACTACATCAAGGAATAATGTTAATGTGTAATTATCTATTATCAAGATCTAAGAGTGTGTTTGGCTTAGTGTTGGAACGTGGTAAACTCACGTTTCCAACGCTACAAATAGTTGCATTGAAGGTTCCAAACTTGAGTTTAATCATTTCTCATTGCCAAACCAAACATGTACCAAATTTGGGAGATAATTAATATCCTTTAGTTTAATTTCCAAACTTGATTGGAAATCAAATGTGACGCCTTTCCTTCACTATACTTAAAATACAACTTGCATTAAGTAGCTGAAATAAATACCTAACCTAAATTAAATATATTAATAACCATAATGATTTTGTTCCATCTAGGATTGAACATCAGGATGGATGTTGGAGCTTCATAAGTGTCTCCAGGGGAACATATATATGAAGTGGTTTGAACATGGAAATGGTGTACTATATAGGAATAAATAATATATCAAATAAAGAAGAATGTGACAGAGATTACGTAACAGCCTCCAGAAAGACTATATATATATATATATATATATATATATCACATGCATATAAAAGAAAATAGAAGACATACATACGTGTGCAATATATATACTCTTTAATAATGGTAATGGGAGCTCCATATTATGCCTCACACGCACAGTTGTACAATCAATGATGGTTCCGATCTGACCTTCTGTAATCTTAATTAGAAATATACGAGAAATTCTTATACTATTTAGGGTCCGTTTGGTTAACAGTGGAGTAGAATTGATTCTAGAAATGAATGGTTGAGATGGATGATGCACACTTTACGAAATACGTTGGACGGAAGTGATTTAAAATCAATTCTACAAAACTATGATTTCATGCTGTCACAATTTAAAACAAGCAGACACTAAATTTATATACTAGGAGTAATTTATTTGATTAATTAGAATTTATATATATATATATATACTAGAAAAAAAAAAAAACTAACAATCGTATTGAGCAATTATTTGTTGATAAATTATTATTGCGATCCAGTAATTAAAACACTAGCTATAGGCTATAGCTGTTGATTTTAATTCAAGTCCATGAGCTCCCACGTTGTACTATATATATAATTAAAAGGTACAATGTATTTTGACAGCTTAGAGTCCCAAAACTGTGCATAATAGACATTAGTAAGTGACACACTCAGCTCAATCACCACACAGTTCTTTTTCCTATTCGAAGTGAAGTTTGCTTCCGGTGTTTAAATTTTGTCGCTAAACTAAAACTGCTTCAAAAATATTCGTCTTACGTATGTAATGGTAAATTTGGCTAACACAGAGTACTCGTAATAGAGTGATCACTTATTGCACGTTTTGGATCATTAGGCATCATTCACCTAATTCATTAACCAGTGACCTAGCTAGTATATATGTTATAGGTTTTGGACCACGCAAGTGTGTAGGTAACTAAACACAAGCTATGATCGGTACAATTGATGATTCGACCGACATAAACCAACTATCCCAAAAGGTTAAATTATTAGATAAATGACATATTAATAATTTTATATTATATATTTTTAACACATCCCCTTATATAAAAGCTTTTTGGGTTTGAAACGTGGATATTGCACATGTTTATTTACCTTGTTTTGAAATTAATTTTTTTATTGGAATAATAAAATGGAAAAAATCGAACTCTTGACTACTTGATCCTAACTCAATTCCAAAACTAGAGTTAGGCATGGATACAAAATCTAAGATGAAATTTATAAAAAGCATATATTATACGTCTATGGATGGCATTGTCAAGTGTAAATTATAAATTACATAGAAGAGAGAAAAAGAAATTTTCCATGAAAAGTCTGAATCAGCCCAAAAAAAGAGCAATTTATAGTCATAATTTTGCATAGCAAAATGTTAGCTAGTGTATGTTCTTAAAACATTAATTAAGAAATTAAAAAATTTGATAAAATTATATAACATTATAATATTATAAATATAATTAATACGGTGATTTCTAATATAAGCCTCATAATTTTATCGTTATTTATAATTAATGGCCTAATGTAATTAATTAGCTTCTAGTTTTTTTTTTTATATAATTGGCAAAGTTTTTGCATGCTGTGCTCCATATGAAGATTGAAGGCAATAATTGTCCTGTTGAATCTTTTGATGATGTCTAAAATGACGTTCTTTCACTAAAAAAAAAAAACCTAATTAATTCAATTAATACGAGATCTAATGTGTTTTTACAATGAAGATTTAGAACTACAATTGTTCAAAAATCCTAGATGGTGTAAGATTTCGTAGAAACAGTCATATCACAACCAAGCAAATTATCTCATATGCTAGAGGATTAATTAATTATCAAAGAAAAAAAGCATATAAAATACTGATTCAGTCAATTCAACTGTAGCATTAAGCCAGCTGTGACCTATGACAATAATCTTTTATATATTGTCCTAACTCCTAATGACAATGTCCAGGGGTTCAATTTATGGTTAAGGGTGTTTGGAGAGGATCGGTACAGTAATCATCTATGAAATGGGTGCCGATATATATTTATTAATTATGAAGGGATATAACAAATGAATAATTCATACAGAAAAAAGTTACTGGCAAATAATTAACCATAAAATTATATATACACCATCAATATTAATGACTTAGAAATCATGCACAAAATGAATATGATAATGATGATTATATAATCAAAGTGTGTATATATAATTTGAATTATTTATAAAAATTGCAATTGACTCAATGCTATCATATAATTTACTTAAAACATAAGCAAGTGATTAGTAAGAATATGTTTCACTTTTTATAATATATAGCTAGTAATATATATTTAAAAATAAATAAAGGTTTTATTTAAAAAGTAATTATCCTCTAATGAATGATGTATTTTAGAAAAGAAAACTGCTATAGTAACACACTCTTTAACACATTCTTTCTAACATATTCCATGTGATTGGTTAAAAGTCACATGGGTCCCACCACATTGGGAATGAGACCCACATAATTTGTTGGGACTCATGTGAATTTTAACCAATCACATGAAATGTGTTGGGAAGAGTGTGTTGATAGCACTCCTCGAGTTATGATTATTAATTGAAAAAACTAACCGTTAGATTAGTATCATAAGCAAAAAATAGTTGGATTAAGGGTTTGGGGTTATACCCCTTAATAATTTTTTTTTGCTGTGAAAAAAATAAGCAAAAATAGTATAGAAAACATGAAATAACACAAAATGTATAACTTCATCTTTAAATAAGACGACAACAAACAATTAGACATAACATACATGCAATTACTTTGGATTAAGATCCTCTCCTGTTATCGGAGGGGTCCTATAAGAGAGAAAAAGAGAAAATGCATATCCCACATGCACGAGTACATACACTCTCTCTTTCTCTCTCCTGTAGAACCCCTCATGTAACAAGAGAGGATATCCAAATCCAATTACTTTGTATAAAATATTTCATCCAAAAACATAGTTATAATTATTGCATCAAAAAATTAAATAATGGATCCTTAAAACAACGTTCTAAATTTTAAGTTATATCAACCTATACCTTAATTATAAAATTACCTATAATGTTTTGTTTAACAAAAAAAGATACGATAATGTGTTTAGTTTCTATCAAAATTATGTGAATCTAAGTTAACGCTACTTTTATTAGCGTTAACCCAGGTTCACATTTGTAATGTGATTTTGTGTAAAACCAAACACATATATAATTTCTTCAAATTTAATAGTATTTGTGGTTATTTTTAATTTGATTAACAAACGCAAAAGAAACAAAAGATATGTGTTTTGCTATATAAGATCCTTATTATATTTTTTATTTGAAAAATATCTGTTGCATATATATCTATTGTACAATATATATATATATATATATATATATATATATTAATACAATTGACAATGACCGTGATATAACAAGTTTGAAGTATAATATCTTAGCAAAAGTAGATAGGTTCAACCATATAATTGGTTTAAAGATGCTGCAGTACTCCACCTGCATGGAAAGATCAAACTTATTTGATTATTCCTAGAGAAAAGGGGGTCGATGGTTGAAGTGGAAGTTTGAAAAGGGATACACAACCACATGGAAAAAAGTGGAGCATCACGAGGTGCCTTGCTTTTTTTTGGGCATCGACTAACTAAGCAATCCATCTCCATCATCTTAATTCCCAAACTAAGGTTCCATGAAGCTTTACCCAAGTCATATTGGCACATGATGTTTTCATCTCTAAAGCCTCCACTAATTAATTACCATGTTCTTAATTTAGCAAAAAATGTAGTTTTAAGTTAATAAAGGAATAATGCTATCAGATTGACATTTTATAATATACCATTGAGACTAATACATGTCTTGGAACATGGAAGCTACCTTTATTCTTATTAGTTTTTTTTTTTAATTTTGTTAATTAATAATCAAAAGGAACAATATCCAAATATCCTAACATATACTAATCAAATAAAAAATAAAATACACAAAAGTCTTTAAATTTATTCAATATATAAATAATACAGGAATTTTATAGTGTGTTTGGTAAGTCATTTCATCTAGCTGAAAGCTGAAATTAGTAGCTGAAACCATTTTTGCTGTGTTTGGTAATGCAGTTTTTTTTGTAACTACTAGCTTTTTTAAAAAAGCTCCAATTTTCAGGTAGTAGCTGAAAATTAATTACAAGTTTATCTCTCAACCACCCCCACTTATCATTATTTAATAATTAATTATGTCCTTATACGTCATTTTACCATTTTTAGCTAATTTTACCAAACACATTCAATAATTTTTCAGGTTTCAACTAGCCTTAAGCTTTCAACTAACTTTTCAGCTTTCAGCTAGTTTTACCAAACACACTCTTAATGTGAGTATTAATTAAAATTTCACATTAGTTGAAAATAAATTACATAAGAATTATGCATATATCGATATATTTATTTTCTTAAAAATTGAAGTTAAAATATAATATTGACCGAGCTATATATTGTAGTTTATCACTTAACCCATTATTACAATATCATTATTGTAGCAAATAATTCATAAAAAATTATTGTGGAGGAGGTCACCTTTCTGTCTGCTGAATTTAAGCAAAATCAACATAAAAATATCAATTTGTGTTTCAATTTTATCAAGAAGTTGTCCACGACATGTTAACTAACTGATTGAGTGAAATTGAATTATATTTTTCTATCAATAAAAATGTTTGGGATCGGAGAATCTCAAAGATGGAAAGAGGTTGTTTTTAAGAAAAAAGAGATTGAAAAGGGAGCTAGAAGTAGAATCTTATTCACATTCAAAGGAGTGCCCAAAAGGGTCCCAAGATGGTGTGACCATTAAAAAAGGGACAGAGCACATGTTAGAGAGGCATATTGAATTCTTGATTCTATCGTATCCTCTATCATATATGAGTCACATGAGAAGACAGCCTTTCAAATCTTCCATGTGTAAGTATGTGCGTGTAGATAGAATATCCAGACACTAACAATATAAACACTAACTTTGATTCTTTTCTTTCTTATTTGGCGGGGTACAAAATTGAATTGAAAGTCATATTACTTGTTTCCTCTACACTTTCATTAGACAATTCCAATAATTGAATAATACTATTTCTCTTTCCTAATAAATAGCTAGAGATGAAGAAGAGAAGGAGCTTGACAAGTGGTAAAATAAGTAGTTAAACAATCATATATACGTGGTGGAAGATTGTGGACCTGGCTAATTGATCACTTGCAGACGCAAAACTTTTGAATTTTCTGACAATTCTTTTCTATACGAATAAAAAAACAGACCATAAAGTTAATATTAATAATAGGTGTCACGTGTGACAAGCATTGTTTATATTTACACAATTTATTTCTATTTAACTCAATCCATCTTCATGAAGAATATTAGAAAACAAAATTTAAACATTTTATAAAAAAAGTTTAATCACAAAGTGTTCTCAATTTTTTTCTTTTGTGCAACCCATTTGGCTTTTTTCTGAAGTTAGAAAAAGCTAACTCATTTATCGTAATATTGTTATGTCATAGAAGATTTCATAGAGATTTAAATTAAGAATGTATTTGGTTTATCTTAAAATTATATTTAAAATTATTGAAATGTTCCTCTTTTGTTTATTTACATGCATTGAAAAGTGATTTTTTTTTTATAAATTGAACAAAAATGCAGTGTGTGTTTAATTTATTATAAAATTATATTTTAAATTTGAATCTGGTTCAACGTTACATTGAGTAGTGCTCACATGTTGTGACTGTTAACGCTTAATATAATTTTTTTTCTTTTAGATTAGTTGACATTTTTTTCAAATAAAAAGAAGAGTTAAATATGTCTTTAGTCCCTGAAATTTGATTCGAATTTAATTTTAGTCCATAAATTTTAAAACCACTGGTTTGAATCCCTCATGTTCTGAAATCACATAACTTTAGTCTTTTCTCTTAACAAAGTTAACTTTGATACTGACGTGCCAAACAAATTTCTGTGTTAGTTTGTCCAGTCACTTTTCATAACCATGATGTGGCAATTGAATTACAACTTACCTCATTCCGTTAGTTTTTTGGCCTTCCATGTTTATGAAAAAATGTGAAGTTAAATTTAATAAAACCCTATATATCAAATCTGACGTGATGAACTTAGATGTAATTCAATTGTCACAACATGGTCATTGTAACTAGCTGAACAAATTGACATAGAAATTCGTTTGTCACGTTAGTATCAAAACTAACGGTGTTAAAGGGATGGGTTAAAGTTACGTGATTTCATAGCATAAGAGACTCAAATCAACGGTTTTAAATTAAATTTAGGGACTAAAACCAATTTCGAGTCAAATTTAAAAGGCTAAAAACATATTTAACCCTAAAAAAAATAATATAGGAAAGTTATTGCCCGGTAAAACTTGCTACTACCCAAAAAATTATATGCACCTAAATTAATTAAAACTAGCCTTGTAGAACACGGTTCTATGATTCTGGAAGTAAACGATTAACGATCGAGCAATGTGATAATCTACCTGTGTCATATGAATTTATTAATGAAAGAGATGAAATATTTATTTGGCAAAAGCAGAGTAATGTGGAACTGGGAAAGTACCTACACATCGCTGTAAAATCTGCGTCAAAGATAAATAATGAGATAACCGTACAACAGCATCCTCAAAGAGCCATCAATGCCAGCTACAATTTGAAACCAGGACGGATGGTGAAAAGAAAAAATCTTGTGTACCCATTTTATAATATGATATGTTATGAAATAATTAAGTTTTAAAATAAATGATATAATATTTATACCATAAAGCTATACTATTTTTATTATAATTGTATTGTTAAATTAGTTTGATTTTAAGTAGGTCAGACGTGGAGTTGACACTTGTGATTATTATATTGTGAAATAAAACTGATAAAAAAGAGGAGCCAAATTTGAGTCCTACAAAAAACCACCATAAAATATTGTAGTAGACTACGCAGTGTGGTGGTAATTTAAATTTAATTTAATATTTTATTCTTAATTTAATGACATACTCTTTTCGTTTTAAAGCCCCTCTAGATTCTTTTCTTTTCTCTTGACAAGGGTTGATGTAATTCTGATGTTATCACAAACTAACTTCACGCATTCACAAAATTAGTAGTAACTGAAAATCGAAACTTATAATTCATTCCCAAAATTATACCAAAATAACTCAGAATTTGTCCTTGTCCACATTAAAAAAATTTAAAGCCCTCAAAAAAAAAAAAGAGTAGCTTGACAGAGTTAAAAAGATGTTCATATATACAAATACACAGTAGTAATTGTAAGTGAAAAATGAGGAAACAGGAATATTAAGACTCATTAATCATACTCACATTTAAAATAAAACTTGTCTCCCTGTCCAAATACTTGACTTTCTGCAATGCTTCCAATTAATTAGAAAATAGCCTTTATGATCATTTGGCATAACTGCTCAGCATTAAATTGGAAATTCCGTGCCTCTACCCTATAATTGTACATGTGGCCCATTCCATGAAGGTTTGCATTCAAATTTTGGGCCATTCCATGAACAAGTAAACTTTGAGGCCAGAATTGATATCTTAAGTAGCACTAACATAAACACCACATAGGGCAATAATGTAATTTAGGATCATGAATAATTCCACCAAATAAATCTTGTAAAAGGAAATTCAACCTAAGATTCCATGTTCATCCAAACAGAAAAGAACCCCAATATTTTGGAGCAATTGCGAATAATCCATAATCAAAATAGGATAGTGATGTGTTTATAAATGACATTACTTTTCTAATGGAATCCTCAACAACCATATTAGATATATAACAAGTATATTATGAAATTCAATGATAAATAAACAGTATTAATTTAGTTCTATATAATATTCTTTCCAATAGCTAGCTTTCTGTTAGCAACTTTTCATGTGCTTATAAAAAGTACTACAAGATGCTTAAAAAAGGTTCAATCATGCTAAATTTAACAGGTGCTGTATGGTCTGATTAGAGGTAATAGAAGAAGCAGAAAAGGCCTTCAATATCTCCATTTATTGGAAAAACTACTGTTGGCTCGTTTGGCAGGAAGAGTGCACACTGATATTAAGTTGAGAGACACATGATTTTCTCACTTTTGAGGTTGATAGGCAGAAAGACTATTAATAACATTGAGGTAGAAGTTCCAAGATTGACTTCTTTCAGTGATACCTTCTTGACCAAATGGGTGTTGTTCAATGTATTGCAACATATTTTCAGCATTCGCCAATCCATTCAGATATTGTCTTAGATCACCCCCAGCACCTGTCATTAATAATTTATGTTATAAATAAAGCACTGCATAAGCTTTGGATAGCATAAAAGGGACTAGTACTCACTAGTCACCACTAGATAATAGCCCTTCAACAAGAAAACAAATGGTCCATTAATGCCTTTTTCTGATTGCAAAATTAAAATGCAGTTAAGTATAAGGAATCACTTGATCATGTTTCTAAGCATGCAATATAGACCCTATGTTGTTTATTTTGGCTTCCTTTTCCTTGGCAGCTATGAGATTCAAGCCAAATGTTAAAAGAAAGCTAAACAAAATAAAGGTTAATTCTTTCTAGTCCATTAGCAAAATCTAGCCAACCCTTCTGACTTTATAAACATGAATGCTAGTAAGGTCAGTTTGTACCATACCTAGTGAATTGTCGTTCTGATTCTGAAATCTGAAGGTATGTGGAAAGATTGAGTTGTGTGGCTACAATACAATGATTTATCAGAACATTCAAGTGCAATTTAGGTAATGAAACTGTAATATGTGACTGCTAATGAAAGAAAAAAAGAACAAGTTAGTTTATTTACAGGATTAAGTAATGCTTTGTAGGGAGAATCATCCAAAAGCAATGTATTTGATTCATTATAATATCCCTTTTCCCATGGAAGATTAGGATCATGCTTCTCCCAAATTCTCCTCAAATCCTTAAAAACCAGTGGCTTATGCTTGTTTTCAAGAGTTTTGAAACTTGTTTCAGTACAATAAGAAAGATCCTGTCAATAATATGTAGAATTAGATGAAAATAATCAATGGTTTCAAGGTAATTCCAACAAAAGCAATCAATTAGGTTAAAAAAACTGATGAAAGCATCAGTAAATCAATAAAGAATTATGACACCATGGCATGACAAAATAATATTCCAAATTGTACAAATGTATTGAGACTTGCAAGTTGATGCAATCTGATCTCATGTTTTGTACAAAACAAACACAAGAAAGAGGGAAAAACACAGAAAATTCATATTTAAAAGTCGTAAAATCTCTGAGGAATAAAACTGTAGAAGTACTACTGAAAACCTGTATAATCCATGGCATTGAATGAAATACACTATAAAGAACATAACAAAAACAAGTCATATTAATGTCACCAATACTCAACATGGTTGCCCAAAATTATTTGAAAATGTCAAACAAGAAAAGTATCATTTTGGAAATCAAAGAAAAAAATTAAGTGCTTACCCAACAAAAAAGCAACCTCTCTTTCATGTTTCCCATCAAATAATCAATGACACTGTCGATGTTTTTCCTACAAACAAAATCATAAAACTGAGAAGTTACTACACTGCAGCTAATTAATTCCTTACAATATAAAAAGATCCCTTAAAAAAACAGAGGGTAGCTACTAAAAGATAAATGCAACAAACTGAATACCAGAAAAGAAAATATCAAGTGACATTTTATAAAACATTGTTAAATTAGTTGAAGAGTACTTGATTCTTGAAGACCACACACCCACTTCAAAATTCTCAAAGCAGAAGCTCAGAAACTCAAGATAATAAGGCCTCTTGAATACTGAAATGAAATACAATCCAATTAGTAAAAAAATTAAATACTACATAAAAGTGGATAGCTCTCAAAACAGAGGCATGCTGAGAAGCTGTTCCCACAACTAGAAACCTTGACCACCAGATCACAATGTTGTAACCTTAGCTGCACCAAGGCTCACCCTTATAGTAAAGTATTCTTAATTCATTGAAAATATAGAATAACACAATCATTACTTACATGCTTTCCTCCTTATGGTTGCATCTGCTTTTTGATCCTTTGGAGGGGAAGAAACTATGTCTGCAAGAAGCCCATTTACATCAAGAACCAGAAGCCTTTTCTTCAAACATCCATTTGGTGTTCCAACTGAAGAAATTTGCATAGATTTTGGCCTATCCTCTTCATTTATGGTAGTAACAGATAATTTTCTCATTTCATCAGAACAAGAAGAAACTTGTTTGTGGCTGTTTGTTTCATCTGATTTAGTTGACTTGGTATTCATTGTATTTTTTATACCTTCCCTCCATACGTTACAAGCTATTTTTCTTCTTTGCTCTTCATGGGGTTCCATCTTATGTTTCTGTTGTTATGAAAGTAAATTGAAGATTAAGAGAACACTATAATTGTTGTATAGATTATTGACAACATTTAGCATACTCAGCTCCCAAAGTTTTGTAGCATGCTCTAATGTGTAAATTGTACATCAAAAGGTTCAAATAAGGTAACAAAATTATATTACATAAAACAAGCTAGCAAATAATAATAGTAATGGTTCAGGATTGCAATAAAATATAATTACTGCTAAAAAAAGCTCCAATTGTTCAAAGAAAATTAGTGAACAAAAAAATAAAAAAGAAGATAATGTGACTGTATGATTAAGAATTTGATTTATATTATTAAAAAAATTAGCTACTTATATTCAATAAATAAAGAAGTGTAAGTAATAAAAACTATGACTTACTAAATAAAAATAATAAAGATATTTTAGGTAATTATAATTTTAAATATTAAGAAGTGTGAATAGCTAATTAAAAATAACAACATAGTCATGACCCAAATTATGGGAAGAGAAAACTCTACGCACAACCTTTGTTGAAACAATTGAGTGTATATAATACATAAGAAAAACCAATAAATATGACATCAGAAAGTCAAATAATTAAAAACCAAAAGTTTCAAATTAATTAGAAAAGTGGCATTAACTTGGAATTGAAGAACACAGGAATATCAGACAGAAGAAGCAAATCGAAACATAATAGATAAGACCAAGAGAAACAACAACCGTAGTTACTGAAAATTGAATTAACAAAAGGAAATTGGAGCATATTCGATCTGAACATAAATTCCAAATAAGCAAGGGAATACACATAACATAAAAACAGTAAGTAACACAAGAATTCTAGCAAGTTTGCAATAAGAGCAGTAACAACACATGACTGCTAAATAAAAAGAGACAAGAAGGAAAAATAAAAGTGCAGAAGTTTGAATATAACATGATTGGGATTAAGAAAATACCAGTGAGAAGCAGAGAGTCTCTACAATACTCTGCAACTAAGAAAGAAAACACAAGGAAGAAAAGAAACGAAGAGTTTTTCTTCTTCTTGACGTGCACACGAAGAAATATATAGAATTAATTAAAAAACGTAAATAAATAAAGATAAAGCGTTGACCCTTCCGCTTTCTTGGTTGTTGGTTATTGACTTGGAACAGTTAGAGAAGTGGAAAAGATTCAGAAACCGCAAAGTGGAGAACTAAAAAGTTCGGTGCCCTTCACAGGAAGGTTCATGCAAACGACCTAAATTCATTAAATTCATTATACGGAATTTTTTTTTTTAAAATAAATATTAAATAGTAGTTTTTATATTTTAAATATGACTTATTTTTATTAAATATTTTTCATTTTCATTCTTAGAATCAATACCTTAAAATCACTTTTTACCTTTCTCTTAATAATAAAGCTTAGAATGAAAATTTAAAAGCTCTCTGAAATATAAAAATAAATTATCTAAAAAAATATTCAATTTGTTTTCTTCAAAAACTTAATAATGTACATTACAGCCTTCCAACTTTAAAATCGCAAAGTAGGAATTATTTAGTGCGTATAGGTTAATATCCTAATATTAGTGTTGACTCGATCAAGTATTTGATTTCATCAAATACATTTTATAAATTTAAATCTTTAGGATCCCATCTGAAACATGAGTTCAACTCGAAGCTACTCCTACTAGCTTTTAAATCAAAGCCAAATACAACTTTTATCATACTCAGTTTATTTTATCTCATTCTTGTTCTGTGGACATTCTTGGTAATTTTCCATTCCCAAGATACTCTCCAAAGTATAAAACTTCTTATCATCTGAAATCACCCCATTTGAGGTCAAAGCCTATTCATCACCTATTTTAACTCATTGAGTGTGTTTGGTAAGATATTTCATTTAGATTAAAGCTAAAATTAATAATTAACTAGTAGGGTACCCGTGCGATGCACGGGGTGTGGAGTCCTATTAATAAAATTAATTTGTAAAAACAATATTTATGTCTAAACATAAAAAGATTAAAATTTAGATAAAAAAAAACATTTTGTTTTGAAGTTTGTGTAGTTAGATATAATACTAAATTATTAGCAAAAATACAACTATTAAGTAATAATAAATACAATAAAATTTTGTAACCATCATATTCAATACATGTACATCTATTAATAGATTACACAATTGAAAAAAAATTACAGCAGGTAAGTAACTCCGCAGACCTGAAAAAAAAACACTATAATTAAATTTACCCAAAAGATCAAACATATTACTAACTATATTAAGAATGTACCTTCTTCAATAAATTCATGATGGTTGAATAATTGCATGGATCAGCATGAATGTAACGAAACTCCTGCGAAAAGTATAAATAAATCAATATAATGGATATACTCTACAATTATTATTGTCGTTTTATAAATTATAATCATCGTACCTAATGTAAATTCTGGAAAACTTCTTTATAGACAACATTTGAAGTAGTTGTTGAATCATTTCCTTCATCATCAAAAATAAATATTCTCAAACCACTACGTGATGTAACTCGAGATATAGCAACATATAGTTGTCCATGTGAGAAGACTGGTTGTGGAAGGTAAATGCCAACATGCTTCAATGATTGTCCCTGACTTTTATTGATTGTCATTGCAAAAGAAACCGCAATTGGAAATTGTCTGCGCTGGAACTTGAAAGGAATTCTCTTATCAGAAGGAATTAAAGTCAGCCTAGGAATGAAAACCTTTTGACCAACATTGCTGCCGGATATAACTTTTGCTTCCAAAACATATGAACCCATCTGAGTTATTATAAGTCGAGTTCCATTACACAATCCTGAAGATTGATCTATGTTTCTCAACAACATAATTGGAACACCGATTTTTAGTTTGACCTCATGATTTGGAAGTCCTGAAGCAATAATGGTGTTAAGGAACTCAGGAGTATGAACATCATCTGGATTATCTGATTTTCCTTCAGCAGAGCAAGTGTTGTCTGAACTAAAATAAGATTTTAATTCCCCAGGAATCAATGACAACATATAATCATTTAACTTATCAATTATGTCATTTGTTGGTGCCAATATAGCTCTATGTTGGAAAAAAGTAGTATCACTCATGTTTCGCAACAATGAAGGATAAGTACTATCAACAACTGAAGAAAGAGAGTCACCTGTGCACTTTATTAACAAATCTTCAGGGAATTCAATGTACATTTCTTCACCAACTTCTTCACCAATTGTTCCATCACCAATGCTTAAAACCCAATCAGAAAAACTTTTTATGGCAGTTGCATCTGAATCAGAAGAGGCACTTTGAAGTCTCATATTTTTAGTCAAAGTCAAAACTTCACAATATTTCCAGAGATATGAAGCATTAATGCTAGCACGAACAACATCTTGTCTCGTCGCTTTAGGAATTACAGGCAAAATTTGTCTGAAGTCACCTCCTAAAATTACAACCTTTCCTCCAAATGGGAGATCCAAACTATTGGCATTACTAAATCGCATAATATCTCTGAAAGTCCGATCAACTGCTTCAAAACAATGTTTATGAGCCATTGGAGCTTCATCCCATATTATCAATTTAGCTTTAATTATTAGCTCAGCTAAAGGACTTCCTTGTTTAATGTTGCAAGTAGAGTCCTCATCCACATTTATTGGGATTGAAAATCTAGAATGAGCTGTTCTGCCCCCAGGAATTAACAATGCAGCTATTCCACTTGATGCAACAGTTAAAACAATTTCACCCTTAGACCTTATAGCCGCTGATATAGTCCTCCAAAGAATGTCTTACCAGTGCCACCATATCCATAAAGAAAGAATAGTCCACCAACATGTTGAGATATCCTCATCATTATCTTGTCATATATAGCCTTTTGTTCAGAAGTCATTAATGACACCATTTGCTTATGTTCTTGAGCCAATCTTTGCCTATCATAATTAAGCTCATCATAAATCAACCTATTCATACTTGTTGAAACAACTGACATATCAGGATGAGGCATTGTTGAGAAATCTGTCAAACTCCTATTATTACTCTGTAGCACCTTTTCTATTTCAGCAAGGGTAAAATTCTTTAAATCTTTGTCATCCAAAAGCAAATCTATAATTAAAAACATTAAGAATTATATAGTATATAATGATAAAAAATTTAGTAAAAAAAAATAACTATGTAATAAGTCTAACCTTTATGTTGCATAATAAGCCTCTGACGATGCAAAATATCGTCACTCAGATATTTCCAAGTTTGGTCCCAAACATATTCTGGTCTTGAAAGTTGATTTGACAATAATAATGTTGCAAAAAGTCTTCTTAGATATGTAGCAGTACCCCAAGTTGATGCCTCAATTATAGCATCAATGTACTCTTATCATCATCCAACAATCCTAATGCATAGCAAGCATCCTTAAATGTTGGATAGACCACATTGTTCACAGTTCTTATTGCAGCATATGAATTGGGGCCCTTAACTATATTGAGTAACATTCTCAAATAATAAATCTCCCCGCTGCCTGGAGGAACAAAAAATAACCTCCCAATAGAAAATCCTTGCTTCCTTGGACGCCACACACGATCTTGTTGTTTCCAAACAAACTTTGTTGGAAATTCAGCATATTTGAGATTCCTTGCTTCTGGATATTTACTATTTGCATCCATCCAAGCAAGAAATTTAGAATGATGAACAGAAGGATTATTCAAAACATTATCAATTGATTCATCATCACGAAACACAACCGATTGCTCTTCTGGCAAATGAAATGACAATCTTTCAACTGAAGGTTCCCTATAATGTATATCGAAAGCAAATATCCTCCATACGGCTTCACAGGATGACAAATACCTACAGTCATAATACAATTTAATTTCATCAACACATTGAGAAGCTTCCTGATTGCTTGGGCTATGATAAAAGCTGGCAGTGACACGGTCATGTCCTTTGTTCACATATTTGAAGAGATATTTGATGGACCGAGATTGATTGCACCACTCAACATTTATATGAGCCTTGTATTTTAGCAATAAATGCTTATTATATGGAACCACATATCTGTTGTCTATTGCAATATCACCCTTCATAATTACCCTGCCATTATCTCTTCTTCTATAAACAGGATATCCTTCTGGATCAATAGTAGTTTTTTCACAAAACTTCTTTGGGAAATACTTTGTACACTTTTCATTCACCATGCATGGAGATTTTTAATTTGACCTCCACATGGACCGTGGATCATTAGAGATTGGACAATTTCAAACAATTCAGGATCTGTAGTCTTATCAGGAATCTCAGCTGATATTATCTTGTCAATATCATGAGGCATTGGATATCTACAGTTTGGTTGCAGCCATATAAGAATGTGTGCATGAGGTAATCCACGCTTTTGGAACTCAATTGTATATACGGCTACATATAAACATGTAAATAAGTAATGGAAAGAAGTAATAATTCAATAAATTAATTGAGCATATGATAACAAACATATTTTAATAATTTAATTGAAGTAAGGATAAAAAACATATCTGCCTTCACTTTACCAAAAATTGATCCTTGCTTTACATCCTTTAAAAATGGTCAAGTTTGATCTTAAAAACTCGACATATTAGATCAGGCCTATCTTCAGATCGCAATCCATGAACTTCCAATACTCTATCCAATTCAGGCCATTTTTGATTGCATGTAAATGTAATGAACAAATCAGGATATCCTGCCCATCTATAAATACCCATAGCATCTTGGTAATTTTGAAACATATATCGAGCACCTCCGGTAAAACTTAATGGTAACACTATACGCTTTCCCGCTGTCGCAGGATCTGTTTCACCTCTTAATATTGCATCAGCTAACCCTTTATACATTTCTGTCCTTAACTCCTTTTGGTGAGTCCTAACATAACTCAAACGGGACGACTCAATCATACTATAGCATCCACCAAAAATTGTTTGAAATAGTCTTTTAGAGTACATCAATACAACGTTCTTATGTCCTCTTTGTTGGATTCTATAAGCAATGAATTGTCTAATCGTGACATATTCTCTCTTTTTGCCAGATGAACTTGCAGTTTCATTTAAGAGAATGTCATCTCTGTAACCATCCTCTCCTCGAGGAAATAACAAAGGATACTGCAATGGTAAATATGTTGTGCTTATTAAAGAAACTCGCTTCAAATATCCTTGTTGAGTCTCTACAATAATGTCTCTGTCACCATTACCAACATCAAAATCACCAACAATTAATGCTGCAACTTCAGATGCAGTTGGCAAATTATACCTTCTTCCATCTTTCCCCCTTTTGCCAATTATTTTCAACTTAAGATCATCAACATGACTTCCCTCTAAACGGTCTCTAACCATTCTGTATGTCTGAGCATAGGGATTGTAAGAATCAAGCATCCCTTTTATATCACGTACTATTGAAGCAACTAATGGATCATTTATTTTGTCCATCCTACATAATGTAAAAAAAAATTGAAATTATGTAACATCATTATATAATATTTGAATGAGAAAATGTTTTTCCGACAGAAATGTAAGGATTAAAAGAGAAGTTAGTCAGCAATTATTACCTAACAACAGAAATCCTGTTATCCACTTCATGCTCAGTGTCATATATGTATAATTGTGAAAATTTGGGTTGTTGTCCTGCTTGGGGAAGCAAACTGCCAATCCTATGGTAATTCCTCCTCCCGCTCATGACAAATATCGGAGGAGCGGTACCATCAGTTATAGAACCATCTATCTTACCACCCATAGATGTAAATGAAAACATCATATTAAATGATCTAATATTATCCAAAAACAACTTACTCTTCCTATCATCATTGAAGTATAGATCCATCAATATTTGAGGTGCAGATATCAAATTAGGAAGTCTTATTTTTCCTTGCATACAACAGAGGGAAAACTTTGGATTTGAAGGATATAAGTCTTTTGGGATCTCTCATTATACCACATCATTGCTCCACATTGTTGACATTCATGAGTTGGATCATCAATATCCCAATACACTGAATTTAAGAAAAGTATTTAAACTTATGAATACATAAATATTAAACATTCAAGTAAACTAATTTTATTTATAAAAACAGTTAAAAACATACACTGAGTAGTAGCAGCAAAAGATTGTATCTTATCAGTGATTTCAATTTCCACCTGATTCTCATTCGTTGTAGTAGCTACATACATATAAGATATCAAAATTAGGATGTTAAATACAATGTTAATAATCTTCTAACTAAAGCAAACTCCATCTAAAATTTCCCAAACATTCTATTTCATATTAACCTTATTCATTTTATAATAAACAAATTGTCATTGATGTGCATAATTTTAGCAGATATCTTAGTAATTGAAGACTATAAAGACATTAATCAAATTATATAATAATTCTATTGTAACTAAACTCTAACACCATATTGAAGTACCTGGTAATGATGAAACATTTAAGTCCTGAGTAAGTTTTGAAGATTGATGATGAATTCCGCCTGAACTGGGTGATGAAAATAATCTACCACAATTCCATGAAAATGATGAAGATCCTTGTATTTTATAATGATTATAGGAGGCAGTAAATTCCTCTTGCAAGAATGTGTCTTCGGATTGCCTCTCATCATAAGAATTGTGCCTTGGTCTTTGAGAGGACAATAACTTATCTATTAAAAAAATAAAAAAAAATAATAATTTTCAAAATAAAACTAAATATGATTAAATTTAAGCTATATAAAAAATAAGGTGTAAGATAATTATTGTAAACTACCATTTGTCACAGTTGACAATGAACTATTTAACAACCTATGAGCATTATATGCAGTAGCATTTCTTGAAAATGAAAGTGCTAAATGTTCATGACTAAGTTCCAAAAAATTGCTCTTATAAAAAATATAAGCATGTTAAATATAATCTTAATAATCTTCTATCTAAAGAAAAATCCATCCAAAATTTCCCAAACATTTGTTTCATATGGTGGTAGATTCAATTTGCAATAAACAAACTCTGATTGATCTGCATAATTGTAGAAGTGATTTTAGAAAAAAAAACTAAATCATGGTTCAAATTTAATAATAATTCTTTTGTAAATAAAATCTAACTCCATATTGAAGTACCTGATACTGAAGAAACATTGAAGTTCGAAGTAAGTTCTGCAGGTTGATGATGGATTTTGCCTGAACTGGTCGATGGAAATAATCTACCACCATTCCATAAAAATGATGAAGATGCTTGTATTTTATAATGATTAATAGGGGGAGTATTATACTCTTGCAAGAATGTGTCTCCCAAATGCCTCTCATCAAAAGAATTGTGTCTCGGTCTTTGAGAAGATAATAACTTGTCTTCTAAAATAGTTAAGAAAAAAAAGTTTAACATGTTTTAAATCAAACAAAATTGCTCATATAAAAATACAATAATGATTACAAATATGATGTTACTATCAAATATAATTTCTTGCATTGGACAATGGAATAATGACCATAGGTCTCATCTGTAAGATTAACTAATATTAAATATAAATACTTGACAATTACCATTAGTGATATCTGATAATGGTGTGTTTCGAATTGTCCATCACGTGATGCATTCCACTCGTATAATTCTACTTGAAGAATGATTAAGTTTGGAAACGTCATCTGATACCACATTTTCTGAAGAAAAAAAATACAATTAATTTACATGAGTGCTTCGATAAAGGTCTCACCTAATAAACAATGTTAGTAGGCACTACATAAAAAATTATAGAAGGCCTTAAATTAGTTTTACTCACCATTAGTAACATTTGAAAGGGGCACTGATTGTGTATAAAGCATAATTAGAACTGCCCACACTTGACAGTTCTACTTGCAATAGATTAACGTCTTCTGATGGTGAACTTGTCTGACCTACGTCAAATTGGAATTTTATCAACTTCTTCCGCTTATTTCTTGAGTGTCATCCATGAAGATACTATCTATTTAATTACTATTTGCACCTTCAAACAAATGCACTTCTTATGAATGTTTCATTAGTAAAATTTATAACAAATAAAGATCCAAACAAAAGTATGACGGATGCTATTTTGGCATTGCAAATTATATTTTGTTTAGTTTTTTGTGTGTTGGGTCTACTATAAAGTTTGGCACACTGAATTATAAAATTTATTCGTACATGAACTATAATCATAGAGAAAGCACCTATTAAGAAAGCACTTTTACTAATGCTTAGTTATTAGAAAGATATTTGAAATAATATGCACCTATTTATTAGTATATGTGTGTTGGGTCCATCTTAGCATCTCTTTCTATGCCATACAGGACACTGTTTTTTCAAAGACTTATTTATATATTCTAATTCTTATATTAGGAAAAGATGTAGCTAAGAAAGGATAATTGAATGATTATTGAAATAGATTGAATGAGAGAATATAGAAATAGAGTGGTTTTGAAACCGTTTATTTCATGTAAGGCACCAAAAGGAAAATTTATACACCAAAGGAGATTCGTATGACTATACGAAAGGACATGGGAAAGAAGATAGTTTAATAGAAAAAAACGCCACCAAGGGAGATTGCATAGGCTCTCTTATGATCAAGGGAAAAAAGTATAGTTATCCTAAGGTGTAGGAGAATGAGCTTACATTATGGAAGTAGAAACTTACCAAGAAGAGAACCCTGTTGTACCATAAAACACCAATATACTTGCAGTAGATGAATAAACATCCGGTACCTGTAAAAGAAACAAAAGTACGTTGTTAAAGACAACTTATACTCTTTGGTAGTTCTTCGCACAAAGCAAACTTAATGATGAGAGATCAATATATTTCTCTTTCCTGCCAATGACCTTAATAGCACACTTTTATGAAAAACTGTGCAAATGACTGCAAGGTACGCTGCACACGCTGCACGCCCTGACAACTCACAGCGCATGGTTTTGTGCTACCAACTACCAGAGGTTAATACAGCTCAAATAAATAAATAATATATTATAATAATAAAACAAACCTTCATGTTCTTTAGTTATTATTATAATAAAGTAGTTATTATTATAATAAAGTATAAAGTATCCTACATCACCTAATGAACTATGGTGTGCACATGAGACAAAAAGTTAAATGTCACCACTCAATAACTAAGTTAAATGTTCTTTAGTTTATATTTTGTTACTTTTATTAATAATAGATTAAGACATTACTTACAAACATAAATATAAAACGTAATTGAATAAAACAAATAGCCCGTGTAAAGATTTAAAAAAAATATCCCCACATCAATTTCAATAGTTTAAAAATGTTCGATAGAAAAATCACGTGTAATATATTTATTTATTTTTGCTTCTCGATAATCTAAAATAGATTATGTAATAATATATCCCTAATTAATCGAAACGTGAATTGATGATCAACACAATAATTTAACAAAAAGAAGAAAGTACAACGATAGAAATAAACTTCAACAGGAATTCTCAGTTTTTTATGCAACCCACTTTTACAAATCCATAACAAAATAACATGATAACTAATGCAAAGGTAACAATACTAAAATCCTTAAAATATCCAAAAAAAAAGCTTAAAAAGTTCTGCTTAGAAACTAAAGTTCACTTTTCTGGTTCCTGTTTCACTTTCAATAACTTGGGCATCTTAGTGCTGGATGCCTGAGTTTCTTCCTCATCAAGAATAGAGCACAATTAATTGGAGGAGCTTCCCTTTTTCTAGCAATTTGTTCATAGGAGTGTCATCGTTTGCACCACTGGAGACCACCTGTGAGAGTCCTTCTTTAAGTTCCACCTGTGAGAGTCCTTCTTTAAGTTCCACCTGGGATTCCTCAACATTGTATATCTCATTCTACCATAAGGATGTAGATAAAAAACTATTATAAGTTTTTATGTAAATAACAAAAATAAAAAAGAACAAACCACATATTTTAAAAAATATAATTATTGACAGTAATGCTTATTAAATTTATAATAATAAGAAAACCTTCATATTGTCATCAATTTGAGGAGAAGGGTTTGCCTTCACCTCCATCTCACCATCTTCTTCACCATCCTACAATCATAATTACTAATTAGTAGAAATGCTACAACAATAATTAAATAATATAAAAACACTTATCAATAATGAACAAACCTTAATTGAGTGTAATGTCTTAAACTGATCAATTGTATCCTTATCATCAGTAAACTTCTAATAGTATAAGCATGCCAATTTTGATAAAGGTTTGCTTGGGAAATCTCCACTTGAATAACATTGTTTTGTTCAGAAAAGCTTCAAAATCAGGTGGATAACCAGCAACAAATTTTGCCTATGTAAAAAATATATGAGGGATTCATTACTATTACAACGTTTAATATAATATGAACAACCAAAACACAACAACATAGCCAATTAAATGAAGAATAGAAAAAAATAATGTTTATAAAATGATTATACCTTATTGTCTTGTTCAACTAAATCTGCAGCTGACTTCCCCAAGAATTGATTAACAGCATGATTAAACATGACAAAGCTGGTCCCGATCCAGTGTCGTCAATTATATTAACATTCACCACAAATCTAATAATATTTTGAGAAAAAAAATGAATTTTCATTAACATTTGTTGGTTTAAATTTGTGAATAAGAATCTAACTTTGGAAACAGAATAACAACAGACACATTATTATACCTAGTGGACTCCAACCATCATCTTCTCACAGTGCTCGCAGAAAAATTTATTCCCCTACTTTTACGACCTTCCTCGCACATTTGTTACATGAGTCATAATACCATCCCTTCTCCACATCAATCTCAATTATTTTTCCCAGCAAGAACATAAGCATGGCTGAAAAAAAAACATAAATTATCAACCTTCTAACACTTGCTAAACATGAATAAAAAATAAGAGACCATAAATTGATAAAGTTTACATTTAAAGAGTCAACAATGTCAGATATGGTCATCCTTTGTGTCTGAAGTATGTCTTCGCTAACAGAGAGATAGCTGTATCCAGAAGCATGGCTAACTTGACTAATCATCAACCTCCAAATTATTCAGCTTGATTGTAAAAAGAAGGGAAAAGTACTTTTATATAATTATTAAGTTATTATTTTTTACTTAACAAACCAAGCAGCAAATTTGAGGTAAATTACAACACATGCCTTTCTTATACTCTAAGTCATGCTTGATATTAGGGTTAATCAACAGCTTAGTACCATTATAAGCATTACACACACCATTTTGCCTAAAAATACACATTTGTAAAAAATATTATATATTAGCTTTAAAGTTACAATTCAAATGCAATTAAAGTGATAATCATAATAATGGACTCATATTCCTAGAGAAGAAATTACCATTGAAGAAATTACGCTTGCAAAATTGGAGTATAACAATAACAACATTGTTAGATGTATCATTAGCAAGGTAACTCTCCATTTGGTCTGCAAAATCACCCCATAAAGTACAGACCATTTGATTGTTGCTGTGAAGATAATAAAAAATAGAGGTTCAGATATAAGTGTAAATAAGCTTGAAGTGACACATATATGTAAACTGTAACAGACAAAACTATTTTTCTTACTCTAAATCTTCAAGAATGACTTCCAAAAGCTTACTGGTTTTTGATTCCTTAACATCAGATCGTTGAACTACGTGTCCAATGACATCTAAAATAAAATTCAAGAAGAAATTAAAAATATAAATCATCATGACATGATATTTAACATATATTTATCTACAACAAATAAGAAATTAAGATATAAATTACCCATCAAGATAAACTCATCAGAACCGGAGACAATTTCAGAAAAAGGAACAAACTCAAAATGGTTGACTGGAATGGTATCAATGAGTTTCAGCAATTCTTGTAAGTTGCATAAAACCTAGCTTAAACTTCTTAGTTGTGGTTTTGAACTTCATTTTATTCTCTGCTACTAAAAGATTCTCCAAAACATAGGAAGAACCTTCCTTAAGTCTATTTTCGAAACTTCGAATAAGAGCACGTTTGACATAAGCATGGATTCTGTGTTCCTGAAGATAGTAGCGAAAAATAATTAATCAATGACAGAGGCCCTGAACAGAATCAGTTCATACAGAGGGAATCAAGTAATCAACTTCTCACATTGAAGTTGCATTGTTAACATATATACGCTATAGCATTTGTATATTGACTATATATGAATAAAAAACTCAGATATGTAATCTATCTCAATGAAGATATATTATTCACAAAGGTAAATATCTAATCACATGCCTAAAGAGAAAAAAAAGACAAATGGTAAAAAGTTAATAAAAAATAAAACATCTTATGACACTATCAAACCTGTTCATCCACCAGCACCATTTCAAGAGAATTAGTCTGCAAAGGATTTTTAAAATCTGCCATCTTCCATATTCTAATAATTCGCACTCTTATCTTCCAATCTATACTTCCAGCAGTAATGTCCTTCAGGGGGTGAACCTCGTTGCCATTTTTTCTAAATACAGAATACAAATCACTTATCAGTATGTCATCTAAGAAATGCCTAATTAGAAAAATAACTTGTACTTACATGTTTAAGCCAAGAAGATAAACAAAGACAAAAATAATATCACTCTGCACTTCCCCTCTATAAAGACCGATTTTAAGACTCAAAAACCAATAACTCATTAATTATCTAACAACTAACTACAATATAATAACAATAACAACTTTTCATATTCTTATAATTTATTCTATGTTACAAATTTAAGTAGGTAATTCAGAAATTATTACACAGATAAATGAATATGAATAATTCTGACCTTTGAAATAGGTTATATGAAAGCAACATTCCAGAGTTAATAATAAAAATACAACCGTTTGTGAGAGTTCCAAAGAAAAAGTTACTCACTGAAACACAATACAGGTATAAGCAAGTGAATGCAACCTTTCATATTCTTATAATTTATTCTATGTTACAAATTTAAGTAGGTAATTCAGAAATTATTACACGGATTAATTAAAACAAATTAGAAATGAATATGTATAATTCTCACCTTTGAATGGTTATAGGAAACATTCCAGAAATAATAATTAATTATACAACAGTTTCTGAGAGTTCCAATGCCAAAAAAGTTACTCACTGAAACACAATACAACTATAAGTAATAGAATGCAACCTTTCATATTCTTATAATTTATTATATGTTGCAAATTTAAGTAGGTAATTCAGAAATTTTGACACAGATAAATTAAAACGAATTAGACATGAATATATATAATTCTGACCTTTGAATTTGGTTATAAGAAAGAAACATATTCCAAATAACCTATTTTTTTGGAAGATAATTGATATTTGTTACAAAAATTTTAACGTTTTGTTGTGCTGATCAATACCAAATTGAAAGGAAAACATTGATCACATTTCTTTTATTTCTTCGTTTGTAAAAATGTGAAAAAACTAAAAAGATTTAGGCTACCTTTCATCATTTTTCATTTTAATGAAAGATCATAAAAGGTTTTTTTAACCAAAAAAAAAAACAAAGAAGGTTTTGAAACAATACATATGCAAAGTCAAATTAACTAAATTTAACGTGGCATCATTAGATATCTCCTCATTTGATATTTGCTACCATTAGATATCACTTAAAAATTCCTCTTATTTTATAGAAATGACTAATATGATAAAATACTCATTATGTAGCCGCATCAATATTAGCTTAGAAAGCAAGCATGAAAGTTTAACATCTTTTATCATAAGAACTTTTAAACGTCATCAAAACACCAAAATAATCAATACTCACTGATAAATAATGAACACTGGAAAATATGCAAAAAAATAACTCTACCAAAATACTTCTAATGAACAGAAGATGAAATCATTATAATTCATAACACCATCATATCCCAAGTACTTGTAAATAACATGAACACAAAAGTCTTCCTCATTGTTTTGAGTCATACACCATGCAAAAAATGAAACTTAAAAACCAACACCCTAAACACTTAGAATAAAAGTCTTCCTCATTGTTTGGAATCATAAAACCATGCAAAAAAGGAAACTAAAAAACCAACACCCTAAACACTTAGAACTGCAGATGTTTTCCAAACATAAAGTCAAGTGCGGTCCACAACCGCAGATACAGTTTTCATGCTATCATCGGTGTAAAATCTAATCTTATCCCCAGCCTTCAATTTTTCCCCCCGAATAAAGTCATACCAACCACCAGATAGGTACCGCTCACTGGATCGTCTTTTAGGATTCAGCAACTTGCATGGAATTAAACTACCACTCTATCTATAAGAGTAACAACTTTCTGATCCTTGTTCAATATCTCCCTCACAATCCTAGCTGGTATCAGCTGCAAAATTATAGTTTTAATATGTTTAGTTGTAGGGAATAATAAATCTAAAACTTTGTAAATCAACCTTATAGTCTAAATAGAAAAATACTAACCAAAGCATTAGAACCGGATGCAGCTGGCGCTGTCAATGTAACTTCCCATAAAATATGGGCTCCTCAGAATCATCCTCATCCTCCTTAGGATCCTCCTCATACTCCACAGCATTATCATCAACATCTGCATCCCTCTCAACCCTTGGATAATTGACCTCCAATGATCCAGTCACTAATCTAATGTCAAACTCACTGTTCCCTTTATATGTACATAACACCCGTAACTCTCCTTCAAGTTATAGCGCCTAATGATGTTTTCAACTCCATAAACAAATCCAGCCCTATTACACCTATCGATACTTATAGAAACATTAAAAGTAAAGCCAGCAGGTCCCTTAGGATAACTTTGTTTGGATTAAGTTCTGAACGAAACTTCAACCAAAATCTAATCTCTATTAACATCACACCCTATTAATAGATAAGAAAAAAAATTCAGTAAACAATTCCATCTTGAATAATTAACTATATTTGTACAAAAATGATATAAAAAATCTAGGAATACCTCATCTGGGTTCAACTTACAAACAAAACGGTCTACCTCTCTATTTTGTTTCGAGGATCCAGCCTTATCAGTAGACACTGAAACATAATTAAGATATTATTTTTAAATGAAAGGAAATCATTAAATTATATTATGCGAAACTTGGTTCCATAACATGCATCATGAATTGAAGTTCCTCTTCGTATGACCATAAACCACCACAACCAACATTGGGTTAAACACAAACAATTCAAGAAGATTCCATTAAAAACCATTTCCAAAAAGGTCAATAGAGAAGTGTCCCCTTTTGGAATATTATTGGAGAGAGCTACTAAATTTAACCAATGAGGAGGCATAATTCAAAGAGAAAGAACAGAAAGACATCAAGCACATCAAGCTCATGGTCCTCTATCCTTCAAAACAATAATAGAAGCAATAATAGAAGCAGGACTTAAACTACCAACCGCTCTAGGAATACAAACACAATATCAAGGAAAATATGTACAAACTGCACCATTCCCTACCTTATACACCTGTTTGCAGTGGCACAAACCCAGTACAACGAATTATGACCATGTCAGCTGACTCATGTTCAAAAGCATAAAATCAGTGGCACAGGTTTGCATTACATACAATAGACCTAATTACGTTGCTATGAACATGCATTCTTTTTCTATCCTTTATCACGGTTCAAATTACACAATTTGAACAAAACACAACATGGGGAAATCAAGTGAGGAACTACCCTAATATATTACCTACATGTTATCAGACACTAATAATCTATTCAGGAAGAATAATTCATTGTGCATACTGCAGGGCAAAGTCCATACTCAGACAAATATATTGAGAGATCATATTCCAATCTAATCAGTATTTATTGACAACTTAAATGAGAACGATATATATGAATCAATAGACCAGATTGCAACCAATTTAGAATTGTTCAAAATTAAAGCAAAAGGCTGATTTTTAGAAGTTCTTAAAAATCGAATTTTGAAAAAGGCAGATTATATTATGGATTACAATGAACATATAAATTTAAATCAAATTATATTTCAAACAAAATCAATCTAATTAGAATTAATTTCAGATTCAACCTAATCTTACATCAAAAAATTAATTCTGAAATACTATGAGGCAAAGAACAGAGGCAACAATTCTTGTTTAAAAATTTTGTCAAAATTTAAATAGAAATAGAGCAAATCCAATTATGAGAAAAATATGTTGATCAAATTTTTTTCAATCTAATCAGTATTTATTGACAACTTAAATGATAGCAAAAAAATATTACAGTTTTGGAAAAAATAATTCTGAGATGCAGATTTGGAAAGAAAAACAGAGGCGTGAATAATACAATAAGTTTCGCTTTTACTCAAAGTCCATACTCAAAATATTAAGGATCAGGGTAATCATAATTTAGATAAAAAAATTCCAAAAATACAATCTTTTTTTTATCAAAAAATATTTTTTTGAAATACAATGGAGCAAAGATCAGAGGCAACAGTTCTTGAAAAAATTATGACAAAAATATATTTATAAAAAAACAACATTAAAATTTACTTTCAAATGCACTTTAGATAAACACAGAGGCAACCATCCATTCCCAGCCAACATTTAAGCAAAAATTTTGTATTAGATAAGCAAGGTTTGTGAGCAAAAGTTTTTGATCCACAAAAGAACCGTACATTATACCGAAAAGATCATGCCATGTTCAGAGCAAAAGATCATGCCAACAACATAGTATTATGCAGATTTCAAACAAAATCAATCTAATTAGAATTAATTTCAGATTCAACCTAATTTACATCAAAAAATTAATTCTGAAATACAATGAGGCAAAGAACAGAGGCAACAATTCTTGTTAAAAATTTTTCAAAATTTAAATAGCAATAGAGCAAATCCAATTATGAGAAAAATATGTTGATGAAGTGGTTACTGAGATGAAGAACGCTTCGGCAACGAACTCTGACTGCTTATACTCACATGCAAAGGGGAAGATGAAAAAAGTTAAGATTTTTACATATTAAACATTGAGTATGTTTTTCAGAATCTCATCTAAACGAAATCATACCTTCAGATTTGTTATCCAGAAAGATTCAGGCACGCTCCACAGGTCGAGTTGCAGAGGGGTTAGAAGAGAACCGCAGAAAGCTAGAGAAAGAAATCTGTGTGAAGGACGCACACCGGTGAATAGGGAAGGGAAAGAGAGAGTTCTGGATTATTAGATACTCTATGGGAAATTAAAGAATGAAGGCCATAAAGGATGGGTCTGGAAGTTTGAAAGGTGTATTTTCGAGTAGTGAATAGCATTTGAGAAATATAGACATATTGACATGAAGTCCCATTGAAACCCTGCAATTGATGCATTGGAAATAGATCATCATAATGGCTTCTCTCACTGGAATATGAAGAGAGAGTAGTTCTGTTGAAACAAAACTGAGTGGAAATGGAAGGGGAGAGGTTTCGTATCTTGTGAAAACAATGATATGACGCTGGCAAAAATTAAAGCAAAAGGCTGATTTTTAGAAGTTCTTAAAATCGAATTTTGAAAAAGGCAGATTATATTATGGATTACAATGAACATATAAATTTAAATCAAATTATATTTCAAACAAAATCCATCTAATTAGAATTAATTTCAGATTCAACCTAATCTTACATCAAAAAATTAATTCTGAAATACTATGAGGCAAAGAACAGAGGCAACAATTCTTGTTTAAAAAATTTTGTCAAAATTTAAATAGAAATAGAGCAAATCCAATTATGAGAAAAATATGTTGATCAAATTTTTTTCCAATCTAATCAGTATTTATTGACAACTTAAATGATAGCAAAAAAATATTACAGTTTTGGAAAAAAGTAATTCTGAGATGCAGATTTGGAAAGAAAAACAGAGGCGTGAATAATACAATAAGTTCCGCTTTTACTCAAAGTCCATACTCAAAATATATTAAGGATCAGGGTAATCATAATTTAGATAAAAAAATTCCAAAAATACAATCTTTTTTTTTATCAAAAAATATTCTTTTTGAAATACAATGGAGCAAAGATCAGAGGCAACAGTTCTTTTGAAAAAATTATGACAAAAATATATTTATAAAAAAAACAACATTAAAATTTACTTTCAAATGCACTTTAGATAAACACAGAGGCAACCATCCATTCCCAGCCAAAATTTAAGCAAAAATTTTGTATTAGATAAGCAAGGTTTGTGAGCAAAAGTTTTTGATCCACAAAAGAACCGTACATTATACCGAAAAGATCATGCCATGTTCAGAGCAAAGATCATGCCAACAACATAGTATTATGCAGATTTCAAACAAAATCAATCTAATTAGAATTAATTTCAGATTCAACCTAATTTTACATCAAAAAATTAATTCTGAAATACAATGAGGCAAAGAACAGAGGCAACAATTCTTGTTAAAATTTTTTTTTCAAAATTTAAATAGCAATAGAGCAAATCCAATTATGAGAAAAATATGTTGATGAAATGGTTACTGAGATGAAGAACGCTTCGGCAACGAACTCTGACTGCTTATACTCACATGCAAAGGGGAAGATGAAAAAAGTTAAGATTTTTACATATTAAACATTGAGTATGTTTTTCAGAATCTCATCTAAACGAAATCATACCTTCAGATTTGTTATCCAGAAAGATTCAGGCACGCTCCACAGGTCGAGTTGCAGAGGGGTTAGAAGAGAACCGCAGAAAGCTAGAGAAAGAAATCTGTGTGAAGGACGCACACCGGTGAATAGGGAAGGGAAAGAGAGAGTTCTGGATTATTAGATACTCTATGGGAAATTAAAGAATGAAGGCCATAAAGGATGGGTCTGGAAGTTTGAAAGGTGTATTTTCGAGTAGTGAATAGCATTTGAGAAATATAGACATAATTGACATGAAGTCCCATTGAAACCCTGCAATTGATGCATTGGAAATAGATCATCATAATGGCTTCTCTCACTGGAATATGAAGAGAGAGTAGTTCTGTTGAAACAAAACTGAGTGGAAATGGAAGGGGAGAGGTTTCGTATTCTGTGAAAACAATGATATGACGCTGGCAAAAATTAAAGCAAAAGGCTGATTTTTAGAAGTTCTTAAAAATCGAATTTTGAAAAAGGCAGATTATATTATGGATTACAATGAACATATAAATTTAAATCAAATTATATTTCAAACAAAATCCATCTAATTAGAATTAATTTCAGATTCAACCTAATCTTACATCAAAAAATTAATTCTGAAATACTATGAGGCAAAGAACAGAGGCAACAATTCTTGTTTAAAAATTTTGTCAAAATTTAAATAGAAATAGAGCAAATCCAATTATGAGAAAAATATGTTGATCAAATTTTTTTTCCAATCTAATCAGTATTTATTGACAACTTAAATGATAGCAAAAAAAAATTTACAGTTTTGGAAAAAAATAATTCTGAGATGCAGATTTGGAAAGAAAAACAGAGGCGTGAATAATACAATAAGTTTCGCTTTTACTCAAAGTCCATACTCAAAATATATTAAGGATCAGGGTAATCATAATTTAGATAAAAAAAATTCCAAAAAACAATCTTTTTTTATCAAAAAATATTCTTTTTGAAATACAATGGAGCAAAGATCAGAGGCAACAGTTCTTTTGAAAAAATTATGACAAAAATATATTTATAAAAAAACAACATTAAAATTTACTTTCAAATGCACTTTAGATAAACACAGAGGCAACCATCCATTCCCAGCCAACATTTAAGCAAAAATTTTGTATTAGATAAGCAAGGTTTGTGAGCAAAAGTTTTTGATCCACAAAAGAACCGTACATTATACCGAAAAGATCATGCCATGTTCAGAGCAAAAGATCATGCCAACAACATAGTATTATGCAGATTTCAAACAAAATCAATCTAATTAGAATTAATTTCAGATTCAACCTAATCTTACATCAAAAAATTAATTCTGAAATACAATGAGGCAAAGAACAGAGGCAACAATTCTTGTTAAAAAATTTTTTCAAAATTTAAATAGCAATAGAGCAAATCCAATTATGAGAAAAATATGTTGATGAAGTGGTTACTGAGATGAAGAGCGCTTCGGCAACGAACTCTGACTGCTTGTACTCACATGCAAAGGGGAAGATGAAAAAAGTTAAGATTTTTACATATTAAACATTGAGTATGTTTTTCAGAATCTCATCTAAACGAAATCATACCTTCAGATTTGTTATCCAGAAAGATTCAGGCACGCTCCACAGGTCGAGTTGCAGAGGGGTTAGAAGAGAACCGCAGAAAGCTAGAGAAAGAAATATGTGTGAAGGACGCACACCGGTGAATAGGGAAGGGAAAGAGAGAGTTCTGGATTATTAGATACTCTATGGGAAATTAAAGAATGAAGGCCATAAAGGATGGGTCTGGAAGTTTGAAAGGTGTATTTTCGAGTAGTGAATAGCATTTGACAAATATAGACATATTTGACATGAAGTCCCATTGAAACCCTGCAATTGATGCATTGGAAATAGATCATCATAATGGCTTCTCTCACTGGAATATGAAGAGAGAGTAGTTCTGTTGAAACAAAACTGAGTGGAAATGGAAGGGGAGAGGTTTCGTATCCTGTGAAAATAATGATATGACGCTGGCAATTATATGATTTATTATGTAGATACAATTATTATTTATTAAATTATAAAATTATTAATATATTTTCAAAACAAAAAACGGACTTCAAAACACTTGAAATCCGTATACGTGTCTGAAGTCCACGATGTAGCACAATTTTTTTTGAAATCCGCAGTTGAATTAAAAAAATTTAATTCAAACACTTGAAATCCGTATACGTGTGAATGTATAAGAAGCATTCTCATTTTTCTATTTAATATGGCTGTTATATTATTATTATTTTTTATTAGTAATTGATATATATTGAAAGAATTGGAGGAGACGTGTGTCTGACATTGAAGACGAAATAGTAACATTGAGTGTCAATTAAATTCAAATTTGAAGTCCACGATGTAGCATAACTTTATTTTGAAATCCGCATATGAATTAAACAAATTTAATTCGTACTTTTTAAAATCCTCAGATGAAGTGATTGAACACTCTCACTATAACTGTTATAAGTGACACAGTAACCAAAGAGAGTTTTTAAATTATTTACAAATTTGCCATTAAAAAGAGCGGGAAAATGGGAGTCCCAGACAACCTTCTTTTGTATATAAAGATAACCAAAGGATTCAAAATCTTATTTTACAAGTAAATTAAAATTCGTCTGAGTCCATTTTCACTATGATCTACACCATTGATTGGTTAATGCATATTAGTCAAGGCTTATATTCCCCACATCCAAATTATGTGTTACAAAAGATAGAGATGTGCAAACAATTAAATAACTAAAACTACCTATGAAAATAATAAAAATGATTTAATTATATTTTTTTCCCTTTAATTTAAACGTACTACTGTGATTTGAATCCCTAATTTGCTTGAGTTGTCAATTTTATTTCTATTAAAGCCCTTCAAATTCTCATATTCTAAATATTTGGAACGGTTTATGATAAATATACATAGAAAATAATTTTAAAAGTTTTGAAATTAAATATTTAATGTAAAATTTATAAAATTTAGAGGATTTTATGGGATATAATTAAGATCAGGGTTTGAATAGGAAGAAATTTGGGACCTTATAATTTAGGGAGGAATTTGATGTTTTAGTTGGTGAATTTTGAATAAAAAGGATTTAAAATGATTAAATTTATGAAAATTTTATTTTGAAAATGAAAATTTGAAAGTTTAAAATAAATAAAAGTGATGGATGAATATTTTAATTGTAATAATTAAAAAATTTGAATTCAGTAAACCAAACATTAGTTATTGATAGATGGATTGAAAATGCAATTAATCCTATAAAAATCACATAAACGTGAGATAATATATTATATATATATATATTTAACGTGTATATTATAACATTATTCTACGTACATACATGTATATTCATTCACACGGAAAGCTTTCCAGAGTAACATGTTTTAGCTTTTACTTACGTACTTATATAAAACTCAATACCATACATGAGATACCCAAACCATTACATAAGTTTAATAACATGTTTTAGCACTGTAATATCATTCTATTTATTGTGGTTATAGATGTCGTATATAGTTGCTCTTATATATAGGACTTAATGAATTATAATCTTGAAAAAAAAAAAATTGGAGTGATAGAATTAGAGTATAAATATTTAAGAAAAATGCAATTGATTGTAAATATATAGATGATAAAAATTATACAAGTTAAAGGTAATGTGTTTATAGGTTTATGTCTAGCAATTATATCACATTAATTATTAATTAATATCTAAATTTCATTGAGAAAACATATATATAGTTGTGCAATTACTTTGTAGAATGTGTAGAGATATAGAAATAAAATAGAGAAGTATGAAATGTGATTAAAAGAGATTAAGGAAATCCACAAGCGCGTGGATCTGTTGTCAGGGTTATTTTAACTTAACCAACAATCTCATATTTAAACCCTCATTATGTATTGTGTTAAATACTCATAGAGCGAGTTATCGTTCATACATGTCCTATTCGACTTATTTACTGAGAAATTTACCTATGGTCTTACTCTTACATAAAAGAAAAAACAGAGAGATTAAGGCAAAAAAAAATGTGTTCCATGATATTTTTATATGAATTTGTTGGATTAATAAATGAACTTAATGGGTGGTATCAACTTATTCCAACAGTACTTTTGAGTAAAGTTATTTTGCTTAATAAGTTCTTATAGAATGTGAATTTTATCAATCCAACCGCATATTAATAGTTTTCATTAAATAGATTAAGCCTACAAAATTTCATAAAATTTAAAAATCATTTGATGTTTCATCAAATCACTTCAATTGAATGTGCAATATATTTTTTAAAATATAAGTAAATGTTTACTCTAAAATTACATAGCTATGAATGTCCAAAATTGATCTAAAATTTGGTGTGCATAATCTTTATATTAATATCAAAGTAGTCAACGGTTAGATTTATTAAATTCACATTCTATAAGAAGTTATTAAACGGAGTAACTTTGGCAAAGTTACTCCTAAAGTAAGTTGATGCCCACCCGAACTCAATTTACTTAACTTTTTTCTTTTTCTAGTTACCAAATTGTGCGGTCTTTTAGATTGTTTCATCGTGTAACAACTAACAACTATTTTATTTTAGAGTAATAATTATAAATATACACGGATCCGCTTCCACCCCATTTGGTTTCTACGTTTCTACAAGATGAAACCATGATTTTGTGGAATTAATTTTAAATTATTTATGTTTAATGTGTTTAATAAAATATGTATTGCTCATTTGAATGGTTAATTTTTAGAATTAATTTTATTTAACTGAAAACTAAATTTTCACTTTCTTTTTTTTTTCTTTTTTTTTATCACATCATCTCCCACATTTTTTTTATCTCATTTCTCAATATATTTAGGTCTACAGCTCATCACGTGTGCATTCAACATTTTTTTTTATTTTGCCTACACATTTCAAGTATACTCAATAGTCAATACTAGCTCTTACGTACAAACGACACAACACCATTTTTTTTCAATTTTTGTAATTCAAAATATTCACAATATTTTTTTTCTCAAATTTAAATTTTCATACGCTAGTACTTAGATATGTATTTCATCCATTTTTTTTTTCATTTTTGGTGTACCCCATCACTCTCCCCTTTCTTCCTTCTCGATCTAGGGCCCAAATTCGGTGTACAGTGTCAAATTTGTATTCACATGTCAGACTTATCAAAGTTGCGTGCAAGAATCTTCTCTAGTCTTTTTTATTTTTCTCAACCAATAGTCTTTTTTATTTTTCTCAACCAATATTAGTTACGAAATAACTGCGGAATAACGATGGATTTTGATTTTCTAGTTATTCCATAGTTAAAGTTGACTGGAGAGACAAAAAAACTGGAGAGGATCCAGATCCTTAAAAATATAATATTCGTTGGTTTACATTGAGTAGAAATAATTCTAAAAATTAATAATTAAAATAAATAATGCACATTTTACGAAATAAAATGAACAAAAATAATTTAAAATTAATTCTACGGAGTCATGACTTTGAAATGAGTTGGATGGTAAAACAAAGAGCCACTTATACTTCACAGCATCAGTGGTGCTCT
Organism: Sesbania bispinosa; assembly: GCA_026901365.1. Classification (NCBI taxonomy): domain Eukaryota; kingdom Viridiplantae; phylum Streptophyta; class Magnoliopsida; order Fabales; family Fabaceae; genus Sesbania; species Sesbania bispinosa. The sequence goes on from QLOH01000112.1 coordinate 1,919,736, forward strand.
TGTGATTTCAAATTTATCAATGGACCCCGCATAGCATATGTATATACGTGCTGCAGAAATCATTTTGTTCCCCGGGAGAACGTAGAAATTATTCAAATGTTGTTTTCTCAAATCCTAGACATCTTATAAAATCTCCAAGCCTCCAACATGTTTTTTTTATTTTACCATGCAGCATTCGGTTGCTAACCAATTTTCACTGTTTTGCGCAAAAAATGGAATCTTGCAATATAATAAGCCTTAATTATTTATGCAATGACAGTTGAAGAGAATGAGAAGAATCTGAAAGAAACACATAAGGAGTACAGCAAGAGTTAAGGAATCGTAATTATAATAATTGGGTAATTAAAGAGAATTTTGAAGAGTATATAATACTAGCTATAACACAACGCTAAAAACAGAAAAGGCAAGCACGAAACCGACTAATGTAATGTACGCAACCATGTGCTTTGATTTTTAATTTTTTATTTGGTCGAAGAGTGTTTTGATTACTAAAGGTGCATTTGGTTTATATTCCCTTCGTTTTTTTTATCTGTTGTTTAAGGTTTTTGTATATAGATTAAGGAATGCAATAAGTGTGTCTTTTAGTTCCATTGTTTACAAATATACCATTTCTTTCTCTTATTAAAGCATTTAAAGTTCTCCACCATTTCTAGTCGTATGCAATAAATACTCCACCATTTAATAAATTTGGAAGAGGGTAAAGTTGGAAAATTAGTATTTATTGTTGCATTGGTATGTGAAAACGACACTTATTTAGAAATAAATTTTTTACTCTAAAACGACTATTAAAAAAAACAGAGGGAGTAATGGATATGGATCTAAGTTAACTCTATTCTTAACCGCGTTTATCTGTTGTATCCACGTTTGAAATATGATTTCATAAAAATTAAACGCACACTAAAACTAGAATAAATAATGATAGAAGTTTTTTAAACTCAATGATAAAACTTATTAAACGTTTAATAAGGTAGCATTTTTTAATAGCAAATATTTTTTTAAAAAAAACCGTTCTAAAATTTTAAATCCAAATTAAAATTATATTTTTATTTTTATCATTAAATTTTTTATAATTCTTTGTTTAGCCTTTTTTATCTAAGAAACCTAATTTTCTGTTCTTTCCACTCCCTTTCTATTTTTTTATTTTTTGGTGTAACCACAAGTATATCTTCACGGGAGGCAATCCTGTTCAAGCCGGGAACATCCACATCATGGTGGGGCTAGCTCTCCCAGCGGATTCTCCTTTTAATTGTTACCACTTATTCCTCCTGCGTTTATTAACTAGTTAAAATTTCTTACAAGCATGATTACACAGCTATCAGCTAGAACTACATAACAGAATTTAACTATAATTTACCAGGATTTAAGGATGATTGTTATACAAATAACATAACAAGAACCACTCATGTATCCAAAAATTCAATGACAATGTCAACTGATTGTGGCTTAATGTCCTGGCAAGAAAATTCTGGCTATATAATATTTTTCATTTCCCATTATCCAACTTATGACAATAGACATGCATGCATGTCAACAATCAAAGCCGAACTCACCCTACTATGACGTTGCCATCCTTGCAAACTGCAAATCCTTTTCCCAAGTGTCTTCTTTTCAGAAAACTGATCAATGTTCTGCTTGGGAATACTTAATACAATCTTCAGGCAAAAGCAAGAAAATAATAAGTTAAACACAAGGCTAATGGTTTGCTCTAATCAATTGACCAAACGGCCGAGTATAGCAAGTAAATTAGATAGATTTCAGAGCCAAGCTCTCGTTTCGAATCAACTGGTAACCAAGAATCCAAGATCAACACAACTTAAAATAAACGAATTCACCTACTTCGAGAGAGAGGAAGCGGGGGCATAATGGCTATAAAATGTACTTTTGGACTGTTATAACCATTCTTACACCTGAATTTTTGCTATGTATTTATTACAACTAGTTTTGTCGGCTTAAATACTGTAGTTCCTATAGTGATGAAGATTAGGAAATAAACAAAATCAATTAACCATTTAACGAAACAAAAAACATACAGAATTGAACATCAGCTATTAAAAGTCGCCAAAGCCATTTGAGAGTAATTTGAAAAAAAAAAAAAATAAGAACCTGACAAAATATGTACAATTTTTTTAGAATAGGAACTGGTGTTCTTATTCGTGATGATTTGGCCGAAATATAGGTATAGAATGACCGGCTCTTTTTCCTTCTGGAATTTTCTGCTTTTATTTACATATACAATGCAAACTCGGAATTTTCAAAGTAAAATATATCTATAATAATAAAAGAAGGAAGGTCTGGAAAGAATAATGAGGCCAACTATTTATTTACGCAAGAATGATGAATTAACAGAGCCATTTGCTAATCCAATTATACAATTCATGAAGTTCCATATATAATCAGAAAAACAAAGGCATCTATTGAACACTTATAAATAAGAACCTCGAGACATCAAGATTTGAGATTAACTCCCCCAAGACCTTTTCTTCTTTTCCATGTCCTTTTAACTTTCCTTTTTACAGTATGGAATATGCTCGGACCACCTCAACAATTGGTGCTCGGCATAAAGGACACTTACCCCCGCCACGAACTAACTCATTGGCACATTTTGAACATGTGCACATGTGTCCACATCTGCAAGAAATTGCGATTTGGAGAAAGGAAGAAACAGATCAAGAAATAAAACCATTGTTCAGAAAAAGAAATCAATATAAATTCCAGATTCCCCCATAAATAAAGGGTTGTATTTTGTTCATCAGCAGTGCGTGTGTATTGTATAATGTAAAAATAAATAAATACCTGTACAAAAGCGAATCGATATGGTTATCACAAGAAACACAGCAAGTTCCTTTTTTCACATGCCCCATTTAGACCCGTCATCAGAAGTCTCAGCACCCAATCCTACAATATAAATCAACATATAATATGAATGACTAATGACAAAAGAAAGAAGAATACTGAGTAATTAACAAACATTTAGATAAATGTAACCAACAGTCACGTTATCATCAAAAGAATAAATTTTTCAGAAAAAGCATGAAACACATGACAATTGACAACAAACTGCATTGAGGAAAGCGTTTAAAAATCACACACCATTTTCACCAGCTGAGCGGTGCAGAGCTGCAGAGACCTCCTGCCTGACAGAACGCTGCAACTCTAGTTGCATATCCATACAGGCCTCCAGCATTCTCTGCATGTGATTCATGCCTTTGTGAAGTCTTGCCATATCTGATCTTAAGCCATTCATTATCTCCCACTCCTGCCCCCAGTCAGAATTCGAAACCAGTACTTTAAAAAGCATTTTAATAAAATATAGTATGAGAGCATATAAGGGTACACATAGGTATGGAGAGGATTTAGGCAAAGAAATGAAAGAAAGCAAAAGGTAAAATACGTTGACCTATAGTTAGGAAGGCATTCCAATAGTCAAGACCATGATAACTAAGATCTCAAATGATAGACTAGCCAGAGCTCTAAAGCTACTAAGAATTTCTCATTTTGCTAAAATTTATTAGATCAACTCGGATATCTTCTGAAATATATTTGTAATCATTTAGCATGCCAGTAATCAACAAACAAATATAATGGAGGAGGCTTCATTAACATCTTAAAACCAATCAGATTTAATAATTTTCTAGTTTTAATTGGTACCTTAGCAGCAACTGCTGATGATTTTGCATGGAAGCCTAAATTGATGGCATGTCAAAAAATGACAGTAAGAAGCAACATACTACTATATTCTATATGCAATTCCATGGGTAATAACTTTGTGTTAAGGATTTAAAATGCTATGTTGTGAAAACACCAGAGTACATGTAATTAAGGAACGTGGATTAGAAAATCACAATTTCAGATCAGTGCATGCTATGACGAGACCATCCAGTTTGATGCAAATCTTGGTGCCACAGTGGTTGTGGCGGAGGTAATGGCGGAGAAGGCAAGACCAGTGAAGGTCTGTTAATTGCTTCATGCTGACCCTCATTACGTTCATCACCCAGCTGATCAGGGTCGCGTTCAGGTGAGGCAGGAGTTGGTGTTGGCAAGTTCCGATGTAAATCCCAGTCAATTGGTGCACGACCTTGCCTTTCCACATAAGACTGTATTAGTTGGTCCAGACTTTCACGGAAACCACTGCGAAGTAGGTTAGAAACACTTTTCCTGAAACATGAATATAAAAGTCCATAACCATTACAAGGCTTGGTGCCTAGAAGAAATGAAAGCCAATAAATGAAGTATCAAACCATGTTCTGTACAATCTCAGGTATAAAAAGCCCATTTGTTTTAGATTTTGGAAAACGTTAAACAGGAATTTGCATAGAAAGCAAGACACAATTGGGAGAAACTTTTTATTTCCTTCTCCCCAAAAGCCTGTTAGTACTGGGATAAATGTAAGCCAAACAGGCTCAAAGCAATCTGTGACGCAAAATATCCGAAAGGGAAGAATTACCTGCTCAGAAGTTCTCTAAGCTCCATGCTGTATACATTATCATCGTCAGGCGGATGAAATCTATTGAATCTTCTAAAAGGAACACCACGGCAATTTCTTGAAGCTCCAGATGATCCTTCAGACCAATTACCAACAGCTTCCCTCGTGCTATCCTCATGCCAAACTCTTCGAACTTCCCGTGGATGAGGATCTTCCCCAGCTAAATTTCTGGGAGTTTCCTGTGGCCAATCACTGACTTCCCTTCCATCTCTTAGCTGATTGAATGGGCCATAAGTTCTCTGTTGCCAGTTTCCTCCCCCATCTTCAGTAATTTGTTCCTGCCAATTCTCTCCTTGATTACTAGCATCTTGCCAATTAATAATCTCACTTGTTCTACTCTCTACAGTTCCTGTTTGATTAGGCAACTGACGCACATCAGTTTCCAGGCTCTTAATCTGCTGTTGTTCATAATTTTCTTGCTGGCCATCTATCTGATTGTTTGCTTGGTTCTCGTTGCTTCTTGTTTCATTAATGTTACTATTTGAAGTGGCATCAGGATTGGTGCCTGCTTGACCACGAACAATAGTTTCTAATCTTGAACGAAACCCCTCCCGGAATTACACCATTTAAGTGTCAATACATGACAACCAGCTAGCAACCATGACATGCACAAGTTGTACACGATAGTCATCAACATACCATTATGAAACCTAATAAGTATCCCACCATAATAAAACCATTAAAAATTCGAATTGCCTTTGAGAACAGAAATGCCAGTTGTTATTGCAAATATTGCAAATAGTAATAGTAATAATTAACAAAGATAAACAACAACCATTGATAAACAAATAGCTAAAGTATCAATACTCCTCCCCATGTCAAGACTAATTACTAATAAAATAATGGAAGTAAAATGAAAATCCACCATTGTGAGTCGAAGTTACTTCTCCTTGACAAAGACATGTTACAGCATCTCAACCACTTCTTATTTTGTTTTCATACCAAAAGTTACAATATTTGACAATAAGACAAAAGAATCAGCCACAAAAATATTATAAGAGAAAAAACTAATGTTCTTTCAATCATAAGATAGCATGATTAGGGGGATTTGGATTCCCTGCAGTTGAATTCACAGATCGCTGACTGCGTGAATGTAGGGAAAAGCTGACTGTAGGGAATCCGGGTCCTGAATCAGGGATGGCAATTGGACCCAGACCCAGTGGCTACCCGCAATGGGTAGGGTAATTACCCACTAAATGGGTCTGGGTCCGGGTATGGGTAATTACCCGCCATTTTTAATGGGTACAGATGCGGGTACAGGTACTATGGTACCCTACCCATACCTGCACTTATATAATATGCATAATTAATGTAATTTATTTATATATGATTAATTTAATATATATATGGTTATATTATTAATTAATATTTTTCCAAAAAAATAATTAATGTTGATATATATTATAGTCACCAAATAACATTAATATATATTACTAATTTAATTAATTTAAATGTTATAATTTTATCCTAAACACTAAAATAGCAAAACTTGAACTAATTTCCATTTCTCATCCCACTCTTTTCATCTCTCATCCACTTCCACATACTAGAGTTGTTTTATAGTTAAACTTGGATGATCTATGGATTATTTTTCATTTGTGCTAAAGTTGGTTTTTAATTAATTTTCATTTTCTAATCAATTTATTATTTTTATAGTTAACAAAACTGCGGGTAATGGGTATGGGTACTTAAGTACCCAGCGGGTAAGGGTACGGGTATTAGAATCACAACCCATGTGGGTATGGGTCCGGGTATTTTTTAAAAACGCGGGTATGGGGACGGGTACTATAGTACCCTACCCAGACCCTACCCATTGCCATCACTAAGCATGATGATTTTCTTTTGTATCTTGGAGATGCCCAAGAAACAATACCCAAGTTTTTCTACATTATATCAGTTTAGATTCTTAAAATAAAAGAAACAAAAATTAAAATCCTAATTAGATTGAGCAAACAATGAGGAGAGTGAAAAGAACACCTTTGGAAGTAAGTCTTGAATTGCATACCTCAAACCAGGGACTGTGTGTCGTTGTCTCAACTGAACTAATTCATTTGCAGCCATAGACGGAGGCCTCTCATCTTCAACAGTTCTTTCATTTCGGATGAATCTACCTCTGAGCAGTGACTGGAAATGGTAATTTTGTATAAATAGTTAATTTACCACAGGAGGAGGTATACTTGGTGAAAAAAGTAAAAACCAAGTGCTATGCACATTAATATCTTCTAGTCACCCAGTTTATCAATTTTTTAGTGGGAAAGTATTTTTTAAAAAAAAACTAATCAACTGAAAATACAAAAAATTGAAACAAGAAAAATAGCTCATGTAAAGATAAAAGGAGGTATCTTATGATAAGCATGATATAGAACCATAACTTGGCCCATTATCCACTACAACAATTTACAGGACAAAAAGGAATACAATGTAAAATTGTGTCTTGCCTTCTTTTTTCATTCTTTTTTAGAGAGAGGATTAGTAATCCAGAGCACGAAATACCTTGAATGATATTCTTAAAACTTTGTGCAAATAAAAAATCAGCCACTCTGGCCAGGTGATCTGTAACGATCCAAACAGTATTTCACTCACACTTGCTTCTTGAGGAACGTGACTAATTTTCAAGTCATCACTACATGGCTACTTGTTTATAAAAGGTCAATTCAAAAAAGCAAATTAAACAAAAGGATAACATATATTATATCAAAGTTTCCAGCACATATAGTAACAATAAATACTGGAACCGGTAACAACCTATAACTATATCAGAGGAGGGAAAAGCCACGACCCAAACCAAAAGTATCAGAGAACTGAGGCAAACATATGCAGATTATTCAATGTTAAGAACAAATATAATGCAAATTTTAACAGAGTATAATGAAGTTGAAATCCCAGCCATAATACAAATTACTGGAGCCTCAAATTAAACTAGAGTTCTTGTAAGATAATTGCTTCCACAATCTACTCAGGTTTTCAATTAAGTGAAAACACCATGACCAAGAGAACCATAAATTGCAATTTAATTCTAATTGGGTGCTCAACAGACCTGAATACGGGTGCGATGAGCAAAATCAGAAACAGCTCGGTGCTCCAACAAGCCCTACAGCTCTTTGTCTTCCCTTTCTATTCTCACAAGCAAATCAACTAGAGCCTGCCTTTCACGCAACCTCAACAAGTCACGCCGAACATGCTCTGGCTGACCCTCATCGTGATCAGTTACTGCATTATGGGCTCGATCAACTTGAGCAGATTCACTTGCTGGAGCATCCCTCCGGCTCCCACATGACCCTCTCTGCTGGCTAATCATTTGCACCCATTCCCTGAC
>QLOH01000114.1:0-307500 GCA_026901365.1 Sesbania bispinosa
TAGTCATCAAATTGTTGGCTCAAGTATTCTCCACCCTCGATCTGATCGAAGTGTTTTAATAGTCTTGCCAAGTTGGTTTTGTACTTCATTCTTAAATTCCTTGAACTTTTCAAAGGATTCAAATTTGTGTTTCATTAGATACACAAATCCATATGTACTGAAATCATCAGTAAAAGTGATGAAGTATTGAAAACCTCCTCTAGCCATTGTGCCCATGGGCCCACATACATCACTATGTATGAGACCAAGAAGATCACCGGCCCTTTCACCTTTTCCGGTGAATGGGGTTTTGGTCATCTTCCCCAATAAACAAGATTCACATGTCTCAATTGATTCAAATCAAATGAGTCCAAATAGCCATCTTGGTGGAGTTTGGATATGCGTTTCTCATTTATGTGGCCCAAGCGACAATGCCAAAGATAAGTTGGGTTCAAATCATTTGCTTTGAACCTCTTAGCATTTATGTTATAGATAGGTGTTTTCGAAGTCAAGGACATATAGTCCATTGTTTAATTTTGCACAACCATAAAACATGTCATTTAAATAAATTGAACAACTATTGTTCTTTATTATAAATGAAAAACCATTCTTGTCCAAACAAGAAACAGAAATAATATCCTACTAATGGCTGGCACAAAATAAAAATTATCTAACTCAATAACAAGCCTAGTTGGCAAAGTTAAATAATAAGTTCCTATGGCTAAAGCAGTAACTCTTGCTCCATTCCCGACTCGCAGGTCGACTTCGCCTTTAGCCAGTCGTTTACTCCCTTTTAGATCCTGCACATTCATGCAAATGTGAGATCCACATCCAGTATCTAATACCCAAGATGCAGAAGTAGATAAATTGACTTCTATAACATAAATACCTGAGGTGGAAGTCTCACTTCCCTTCTTCTTGATCTCCTCCAGGTACTTTGCACAGTTTCTCTTCCAATGTCCTGATTGGCCACAGTGGAAACATTTTCCTTCCTTAGCTATTCCGCTAGTAGGCTTCAAAGCAGAGGTACTAGGCTTGTCTTTGCCCTTGTCCTTTGATTTGAAATAGGGCTTCTTGAATTTCTTCTTACCCTTTCCTTTTCCAGGTTGGACCATCAATATAGCCTTCCCCTTTCCTTTATTAATGTTTTACTCAGTTGTTCTCAACATGCTCAGCAATTCTGGCAGTGGTTTGTCAAATTCATTCATGTTGTAGTTCATGACGAATTGACTATAGCTGTCCGGAAATGATTGCAGGACAAGATCAGTGGCCAACTCTTGGCCTAATGGGAATACAAGCCTTTCTAGGTTTTCAATGTACCCAATCATTTTGAGTTCATGAGCACCAACAGGACTTCCCTCTACCAGTCTACATTGATATAGTGCCTTTGAGACTTCAAACCGTTCATGCCTAGCTTGGCCTTGATAAAGTCTCTCTAAATGTACGATCATATCGTACGCCTCCATGTTCTCATGTTGTTTTTGGAGTTCAGCATTCATGGTAGCAAGCATAAGACAACCTACAATCGAGAGCATCATCCACATGCTTCTTAAAAGCATCTTTGTCAGCTTTTGAAGCAGTTGCAGCAGGTGTTTCAGGAACGGGCTCTTCCAGGACATACAACTTCTTTTCATGCCTAAGGACAATCCTTAGGTTTCGATACCAGTCTAGAAAGTTAGTTCCAGACAGTTTGTCCTTCTCAAGGACAGATCTAAGTGAAAGGTTACTTGTTGTGTTCGTTGCCATGGTTATCTATTAACAGGAAATTATGCAAATAAGTATCATATAATAAACATATTCAACAAGGTCTTAATTAAATATGTCTCCCACTATTTTGATTCAAAACAAGTACCCTCAATATAAAGAATAAAAAAAAATCCCATCACTAGATTTTCTAGTGGGCCAAGATCCATATTTCACCTTATTTTAAGTCAGCTTTGGATGATCGCTTAAGAAAAGGTTATTTAGGTAGGAACACACTTTCAAATTGCATCTCATACAACTCTTGGATAGTTAGGTGAATAACTCTTATTCTAATTCATCTTATGAATTAATGCCTAACTTAGTGCCTCTAGGTTCTTCAATCCTATTGAATATACCTAGTTAAGTCAAAACCCAATGGTTGACAATAGATAAATGTACCCTGCTTTGGCAGACCCACATTTATTTCATTGCGCCTCACTAAAATAGATAAATGTACCCTGCTTTGGCAGACCCACATTTAATCGATTCAAGCCTAGACGAGTGCCATACATTGGAAAGCAAAACAAGACTTAATATTTGTGCCTCCAGGCTTTTTCAATCATATTGAATATACCCAATCAAAGACCAATGGTTGAAAATCGGATATTACTTTTATCCTATCGTGTCTCACTAGAATAGATAAATGTACCCTGCTTTGGCAGACCCACAGTTAATCGATTCTAGTCTTGACGTGTGTCATTCATTGGAAGGCATAATGAGCATTGAGGGATTGATCGCTTTAATTTTATACGTTGTTAAACCATTTAACATACAAGCATGCATCTCATACAAACACATGACATGGTTATGGCCTCCTAAAACAATTACAAAATTACATCACATATAATCTTGAAGTCTCCATCCACATGTCTCCACATGCTCCTTTGACTCCATGCTCTTTTCGATTACATTACATAACAAGAAAAAACCTCGTTTAACATACAAGGGGATAGAGATGAGAAAAGAATTACAAAAGGAATATAGGAGGTAAGGCACGACTCGCAGGTCGTATTTAAATAAAACAATCTAAGGCCATAACCAATCATCATGCAAATTCAACATTCATTGATTGTAAAATGAGTGATTTAATAAGATATATATAGTGAGGTTTGATTACGCGCGTAGTGTATTACGGGGTTCAAGGGGAGGCCGCCCCTCGCGGGGTGCGGGGGCAGCGTCCCAACATAAATATTAGATTTGATAAACAGTAAACCAATCATCAATAAGTGTACATCAAACGAATACTTCACAAACCGATAAACGAGTGAGTCCCTCGTATCATTTGAATACGTTCTTGGCAACAAATTGATAAGTGGCATGTTTATCGCAGCCAACATTTGAGTCGAGACAAGGTTTCAACAATTGAACCCTTTGACTCCCAAAACATGAACTTTTCATGTTTCATGGGACCCTTGAACATAAGAACATATAAACATATATATATATATATCAAAACAATCAATAAAAGGAGTAAAATAATTCAAAATAATTCAAACGCGCACTTGCGCTTCACCTGCGCTTAGCGTGGGTGAAGCTTAAGCGCAGGTGAAGCGCACGTATCAGAATCGAAAATTCTGTGTTCTACGCTTCATCTGGGCTTCATCTGCGCTTCACCTGCACTCATCGAGATTGAAGCCCAGATTTCAGATTCAAAATTCCAGTATCCTGCGCTTCACATGCGCCCAACGCATATGAAGCGCAGAAACGACGTTTCAAAAACGTTCCGCGATATAAAATTAACAACAGAATATCTCTATATTCAAAAGATTAAAAGCCCAAAACGTGTTTATCGCAAACCAACGCTCTGATACCAATTGAAGGGAATCAAGCATGTGGTCAGGGTGCAGCGGAAATAAATGGATTCCCTCCCTTGTTATAATCGTTTTGTGAAAACACGAATCAAGGCATAAAAGGTATTGAAACGAAAGGTCGTACCTTATTAGGATTACAAACGAAGCAAGTGTAGCCACGTCTTTATTGGTATCCACGCCAACAGCCGAACTAGGATTCTCTTCTCAGCTCTGCTAGTAGCCGCAGAAAGAAGTAAGAAGCGATTGCTTATGTGTATTGGGGTAGTGCATCTTATGCTCTATTTATAGAGTGGTGGCTAGGGTTTTACCCCCTCACTCACTTATCCCTCACACTTATGGGCCTGGCCCATTATGTTATAATAATTCTAATTAAATTAAATTAGAATTATTATCCTTTTCCTAGTGGCTTGTTGTATGCGTGTGACCCAATAGGATTTTAATATTTGGTTATGATATTAAAATAAAACCCTTTTATATTTAATATCATAAATAGTGAGCGGTATCTAGCAACACATCACTATCCAAATATTATGATTATTAATAGAATAATAAATCCTATTTTATTATAATAATTTATATGCTCTGTCCCTTTGTCCAAATATCTAATTGAACACAAGGGCATGAATTGTGTCAACCTTGTATAGTTCAATTTATATTTTCTTGATCCCCAAGTAGACTGTACAGAAAATAAATATCTCATATTTATTCTCCTGAACATGGCCATGCATTTTGCAGTCTCACTTTATCAAGAGGCCTACAGATATAACTCCTGTTACATAGGAGGGACAAATCTCATCTAGGGCACTCACATTCCTCCACATAATTTATTATATGTCCAAAAATCAACTTTATGATTACCCTGTTACAGATAATGTCTGATGATAATTAAAACATATAATTCCTTATGTAGGAATCGTAGTGATTTCAAGTCGAAGGACTTCATATAACATTTATTAATTTAAGAAATTTTCATGACACTTATGTAACAACCCATGCAACGTTCTTAAGGTGGGTCTGTCCAGTACACCATTACTCTTAATGTGTACCTATGTGAGCACATGATATCTCATATCCATGATCTGTGAGATGTGATCATCAATGAACTCACATATTAGTCTAAATGCGTCTTTGTCCTATGATGATATTTGACTAGGGACTATTTTAAGAATAGTTCTTCATAAGATCTCACGATCAAGTCATCTACTTGATTTGTTATGAAGTTTAAGCTTACTATTCTAAGGACAATAATTATATTCTAAAAGAATTAATAAAATGAAATGCCTTTATAAAATAATAATAATATGATACAAGTGATGGATGTATATATAGGTCTCTAGTGCATACACTAACATGAGTTGCCCCTGAATCAAACAATACAATTAAGGTTTTCTCTCCTAGGGTGCACATACCTCGCTACAAATTGTCTACAGAAGCTACTACTTGCCCATTGAGGGTGAAAAATCTTCCAGTGGATTAAGGTTTCTGGGGGTTCTTCAAATTTGGGACACTCTCTCTTGACATGACCTGGTTGCTTGCAGAAGTAACACTCGTTCTTTTTCCAGTCAGACATTCCCCTGAATGCTCCTTTCCGCACTTGGGGCATTTAAGTGACCCTTGGCGTTGGACCTTCTGAGCGGGCATGACTGGTCTGTCTTTCCACTTAGGCTTGGGGCCCTTGCCCTGGATGGGCACTTCAAACTTTCTCTTCCCTTTGCTTTCTGTAGGTGCAATTGTTGGTGTAGTTCCTTTGTAATTCTTCTCAGCAATGTAACATTTACTAACTAAGGCAGAAAAATCCCTGATTTCAAATGTTCCAACCCTATCCAAAAGTTCAGGTCGTAGTCCTCCTTCAAATTGGGTGCATCTCCACTCCTCATCAGTTACAACTTGAAGGTAGCGGGAGTACTTTGCTAGTTCTTCAAATTTTGACACATATTGACCCATTGACATATCTCCTTGTCTGAGTTGTAGAAATTCAGCCTCCTTTTGTCTCTTGATGGTGGCCGGAAAGTATTTTCCCAAAAACAGGTTTTGGAACACATCCCAAGTCATGGGAGCCTCTGCCTCTGCAGCTCGAACCTTAGCCGTTTTCCACCAGTTTTCAGCCTCCCCTCTCAGCATATAGACTGCAAATCCCACCTTGGCCTTATCAGTACCTTCATCACATCAAAGACTCGGTTGAAATCTCGGAGCCAATTTGCAGCCACATCAGGGTCATAAACTCCATTGAACTGTGGAGGATTGTGTTTCCGAAACTCAGATAGTCCCAGAGTAAAAGAAAAGAATCCACAGCAGGGGTGGGTGGTGGTTCCGTATGCCTCCTAGTCATCTCTTGGAGCACTGTTGCATTGGTGGCAGCTTGCTCCCGTGCCGCTTCCGCTTGAGCTCGGTTAGAATTTAGTTGCTCTCCCATCATATGAGTGAGTGCTTGAAGTGCTGCAGCTACTGGATCCTGATTAGGACCCTGAGAAGATGAAGATGAAGAGGAAGGATGATTGACCCGTGGACGACCTCTCCTGCCGCCTGCCATGATTCTCTACATATTATCAAGCAAATATCGAGGTGATCAGTCTCTCAATTCACCAAATAATACATAAAAAGTCATTAACAAACCACATAATATCCTAATTTCACAGTCCAATTGGATTGAACTGCTCTGATACCAAAATGTAATGACTTAAATTTCTAACTCAGAATTTAGTTCGTTGGAAACCAAATTCTTAACTTAGAATTTATGATGTTTCGATTCAGATATCAACTAGTTCACTAAATCATTAATTATCCAAGGAGAAATTAACAACCAAGAGAACGAAATTCAAAAGAACATAATATAATCACATAGATATTACTGTACATCATAACACTAAAAGTTTTAACAGAAATCTCTAATACAACACCAATCCTACTGTCATAATTATATATATATATATAGAGGCTATTACATCCCTTAGCGCAAAAACCCTTTGAGATTTGGTTTTAATGACAACAAACCTATTGATCAAACTTAATGTTTTCTGTTCTTGAAGTTACTGATGTTTTGTTATGTGAGATCTTAGAAAGACAAGATTCTCATGAAGAATGCAGAAAGATCAGAATCCAAATGATAAGAAACATCAGACTTCAGAATTGTCTTTGAAGAATAGGCAGAGCTTAGAAGTTCTATATGCTGAAGGTCATTTCAGAAGAAAGCCTCAAGACATATCCTTTAGTCTTCAGAAGCTTTAAGTTATCTCAAATAAAGATCATCACTAAAATTGATAAACTCTATCTTGTCTTAACAGAGACTCCGAGTTGACAAACTTGAGAGGACATCTCAACTATCAATTTTAGTGTGGAATTGCAGGAACAAATTTGGAAAGTCTCTATTCAACCCCCCCTTCTAGAGACATTCAACCAACTTCAATTGGTATCAGAGCTCGGCCTCTTGGGGTTGAGCACACCTCTGTGTGAAGAGGATAAAGATCCATGGCTGGTCCTAGCACAAGTCTGTTCATTCCTGAAGGAGCATCCACCAACAGGCCACCTACCTTTGATGAAACTGACTACTACTACTGGAAGGATATGATGAGATTGTTCATTGAATCTCAACATGTTGATCTATGGGAAATCATAGAAAATGGACCCTACATACCTTTCACCACTGATGAGCTTGATCAGAGAATAGTTAAGCCCAGAGATAGATGGACTGATGCTGAAAAAGCAAGGTATATTCTAAACTCAAGAGCTAAGTATCTGCTAATCTGTGCTCTTAGTAGCAGTGAATATGATAAGGTAGCAGGATGTACAACAACCAAAGAAATTTGGGATGCTCTTGAAATAGAACATGAAGGGACAAATCAAGTGAAAGAAGCCAAAATCAACATACTGGTCAGACAATATGAGCTCTTCAAGATGAATGAAGATGAAGGCATTGAGGACATGGTGAGATGATTCACTATCATTACAAATGACCTCAAGTCTTTAGGAAGGACCTACTCAAATCAAGACATGGTAAGGAAAATCCTAAGGATCCTGCCCAAACCTTGGAGACCTAAAGTTACAGCTATCCAAGAAGCCAAGGATCTGAGCACTCTCAGATTGGATGAACTCCTTGGATCTTTGAAGGTTCATGAACAGGAGCTGATGGAAGAAGACCTCATCAGACGTCCCAAGACAATAGCCTTGAAGGCATCATCCAGCAGCTCCAACGGTAAAAAGGTAAGCTCATCTCAACAGACTTCACTAAACTCATCTCATGACACAAAAACTGAAGAAGATGAAGGAGATGATGAAAGTGAGATGGATGATGAGCTATCCTACATCTCAAGAAAGATCAGACGCATGTGGAGAGCTAGAGGAAGTGGAAGAAGAAGCTTTCCCTCAAGAAGAGGAGAAATAAAGTCTGACAGAAAGGGACAATTCATTTGCTTTGAATGCAAAAAGCATGGGCATATGAGATCTGAATGTCCTCAGCTCAGAAGAGAAATCAAGAAAAGCCCTGAAAAGAAGGCAATGATGGCCACCTGGGATGACACAGATGAAGAAGGAAGTCAAGATGGACAATCAGCCAACTTATGTCTCATGGCTAATGGAGAGTCATCAGATGAAGAGGTAACTGAATTTGACTCTGAATATTCCATTGATGAGCTTAAATCTGCCTTTGAAAATCTTCTGTATGATTCAAATCTTCTTGCCTCAAAGAACTCATTACTTAAATCATATTTGAATACAGCTCTTGAGAAAATCAAATTTCTTGAAAAAGAAAATGAGGATTTGAACCATAAAAACAGTAGCCTCATGTTGTCTCACATGAGACTATCTGAACAAGTGAAAGTTAAGACTCAAGCTCTCAATGGGCAGGAACTAAAAAATCTATCAAATGAAAATCAGCAGCTCAAACTACAAAACAGAACTCTCATAAATGATCTAGCCAAGTTTGTAAATGGAACAAAAAACCTTGAGAGACTCATTGGATCTCAAAAGGGCATTTTTGATAAAGCTGAGCTTGGTTATGAGAGATCTTCAAATGAAGTTTGGTACAACGATTTTTTCATTCCTGCAAGAAAAAGAAAAAGGAAAGATGCTCCTGTTGTAGTAAATATGGTCATAAAGCCACATATTGTTACTTGAGACAAGTAACATCTAAGAGAAAGGCAACTAACCATGAAGGACCCAAATATAAGTGGGTACCTATAGTCAAATCTTGTGTTGTAACAGATGTGCCTAACAGCAGCAAATTCAAGGAAAATATGGGTGCTGGACAGTGGATGTTTAAGGCACATGACAGGAGACAAAAGCGAGTTCCTGTCACTTGAAGAAACGGCAACAGGGGCTGTCTCCTTTGGAGTCAATAGCAAGGCCCAAATCAAGGGCATAGGTAAAATTGTGGAACTTCTCAAAGAGGAGCAATGGGTGAACAAAATTGGTTACCTAAGCTAAGCAAAAGCATTAAAGGACCTTTTCAAAGATGAGAAAGAAAAATAGATGCTGTCCAAAAATGCTTGAAGCTTGAAGGTTGAAATTGCTCATAGAAAGAAGACCCATTGGTGATATCAATCTCTTATCTCTCTCTATACTTAAACTAAAATATACTTGATCACATCATTGATAATTTCTGTTATATGTCTTTACTTGTTTTAATGGCATCATGGTTGTAAGTATTTTAAATATACAAGCATGTTATACTTATAAAGACCATGTTTGCAAAAGGCATTAAAATCCATTTGATCATTATTTGTTACCTCCGTTGTTCTTATCTGAGATTCTGAACAGCAAATTAAAAAAATCATATTTTTACTCTCTTTTGAATTTTTGAATGTTTGAATGTCTCATATGCTTACTTAGAGTTTGGAGTATCAAATGATAGATATCTTCTTGTTGAAAAGTGCCTAATATATTCATATCTTTGAAACAAGTTGACAATTTAAAATCTGAAAATTTTCTGAACATGTTGTAAAATAACTATAGAGTCTACAGTCTCATTACTCAATGTGTAGAAGAAAGCATGCATGATAATTTGATAAGACTAATCCTACACTTGAGATAAGAAAGCCTGCAGATTTGTAAACAAATTGGAATGCTTGGATCTCAACAAGAGATATATGAGAAAATCTTCATATCCAAGTCAAAAGAATGTTCAGAAATTATAAAAAGAAGGAGTGGCTGCGTTTAAAAAATGTCACATCTGAAGTCTCAGGTTGAGACTGAGACTGAGACTTAGATGAAAATGTATGAGAAAGAACAGCCTAGTGAGACTCCTACTGCAGCTATGTTTATGAAAGCACAAAAGGAAATGCAAAAGATGAGTCTGTCTCTTCATATATCAAGCTGAAAATTCTTAAATTATGAGGTTCAAATGCTAACTTGAAGATTACTTCATGAGGTACTCTGAAACTCTAAGCTTCCATGATGATGCATATGTGATAAAATCTTACTATTCTCATTTTGAAGATAAAATCTAAGTATGTTGGAACTATGCAGAATTTAGAATTCAGTTTTCAATGACAAACATGCATATTTGAATAATTCTGTGATGATTGGATAATTGGAATTCTGAATGATTTTCTGTCATGGCCATATGCTTATGTTATGATCTTGCATCATGTGATAATTTGAGTGTGAGATCTATCTGTGATGGAACATGTGATGATCATATATATCTTTGAGTCAATTTCATGATTGTTGAGAAAAGAAAACTTGGAAAGGTTAAATTGTTTCAGTTAAGAGAAACATTTCTACAAGCCAAGCCTATATGCTCTTCTTTTCCTTAATCAAGTAAATCATCTAAATAAATGATGTGAATGAAAAATACTAAGATTGATGATTCAAGAGATGATTATGGGACAGGAGAAACCATGAAATTTGGAGGCAAAGAAGTTACTGTACTGTATGCAGAAATGTTTCTGATATAACCTGACTAAAATGATCATAACCTGAGCTACAAAATTAATTTTCGAGTAAAACCAATTTTATTGGATAGCTAATTTATAAGAGTTCAAAATTGGAAAGTTTGAAGCTGTTATACTAAGCACAAAAGTATCAGAAAATTTGTTAACACAGCTGCAGTTTTACAATACTCACAGAAACCTGTGTACTTAAAATCATCATAACTGGAGCTGTAGAAATTATTTTTCTGAGAGACCAATTCTATTGGAAAGATAACTTAAAATAGAATCAAACTGTAATCTTGACCTTTATGCCTTTATCCATGTTCTACAAAGTTAACTCACTATGGGCATAAAAATCAAGGTGAGTAACATATTTAGGGGGAGTAGTTGATTCAATCTTTGTGCTGAATGTATTCTTGCTACTTGAATATGCATCAAATGAAATTCTTATCATCTAATCAAGTATGCAAACAGAATAAATCATTGTTCTGGTTTAAGATTGAGTTCTATTTTCTAATGTTCAATCCTAACTGCATCCCCTGCTCAATGTTGGAATAAATAATGATTTGTGTGAAAGATAAAAATTCTGCATCAGTTATTGAAAAGTTGCTAAACAAGCAACTTTGGAAATATAAGCAGAACCTTCTCACTTTGAGGGGGAGTCAGTCAAATTGTTTGCTAATGTGTTTACCATGTATTTTGACTCAGTTGGGGTGTGATCATGAATGCATATACCTATTTCCTCTACAACTCTAGAAATCACTCTTTTTTAGAGGAAATGTTAAAATGAAAAGAGAATGGGAAAATAGCTCTCTTGAAGCTTAAATTGTGAAAGATGATCAAAGAGAAAATTGTAAGGGTGGAGTTTAAGAAGATTCTGAACTTAGTAAGAGAGATTCTGCAAAATATGGATATCAAGTTACTAAGAAATTCTGGAATCTGGACTCTAAAAGCTCTTCTTCTTACCTTAGTCTTTGATTTTTCTATTCTAACTATTCTCATTGGAGCATTTATCCCTTTCCATATCATATTAATTTATCTGGACATCTTAGGCACTTAGGACTGTTGTTAAAACAGTTGGTTGTTGATGAATATCACTGCATATATCTCTTGCTCAAAACCCTCTATTAAGACCATCCATATGCTTGATAAGTGTAAATCATGCCTTTGATGCCATTAGTACAGATGAAAATCAATATGAGGTGATTATTTGACAGAATTTTATAGAGAAGAAGTTAAGAATTTGATGTTGTGAATTTAATATATTTCTCTGCCCCATCTTTTTGTTGATGCCAAAAGGGGGAGAAATAGAAAAGTAATCTCCATGTGCATAATAGCATAAATTCTGAATCATGTTATGATATTATTGTTTGCATTGTTAGGCACGAATTCAGGGGGAGTTCAATAGAGCGGATCATATTATGAAAAATATATAGACTCTCATCATCCCTTATATGCTATTATACATGAAAACTTAATTTTGTTCAAATAGGTTTGTCATCATCAAAAGGGGGGAGATTGTTAGTGCAAAAACCCTCTGAGATTTGGTTTTAATGACAACAAACCTATTGATCAAACTTAATGTTTTCTGTTCTTGAAGTTACTGATGTTTTGTTATGTGAGATCTTAGAAAGATAGGATTCTCATGAAGAATGCAGAAAGATCAAAATCCAAATGATAAGAAACATCAGACTTCAGAATTGTCTTTGAAGAATAGGCAGAGCTTAGAAGTCAGACTTGAGATGCAGTCTCAACAGAGATGCAGAATCAGACTTGAGATGCAGTCTCAACAGAGATGCAGAATCAGACATGAGATGGTCTCAGATCATATGTAGTCTCAAGTTCAGATGCAGACATAAGACAGTCTCAAATCAGATGCAGTCTCAAGATCAGACGCAGAGATCAGATGCAGACATGAGACTCAGACTTGAGACACAGAGATCAGATGCAGTCATGAGATTCAGTCTCATCAGAGACTCAACAGCAAGAAAAGAACAAACGCAAGTGCAGCATTAAGATACAAGCCAAGGTCAGACACATAATCAGCATTAAGATGCTAACACAGCATGAGATGCAAAAGCCCTTTGTTCAGATGACATTCTAAGAATAGAAGAGATTTTAGCATGAAGCCAAAAGAGACTTAAGTTAAGCTTGAGATGCAAGCAATGAACAGATGCTAGTTCAGCTTGAGATGCATGGATAGCTTGAGACGTCGTCTCAAGAACAGACGTAGCAAGATGAGATCTCATCAGAGATGCAACAAGAGTGTAATAGAATCTGGACAAAAGACAGAATGCATACTCAAAGTCAAGAGACAGCAAGTCAAGTCAACATAAAGGCAAGCAAGGACACTGACACAGTACCTTAGACTGAAAAGCTGCTGACTGCCTACTGAAAAGACTGTGACTGCTGCTGTAGGCTCCAACGGACTGTAACGGCCACATAACGGCTAGTTTCTCAAGTTCTGATATAAAAGGGACATTGTCAAGAGCTGAGGTGTGAGAGAGACTGCCTGCACTTCTGTGAAATTATTCAGCATCTTATCACTTCTCAACAGACATCTCAAGTGTATCCATCAACTGTCTGAAGCACAGACTCATCTCATCTTGAGATTATCCATTTGTCTCTTTCATCTCTTCTCTGTGTATATCATTCCAATACTGTAACCAGAGTTGAGACTTAGTCTAGCTCATTTTTCTTTATATCCATACACTGTATGAGCTTAGGCTAGACTTATCACAAACTTCTATTTGTAACCTGTCTCATCTAAGATAGGAAGTTTCCTAGTCTTAGAGTGAGGTGTTTGCGTCCTGGAGAGGCTGTAAGAATACTTGTGGCTCAACTAGGATAGGAGTGCCTAGGCTTAGTGTGAGTGAGACGTCCTGAAGAGGCTGTAAGAATACTTGTATTGACTGGTTTGTCAATAGTGGAAAATCTCACAGGTTGTGGGGACTGGATGTAGCCCAAGGAGTGGGTGAACCATGATAAGATCTCTGTCTCTTGTCTCTTACCTTATCTTTATATCTGCTTATCTTGAAATAATTAATACAGCTTGATAACTAAAGATATAATTGAATTGATAATCAAGATAAGACTTTGAATTAAGGTCTAGATAAAGATCATCACTAAAATTGGTAAACTCTATCTTGTCTTAACAGAGACTCCAAGTTGACAAACTTGAGAGGACATCTCAACTATCAATTTTAGTGTGGAATTGCAGGAACAGATTTGGAAAGTCTCTATTCAACCCCCCCTTCTAGAGACACTCAGCCAACTTCAACATCAACTCAAAACACTAAAGAGTAAATGGGTCCATCCCCCTTGCACTTTACTTCCCGGACTGAGAGTCTGGAATAGGAGGTACTTGCTCAGCTAGATAATCCACATAACGCGTGGTGAGATAAAAATCTCAGTGAATACAAATCATATGCATGAATGCAGGGAACAGAAATCCATGGCAAGTCATAAGTCATAAAAATTCAAGGCAATCAACAATTGACTAATATGAAAACATGATGCACTCACTGTTGTGTCCAACAGGCATGTTCTTATCTCTTTCTAGAGTTAGAACTGAGCTCAGACTACAGGGAATATCTTCCCTAAGGACGAATCCCACCCAAACTGGACCAAAGTCGTGTTTTCAACACAATTAATCATTTCTTTTACTCACAGCGCAATGGCCGACTTGAATTACTTTAATGAACATAATCATGATGTTATGGCAATGCAAGAATTCATACATAATCAGTAAAAACAGTTTCGCTAATTTCGAAAGTTTTGATCCTTTGATTATTAAATATCTCGTATTCTCAATTTTGATTTCCAATTAATCAAACATTACCATAATCTAGTTATAATGATACAATTACTATCCAAGAACTCTAATTAGAAAAAGGGAAGTTAAGGATTGGGGGCATGCACAATAGAAGCATCAAAGAAAACCACAATTTAGTGAGTTGTACTCACCCAAATAGGAAATGGAGTGAAGAAGAACGGATACAAGGTAGATCAATTGGTGATTCCTTGCTCCAAGACTCCGTTCCAAGCTACGAACCACTTCCTCTCTCTAACCTAGTCTCTCTCTCTGTTTAAAACTAAGAAGAAGAAGAAGAAATGAAGTAAAATTCTTTTCTAAGTGATAAATCCTAAGCTTATAAGTGAATTTTCGCTCAAGCGAATTATTCTCACTTGAGCGAATGGGACAGCTGCATGCAAACGTACGCAATTTCGCTCAAGCGAATCCAATTTGCTTGAGCGAAAATGACACAAGAAAAACACCCTCTCTGGACGATTTTCGCTTGAGCGAATTTAAATTCGCTTAAGCGAACTTCACAGCAATCAAAACTTCAAGTTTCATCTGCATAATTCGCTCAAGCTAATCCAACTGGCTTGAGAGAAAACTCTGAAACTTAGTTTTTAAACTGAGTTTCATCTCCTAATTTCTTAAACTTTCTTTCCTTACTATCAATCATACACTCTCTTATCTTAATCTTATGAATCAAAATAGGTTCTAAATTACGAGATGTTACAAGAGAAATAAAGGGAAGGGAGAGAAACTGGTTTAAGATTGAAACTTCTCCAGTTAGGCATATTAAAAAAATTAGGGGAGAGAGAACAAAATGCTAATGGGACCCGCAATTTAACATTTCTTCGTAAATCTGAGGAGAGATGAAAGAGAGAGGTTGATATATTTTTCTTTCCATATATACCCCCATTTAACCTAGATAAATTGTTTCTTTCCACCTCTACACAACACTACTTTTTTCATCACTCCACGGCCGCTACAAAATTGTTTTTCGTGCTCCATCGGTGTTGTGTTTTTTCTCTTCCATTCTACCTCTTTTCCTCTCCTACATCGATCCTTCAATTACGCCTTGCTATATCTTGACCACATCTTTTCATCCATTCCTCCTTACGCGTGGTACCTATTGCTGGAGCTCAAAAAAGATGTCTTTCACAGGGTGTGATAAGGCAATAGTGTTGTGCGTGGTTTGAGTGATGAAGGTGGTCTGAGCGGACTACGATGGTCTGTAGCTTTGATAACTTTTATCAACCTTAAAACATATGCCTTTTAGGGGATTTTGGCTCTCCGCCACAGACAACAATGACTTAGTATGTCGTGGGACACTGGCAATAAGAATGGTAGTTTACAATGGTGTTGGGATTTTATTTTCATTTCTCCTGTTATCTCTTTAATTTTTTAGAGAAGAGATATATTTTCTTCGAGGTGAAATTTTTGGGTTTCTTAACCTGAGTTTTCGGTGTAAATAAGAGGATCAAACTGTTTCTTCCCCCCTTTTTACATAATGATATTACAAGAGAGCTTGATAAAAACTTTTAATATTCATTTTCCTTTGAAATTGACAAGTGAGAGTGACAACATCCTTTCAAATTCAACAAGAATTATATACACTGGCACGTTTCTTTTTACAATTTTAAAATACGATTTATCATGATCATCGTCTATACAATATAATCTATGTAAATTTATAATAAATCTATCCAGATTGTCATTTTTATTAATTTTGTTTATCCATTGTACATAAAACGAGATATTAATTTGATCATTAATCAATATTGATCTAAATTAATTAAAGACTTATCTAAAATATTTATATTTTATCTAGATGTCACAAGAAGAGTATAATTGATATAATTATCAGTGTAAAAACTTTTTACATAAACATTCAGTGATCATCATTTATTGAATTTAATAACACATAAGGTAATATATACATTAAACGATGTGGTGTTGATCATTGAATGTTTGTATAGAACATTTTTGCTATATCCATTAAATTATCATAGGAAAAGATGATAAAAATTAAAAGTAAAAAGTAAAATATATTATCACTTCGTTTGGTATGGGTGACTTAGGAGAGAAATAAAGGGAAGGGAGAGAAACTAGTTTAAGATTGAAACTTCTCCAGTTAGGCATATTAAAAAAATTAGGGGAGAGAGTACAAAATGCTAATGGGACCCGCAATTTAACATTTCTTCGCAAATCTGAGGAGAGATGAAAGAGAGAGGTTGATATATTTTTCTTTCCATATATACCCCCATTTAACCTAGATAAATTGTTTCTTTTCACCTCTACACAACACTACCTCTTTTTTCATCACTCCAGTGCCGCTACAAAATTGTTTTTCGTGCTCCATCGGTGTTGTGTTTTTTCTCTTCCATTCTACCTCTTTTCCTCTCCAACATCGATCCTTCAATTACGCCTTGCTATATCTTGACCACATCTTTTCATCCATTCCTCCTTACGCATGGTACCTATTGCAGGAGCTCAAAAAAGATGTCTCTCACAGGGTGTGATAAGGCAATAGTGTTGTGCGTGGTTTGAGTGATGAAGGTGGTCTGAGCGGACTACGATGGTCTGTAGCTTTGATAACTTTAGTCAACCTTGAAACTTATGCCTTTTAGGGGATTTTGGCTCTCCGCCACAGACAACAATGACTTAGTATGTCGTGGGACACTGGCAATAAGAATGGTAGTTTACAATGGTGTTGTGATTTTATTTTCATTTCTCCTGTTATCTCTTTTATTTTTTAGAGAAGAGATATATTTTCTTCGAGGTGAAATTTTTGGGTTTCTTAACCTGAGTTTTCGGTGTAAATAAGAGGATCAAACTGTTTCTTCCCCCCTTTTCACATAATGATATTACAAGAGAGCTTGATAAAAACTTTTAATATTCATTTTCCTTTGAAATTGACAAGTGAGAGTGACAACATCGTTTCAAATTCAACAAGAATTATATACACTGGCACGTTTCTTTTTACAATTTTAAAATACGATTTATCATGATCATCGTCTATACAATATAATCTATGTAAATTTATAATAAATCTATCCAGATTGTCATTTTTATTAATTTTGATTATCCATTGTACATAAAACGAGATATTAATTTGATCATTAATCAATATTGATCTAAATTAATTAAAGACTTATCTAAAATATTTATATTTTATCTAGATGTCACAAGAAGAGTATAATTGATATAATTATCAGTGTAAAAACTTTTTACATAAACATTCAGTGATCATCATTTATTGAATTTAATAACACATAAGGTATTATATACATTAAACGATGTGGTGTTGATCATTGAATGTTTGTATAGAACATTTTTGCTATATCCATTAAATTATCATAGGAAAAGATGATAAAAATTAAAAGTAAAAAGTAAAATATATTATCACTTCATTTGGTATGGGTGACTTAGGAGAGAAATAAAGGGAAGGGAGAGAAACTGGTTTAAGATTGAAACTTCTCCAGTTAGGCATATTAAAAAAATTAGGGGAGAGAGAACAAAATGCTAATGGGACCCGCAATTTAACATTTCTTCGCAAATCTGAGGAGAGATGAAAGAGAGAGGTTGATATATTTTTCTTTCCATATATACCCCCATTTAACCTAGGTAAATTGTTTCTTTTCACCTCTACACAACACTACCTCTTTTTTCATCACTCCACTGCCGCTACAAAATTGTTTTTCGTGCTCCATCGGTGTTGTGTTTTTTCTCTTCCATTCTACCTCTTTTCCTCTCCTACATCGATCCTTCAATTACGCCTTGCTATATCTTGACCACATCTTTTCATCCATTCCTCCTTACGCGTGGTACCTATTGCTGGAGCTCAAAAAGATGTCTCTCACAGGGTGTGATAAGGCAATAGTGTTGTGCGTGGTTTGAGTGATGAAGGTGGTCTGAGCGGACTACGATGGTCTGTAGCTTTGATAACTTTTATCAACCTTGAAACTTATGCCTTTTAGGGGATTTTGGCTCTCCGCCATAGACAACAATGACTTAGTATGTCGTGGGACACTGGCAATAAGAATGGTAGTTTACAATGGTGTTGGGATTTTATTTTCATTTCTCCTGTTATCTCTTTTATTTTTTAAAGAAGAGATATATTTTCTACGAAGTGAAATTTTTGGGTTTCTTAACCTGAGTTTTCGGTGTAAATAAGAGGATCAAACTGTTTCTTCCCCCCTTTTTACATAATGATATTACAAGAGAGCTTGATAAAAACTTTTAATATTCATTTTCCTTTGAAATTGACAAGTGAGAGTGACAACATCCTTTCAAATTCAACAAGAATTATATACACTGGCACGTTTCTTTTTACAATTTTAAAATACGATTTATCATGATCATCATCTATACAATATAATCTATGTAAATTTATAATAAATCTATCCAGATTGTCATTTTTGTTAATTTTGTTTATCCATTGTACATTAAACGAGATATTAATTTGATCATTAATCAATATTGATCTAAATTAATTAAAGACTTATCTAAAATATTTATATTTTATCTAGATGTCACAAGAAGAGTATAATTGATATAATTATCAGTGTAAAAACTTTTTACATAAACATTCAGTGATCATCATTTATTGAATTTAATAACACATAAGGTATTATATACATTAAACGATGTGGTGTTGATCATTGAATGTTTGTATAGAACATTTTTGCTATATCCATTAAATTATCATAGGAAAAGATGATAAAAATTAAAAGTAAAAAGTAAAATATATTATCACTTCGTTTGGTATGGGTGACTTAGGAGAGAAATAAAGGGAAGGGAGAGAAACTGGTTTAAGATTGAAACTTCTCCAGTTAGGCATATTAAAAAAATTAGGGGAGAGAGAACAAAATGCTAATGGGACCCACAATTTAACATTTCTTCGCAAATCTGAGGAGAGATGAAAGAGAGAGGTTGATATATTTTTCTTTCCATATATACCCCCATTTAACCTAGATAAATTGTTTCTTCTCACCTCTACACAACACTACTCCTTTTTTCATCACTCCACTGCCGCTACAAAATTGTTTTTCGTGCTCCATCGGTGTTGTGTTTTTTCTCTTCCATTCTACCTCTTTTCCTCTCCTACATCGATCCTTCAATTACGCCTTGCTATATCTTGACCACATCTTTTCATCCATTCCTCCTTACGCGTGGTACCTATTGCTGGAGCTCAAAAAAGATGTCTCTCACAGGGTGTGATAAGGCAATAGTGTTGTGCGTGGTTTGAGTGATGAAGGTGGTCTGAGCGGACTACGATGGTCTGTAGCTTTGATAACTTTTATCAACCTTAAAACTTATGCCTTTTAGGGGATTTTGGCTCTCCGCCACAGACAACAATGACTTAGTATGTCGTGGGACACTGGCAATAAGAATGGTAGTTTACAATGGTGTTGTGATTTTATTTTCATTTCTCCTGTTATCTCTTTTATTTTTTAGAGAAGAGATATATTTTCTCCGAGGTGAAATTTTTGGGTTTCTTAACCTCAGTTTTCAGTGTAAATAAGAGGATCAAACTGTTTCTTCACCCCTTTTTACATAATGATATTACAAGAGAGCTTGATAAAAACTTTTAATATTCATTTTCCTTTGAAATTGACAAGTGAGAGTGACAACATCCTTTCAAATTCAACAACAATTATATACACTGGCACGTTTCTTTTACAATTATAAAATATGATTTATCATGATCATCATCTATACAATATAATCTATGTAAATTTATAATAAATCTATCCAGATTGTCATTTTTATTAATTTTGTTTATCCGTTGTACATAAAACGAGATATTAATTTGATCATTAATCAATATTGATCTAAATTAATTAAAGACTTATCTAAAATATTTATATTTTATCTAGATGTCACAAGAAGAGTATAATTGATATAATTATCAGTGTAAAAACTTTTTACATAAACATTCAGTGATCATCATTTATTGAATTTAATAACACATAAGGTATTATATACATTAAACGATGTGGTGTTGATCATTGAATGTTTGTATAGAACATTTTTGCTATATCCATTAAATTATCATAGGAAAAGATGATAAAAATTAAAAGTAAAAAGTAAAATATATTATCACTTCGTTTGGTATGGGTGACTTAGGAGAGAAATAAAGGGAAGGGAGAGAAACTGGTTTAAGATTGAAACTTCTCCAGTTAGGCATATTAAAAAAATTAGGGGAGAGAGAACAAAATGCTAATGGGACCCACAATTTAACATTTCTTCGCAAATCTGAGGAGAGATGAAAGAGAGAGGTTGATATATTTTTCTTTCCATATATACCCCCATTTAACCTAGATAAATTGTTTCTTCTCACCTCTACACAACACTACTCCTTTTTTCATCACTCCACTGCCGCTACAAAATTGTTTTTCGTGCTCCATCGGTGTTGTGTTTTTTCTCTTCCATTCTACCTCTTTTCCTCTCCTACATCGATCCTTCAATTACGCCTTGCTATATCTTGACCACATCTTTTCATCCATTCCTCCTTACGCGTGGTACCTATTGCTGGAGCTCAAAAAAGATGTCTTTCACAGGGTGTGATAAGGCAATAGTGTTGTGCGTGGTTTGAGTGATGAAGGTGGTCTGAGCGGACTACGATGGTCTGTAGCTTTGATAACTTTTATCAACCTTAAAACTTATGCCTTTTAGGGGATTTTGGCTCTCCACACAGACAACAATGACTTAGTATGTCGTGGGACACTGGCAATAAGAATGGTAGTTTACAATGGTGTTGGGATTTTATTTTCATTTCTCCTGTTATCTCTTTTATTTTTTAGAGAAGAGATATATTTTCTTCGAGGTGAAATTTTTGGGTTTCTTAACCTGAGTTTTCGGTGTAAATAAGAGGATCAAACTGTTTCTTCCCCCCTTTTTACATAATGATATTACAAGAGAGCTTGATAAAAACTTTTAATATTCATTTTCCTTTGAAATTGACAAGTGAGAGTGACAACATCCTTTCAAATTCAACAAGAATTATATACACTGGCACGTTTCTTTTTACAATTTTAAAATACGATTTATCATGATCATCGTCTATACAATATAATCTATGTAAATTTATAATAAATCTATCCAGATTGTCATTTTTATTAATTTTGTTTATCCATTGTACATAAAACGAGATATTAATTTGATCATTAATCAATATTGATCTAAATTAATTAAAGACTTATCTAAAATATTTATATTTTATCTAGATGTCACAAGAAGAGTATAATTGATATAATTATCAGTGTAAAAACTTTTTACATAAACATTCAGTGATCATCATTTATTGAATTTAATAACACATAAGGTATTATATACATTAAACGATGTGGTGTTGATCATTGAATGTTTGTATAGAACATTTTTGCTATATCCATTAAATTATCATAGGAAAAGATAATAAAAATTAAAAGTAAAAAGTAAAATATATTATCACTTCGTTTGGTATGGGTGACTTAGGAGAGAAATAAAGGGAAGGGAGAGAAACTGGTTTAAGATTGAAACTTCTCCAGTTAGGCATATTAAAAAACTTAGGGGAGAGAGAACAAAATGCTAATGGGACCTGCAATTTAACATTTCTTCGCAAATCTGAGGAGAGATGAAAGAGAGAGGTTGATATATTTTTCTTTCCATATATACCCCCATTTAACCTAGATAAATTGTTTCTTTTCACCTCTACACAACACTACTTCTTTTTTCATCACTCCACTGCCGCTACAAAATTGTTTTTCGTGCTCCATCGATGTTGTGTTTTTTCTCTTCCATTCTACCTCTTTTCCTCTCCTACATCGATCCTTCAATTACGCCTTGCTATATCTTGACCACATCTTTTCATCCATTCCTCCTTACGCGTGGTACCTATTGCTGGAGCTCAAAAAAGATGTCTCTCACAGGGTGTGATAAGGCAATAGTGTTGTGCGTGGTTTGAGTGATGAAGGTGGTCTGAGCGGACTACGATGGTCTGTAGCTTTGATAACTTTTATCAACCTTGAAACTTATGCCTTTTAGGGGATTTTGGCTCTCCGCCACAGACAACAATGACTTAGTATGTCGTGGGACACTGGCAATAAGAATGGTAGTTTACAATGGTGTTGTGATTTTATTTTCATTTCTCCTGTTATCTCTTTTATTTTTTAGAGAAGAGATATATTTTCTCCGAGGTGAAATTTTTGGGTTTCTTAACCTGAGTTTTCGGTGTAAATAAGAGGATCAAACTGTTTCTTCCCCCCTTTTTACATAATGATATTACAAGAGAGCTTGATAAAAACTTTTAATATTCATTTTCCTTTGAAATTGACAAGTGAGAGTGACAACATCCTTTCAAATTCAACAAGAATTATATACACTGGCACGTTTCTTTTCACAATTTTAAAATACGATTTATCATGATCATCGTCTATACAATATAATCTATGTAAATTTATAATAAATCTATCCAGATTGTCTTTTTTATTAATTTTGTTTATCCATTGTACATAAAACGAGATATTAATTTGATCATTAATCAATATTGATCTAAATTAATTAAAGACTTATCTAAAATATTTATATTTTATCTAGATGTCACAAGAAGAGTATAATTGATATAATTATCAGTGTAAAAACTTTTTACACAAACATTCAGTGATCATCATTTATTGAATTTAATAACACATAAGGTATTATATACATTAAACTATGTGGTCTTGATCATTGAATGTTTGTATAGAACATTTTTGCTATATGCATTAAATTATCATAGGAAAAGATAATAAAAATTACAAGTAAAAAGTAAAATATATTATCACTTCGTTTGGTATGGGTGACTTAGGAGACAAATTAAGGGAAGGGAGAGAAACTGGTTTAAGATTAAAACTTCTCCAGTTAGGCATATTAAAAAAATTAGGGGAGAGAGAACAAAATGCTAATGGGACCCGCAATTTAACATTTCTTCGCAAATCTGAGGAGAGATGAAAGAGAGAGGTTGATATTTTTTTCTTTCCATATATACCCCCATTTAACCTAGATAAATTGTTTCTTTTCACCTCTACAGAACACTACTTCTTTTTTCATCACTCCACTGCCGCTACAAAATTGTTTTTCGTGCTCCATCGGTGTTTTTTTTTTCTCTTCCATTCTACCTCTTTTCCTCTCCTACATCGATCCTTCAATTACGCCTTGCTATATCTTGACCACATCTTTTCATCCATTCCTCCGTACGCGTGGTACCTATTGCTGGAGCTCAAAAAAGATGTCTTTCACAGGGTGTGATAAGGCAATAGTGTTGTGCGTGGTTTGAGTGATGAAGGTGGTCTGAGCGGACTACGATGTTCTGTAGCTTTGATAACTTTTATCAACCTTGAAACTTATGCCTTTTAGAGGATTTTGGCTCTCCGCCATAGACAACAATGACTTAGTATGTCGTGGGACACTGACAATAAGAATGGTAGTTTACAATGGTGTTGTGATTTTATTTTCATTTCTCCTGTTATCTCTTTTATTTTTTAGAGAAGAGATATATTTTCTCCGAGGTGAAATTTTTGGGTTTCTTAACCTGAGTTTTCGGTGTAAATAAGAGGATCAAAATGTTTCTTCCCCCCTTTTTACATAATGATATTACAAGAGAGCTTGATAAAAACTTTTAATATTCATTTTCCTTTGAAATTGACAAGTGAGAGTGACAACATCCTTTCAAATTCAACAAGAATTATATACACTGGCACGTTTCTTTTTACAATTTTAAAATACGATTTATCATGATCATCATCTATACAATATAATCTATGTAAATTTATAATAAATCTATCCAGATTGTCATTTTTATTAATTTTGTTTATCCATTGTACATAAAACGAGATATTAATTTGATCATTAATCAATATTGATCTAAATTAATTAAAGACTTATCTAAAATATTTATATTTTATCTAGATGTCACAAGAAGAGTATAATTGATATAATTATCAGTGTAAAAACTTTTTACATAAACATTCAGTGATCATCATTTATTGAATTTAATAATACATAAGGTATTATATACATTAAACGATGTGGTGTTGATCATTGAATGTTTGTATAGAACATTTTTGCTATATCCATTAAATTATCATAGGAAAAGATAATAAAAATTAAAAGTAATAAGTAAAATATATTATCACTTCGTTTGGTATGGGTGACTTAGGAGACAAATAAAGGGAAGGGAGAGAAACTGGTTTAAGATTGAAACTTCTCCAGTTAGGCATATTAAAAAAAATTAGGGGAGAGAGAACAAAATGCTAATTGTAACATCCCAAAATTTAAGGATCTAGAATTATAATTAAAATGCTTTCAATTTGTTTAATGTAAGTAATTAATAGAATTAATAATAAGGTTAGTGTAATTTTAATAATAATAGTAACTTTTAATAAAATAGTATTTGTGATAATCTCAAATTTATTAGTATTATTACTATTATTATTATTGTTAGTAATAATATTATTATTATTACTATTAGTAATAGTATTAGTATTATTATTAGTAGTAGTAGAATTAGTATAATTAGTATTATTAGTATTATTATTAGTATTATTGTTATTATTATTATTATTATTACTAATATTATTTTAGCAATTAGGGTTAGAAGTGGGGGAAAAGAAGAGAAAGGAGAGGAAGAAAGAAAGAAGGGGCGGCTGAGAGGGGGTTGTGGTTAGGGTTTTCAATTTGGGGCAGCTGAGGGAGGGGTGTGAGGCGGCCGTTCTTGACCACCAGGAGAGAACGAAGACGCGGTGGTGGCTCAACTGCGGGCTGCGACAGCGGCTATGGTGGAGGAGCGGTGGCTTGTTGCTGCGACCGGTCGCGAACAGTGGTGGCTGCGTGGGGGATCTTGACGGAGGCGAACGGTTCTGCGGAGAGGACGAGGCGGTGGAGCTCCGGTGGCTGGAACTGCGGAGGAAAACCGGAGCAGTGGCGTTCCGCCATTGACGGCAGCACAGTGACGGTCTCTAGAAGGCCATGGATGGTGGCTCACGATGGTGGGTTGATTGAACAGCCACAACTCCGGCAACGGTGACTGGAGCGGAGTGAACTGGCGGTAGATCTGTTCAGGTGAGCAAAGCTCACACACTTTCACAACATTTTTATATATATTCTTTTACTTCTATTCCTTTAGCATTTGGTTATTGATTTAATGGTTGGATTGATCCTCTTGATGATTTCGTTATGCTTTAAGATGATTTTAATGCATGAAAATGTATGATTGCAGATTAGAATTAAATATGAATTATGCATTCAAGATTACTACTTGAGACATGTATTATTCGTGATGTTGAGTAATTGCATAAAGGCCTTTGGCCCCAGTTAATTAGAAAATGAGAATTTGGCTTCGGCCCAGAAATGAGTTCTTTGTGAGGTTTGCGTCATTGTATATTTTAGGCTCTGGCCCTGTTAAGACTAAGAAAATGATTTTTGGCTTCGGCCTAGAGAAAATGGCTTCGGCCTGTTTTGGCTTCGGCCCAAGTTAACTTAAAGAGATAAGATTGATTTCAGAAATTGATTTAAGACTTGGGTGATTAGTGCCCAGTGTGATAAGTTAACATCCATGAGTTACTGCCTCGAGTAGTGGGGTCCAGGCTTGGATGTGGGTGATTAGTTCCCGGTGGTGGTGATTAGTGCCCAAGGAAGACGTTCCTTGTAGTCTGATCTCAGGTCTAGCCACACAGCGATAAGTGATAAGAACCCGTTGGCTGGGTAATGCCGACCCGACGACTGGGTTATGTCATTCATATGCATTCATGTTAGGTTTGTGCATGACAGTTTATCGGAGTATTGACCTGCCTTAATTCTTCATGTTGTGGTTATCGGCTAATTCCATTAAGTTATGATACAAAGTAGGTGATTAGTATAATGATGTATGTTCTATTGAACTATGTTGAGTGTTGCATTTCATATGATTGATTTTCCCTACACTGCTTGTTGCATGCTTTGTTCACTGGGACATAGTCTCACCCCACGTTACGGGGATATATTTCAGTTGTGCAGGTTTTGTACAGATTGATGGCAGAAGAGTAAAGATTTTAATTGAAATAATTGTCAAGGAATTGTAATTTAGTATTTAAAGTTTAGTGATGTATATGTATATAAAGATGTTATTGAATATTAGTTCGTAGTGCTTATTCAATTGTTGTGTAGTAGTCTTTAGTTTGGCCACGGAGGCCAATTATCTTTGAATTGGAATATTGTTATGAATTGCACTGGTATTTTGCTGGTTTTCAGGGGAAACTCTGCCGGATTTTCGGTAGGAGTTTATGAACCCTAACACTCTAAAGTGTTGGTTCGTTTCCATATTTCAAAGTTAGGATTGACTTTGAGAAAATGATGTATGAATGATGTGGTTGTCTAAGCAAACGTTGGATTGCTTAGGCATTGTTGTATTATGTGTGCCGATACACGAAACGCAATGGAATAATTTCAGAAATTCGGGAATAGTGTTTCCAACGGACATTATTCTTGGATTTAGAAATTAGGACGTTACAGCCCCTTACTCTCTCTAGGCCGAGAGCTATAGGAGGAAAAAGTGGGAATTTTTCTCAAAATTGATTCTTGGCTTGCATGCATAAACAACCACAATCCAAGCACATTCCAAGCATCATAATAAACTTAAAAACATGTAAACAACCCAGCTCCAAGAATCCAAAACATTTTCCCAAAGAAAAGCTCAAAAAGTGATATCTTTCAAGGAAAAATAAGAGAAAAAGACAAGGATTCAAGGGCAAATCCTTGACTCTAGTTACATTTCCTACTAGAGTTCAAGTTCTCCCCCCCTTTACCTCAAACTCTCAAGAGAATAGGTGCAGATTTGGCTCCCAAAAACAGCCCCCAAAGATGCTCCTTTTAGTCACCAACAAGGATTTTTCAAGGCTAGAAGGCTTATAATTTGAAGCTTTGGTTCAAAGATGGAACCTTGGCTTGATTGTGTTTAAGGAAGGATGAAAATTTTGAGAGAAAAAGGGTGAGTAGCTCACGGCCAAGGAGGAAGAAAAGAGAGAAAATGAAAGTGTTCCTAAGCTTTGCATGTAGGAAAAAGGTGAAAGTGAAGTGGTGATGTAATGCCATCAAGTCACCTTTTTCTTACACAAAGCTTGAGTGGAAAGGAAGGAAAAGCAAATGTCTCTTCATGCATTCATGGCTGGTTGTACGGTCTTTGAGGAGAAAAAGGGAAGGCTTGAGCAATTTTTTCTGGCCCCGATCAGAGTATTCGGGCCCGGTTCAGGGGATAGGAGGGTCAAAAAGGTCGTTTTTCACAGAAAAATCACAAAAATTCTCAAAAAATTCCTAAAAATAGGAAATTCAATCCTAAATCCAAAAATATAAATTTTGATGATTAAAAATAATTTTAATCATTCAAAATCCAAGAAAACACTCAAAACGGCAAAAACGGCAAAAACGGTAAAAATGCGAGTGTAACGCCCTAATTTCTAGAACTCAAAAATAGTGCCCGTTGGAGACACTATCCTTGAATTACTTGGAATTAGTTTGTTAAATTTCCAATATCGTCAATCAATTTACTTAAACTCTCCAACAATTAGTTTAAGTCATACAAACACGTCCACAAGAAGCTTAAGGGAAGAAGCCTACACTTAAAGTAATAGGATTCCAAAAATTCGTATCGGAGGTCCGAAAGAATCTTCCTTTAAACTAGATAAATAAACACTAGTCGTAAATAAACCTTCTCGGCTAGGAATTACATATTTCCATAATTACAATATCTAACGTCAATTCATTACACAACTGAATCAATACTATTACAAGAATTTCCTATTCTAATGATAATAAGCTCCATTAATTTTCTCTTATCCTCATTAGCTGCCTGTAACGTCCTGCACACTAAGAAAAGCCCTGAAACGTGGGGTAAGACTATTGTCTCAGCAAGTATAACTCTATGCATGAATGTAGGGGACATAATGTATGAAGGACTAGCCTATATTCACCTCATCATTTTCAATTAAGTAGGGTATTCGTTCACATAACAATTATATCAATTTCACTTCATATACTAGAGCTTACATTCAAACTAATCATATGCTTTATGATGCACTAAAATGCTTGCTGGTGGCCATGTACACATCACGTTACAGAGTTAGACCTGAGCTCAGACTACAGGGGATATCTCCCCAGGGGACGAATCCCACCCTCACATTTGGCCGAAGCCCTTTTATTGACCGAAGTCCTTTGTCTTTCGACACTTGATCGAATAACTAATTAGACATACGAATTGATGAATAGTTCGTTCTCGATAGTTCGAACCTTTCGAAACTAAAGAGAATCAACGTTCTATGTGAACTCATATCCACTACCCATCAATTCCTATACCATAATCAGTCATCAATCCTTAATTTCCATTCCGGATCAAGTATAATTGGAGAGAATAGAGTGTTTCGACGTTACGATAGTTTCGAAACTTTCGATAGCTTCGAAAGTTTCGAAACTAAAGAATATCAAGAACCGCTCCATTCTAACCAATTAGAATTATCCCATATCTTTCATACATCAATCACAATACAATCTAACAATCATAATCATATACACATTAGGCTTACTTGAATCGGTGGTAACAACTAGGATTTCGAATGCCTCGAGTGTTTCGATACTTTCGCAAGTCTCATAACTTTCGTAACTTCGAAATTCCTTCGTTTTACCTTCGATCCAAGCACCATCTTATCAATCTCATCACAAATGCATTCAATTTGATGAATTAGAAAGGGATTCGAGAATTCAGGATCATGCAAGGGATATCTCGACAACTACGCTAATTGAGACTTACGAACATACGACTCAATTCTCATATTCGACCAACAATCTAACCAAGATTAATGAAAACAATAAGTGTAAACTCAAAAGAATACTTATATGAATCGAAATCGAGGAAAATACGATAGTTTCGTAAGTTTCGTTCATTTCGTAAGTTTCGACATTTTCGATAACTTCGAAACTAAAGATTTCGACTCTCGATTTCAATTCGTAACTTCAATCAAACATTCAACAATACAATTCAACCAAACAATCATCAATTGTTCCAATATTCAGCCAAGAAAGGGAGGGAAGAAGAGGGGACATGCATGGAGACCAATTCTAACCTAAAAGTGAGTTATACTCACCAAATTGATGAATCCAAGAGGGAAATTGAGGGTTAGAGATGTTCCAAAAGTTGATTCTAGCTTCAATCTACCTTCAAAGCTCCAAAATTAGCTTCCTCTCACTAGAACTCTCACTTTCTCTCTCTCTAGGGTTCGAAGAAGGGGGGAAGGGAGAATGAGTTTCTGCTAAATTTTCGCACCAGCATATATATATATATTTATTGATGGTAATCGATTACCAAACCCTGGTAATCAATTACCAGAGGCCAAAATGCATTCCTGGAGGTCTGGTAATCGATTACCAATCCTTGTAATCGATTACCATCAGCAAACCTCTCTGGTAATCGATTACCAACTCCTAGTAATCGATTACCAGGGACCAAAAACTCCCAAAATGATTCTAACAAGGTCCCAAACTCACATCTTACCCTTTCCCTACATATTACTCACAATCCTAAGTGATCTTACAAGGTTTAGACCTACTGAACACACATGTTAACTAAGTTATGAGTTGGAAAGCTACACAAGTCCTAGGATTGGTTTAACACTAAGGTTTAACCTTTAAGTTCGTGACTTACCTTCTTCTTAATCTCTAACACATGGTTAATTATCTAATCCCTATTTAACAAACAAGCTCCTAGAGTGCGGGATGTTACACTCTACCCCCCTTAAGACAATTTTGTCCTCAAAATTGTTTAAGGCGAAGGAACTTAAGGTTAACTTCAACTAGGAGGTTTTCAAAAATCCTCCCCACAGGCTTGATAACGAACATTCTAATACTCAGGAGTGGACTTAGGATTTCTATCTTACTTGACACTGGAGGAAAACTAAAGGTTTGACATCCGTCCTAACATACAAAACTTCTAACTTACTAAGAAAGGAGGTACTTCTAGTAGGTAGAAAACGGGCTGACTTGTGTAATTGGTCTAATACCACTTGGATGGCTTCAAATCTAGCTTGGATTCGAGGCACTCCCACTATGCTTCCGCTGCTAAACTCTCTCACTTCCACTCAGGGTTTCTAATGACAGTAGGGGTTCTAGTTGGTTGAAGTCCTATACTGACTTGTCGACATCCTATAGGTTGAAAAACACAATCTACCACTACTCCCTTCTGATAATTTCCCCTAACACTGGATGCCTGAGGCTACCCCCTTAAAGATACTGACTCCCTCTTAGAAGGAATCATCTCATCTCCTGCTCCGGAAACACTAACTATTGACTTTCCCCTCTTGAAGACTTGAGTCCAAACTCAAAGCCCTTCTAATTAGAGCTCTTAGCTCATCAAAAGATCTCCTTTAACTGACATAGGTGCTATGCTCCCCATTGGCTACATCTAACTTGGATTTCTAATCTTCCTTCACACTCTCTCCCTGTACTCATACTAAAGACATAAAGAAAGACTCTCTATCCTCTCTAAGTTTTCTAAGCGGGCTCGAAAAGACGCACCCTAGCAAACGTAACCATGAGAACAAAGTCTCATGCTACCACTAATTAAGATTTCTATCTCCATACCTAATCCAACATCCACCTATTGTTTTCTTTCAGATTTTATATTTCTAAATTTCCACTTATCTCACAAGGACTTAGTTAAGAACATCAAAACTCAATCCCTCGAATTACTACGTTTGTGTTGATCAAAACATTCAACACTCACGTCGTGTTCCGAGAGATTAAGTTTGCATAAAACATAAATGAACACATTACACAAAAAGAAAACAACATTCATGTCACAACCTTAGAGGTCTCCTCTCCCGGTCACGGCATGAATACGGGCTCTCCCTACTATCTTAACATCCCCTAAGGGGACCGCTCTCTCTATATCTCCTTACCGATTAGGCTGAACTTATTTGAGTTTGGGGTTCTAAGGAAAAAGGAGAGTGACCTAATCTACGTCACTTCCTAGTCCTCCACTGAGTAAGGATTCCAATGCTACAAGGTTCTAACCCGGTGAACGCACCTCTTAATAGTTCTATCCTCTAATAACACACTAGCTAAGCTTATCTATACACGGTTAAAACAAAACTTCAGGTTGGGTGAAACTTACTTAAGTTCGGGGTTAAATCTACCCTTTCTTAAAATAGTCTATACCGGGGTTATCTAGCTCGCTTGAAGTTGGTTCCTCTTCCTTAAGGGAGCTATAACTAGGGTTTCTCTCTTCTCTTGATAACAATAAATGAAAATAGGTGGTCTAGAATGATGGAGTTACTAAGTTAGATTTCCTGAGAAGTTTGGTTCTTCCTGACTCTCCTAGCTAAGGCCATTACCCAATTCTATTCCCGGTTACTACCTTAGGGTCACCATCTAGGATAATGATTCTAAAGGTCCGGATGGAATAATTTAGAGTGTTTCTCCTAAGGGTGAAAAGGAACTAAAGGTACTGTGTTTCTCTCATAATTTACCCACTTGCTAGGGCTAAGAATATTACTAGGACAAAGTCTAGAAGATTTCTAGCACTAGACAATAAAAACCTCACTACCCTTCACTAGGAATTTCTATCTCATTCATTTTCTAACGTAACTTCAACTCCTAGCAGTTACTAATGGTAGTGTATTTCTTTCTAAAAGGCCTCTTAATTTGCTGGGTACCGAAGCATTGCTCCTAAGGTCACTAGAAAGTTTTCTAATCACAAACTAACAGGGTGAGATGGTGGTGGTCGCCATGACCACACACTCTACTGGAAAAGTCTAAGGATTCGTTCATGTAATTCATGAACAAAACAAGGTAAGGTGGCGGAGAGAATCCTTACTCTCTCGACCGACTCCCGACTACCCTTAACGTGGCCTAAAGGATGCATCTAGTCTTACATTGGTTTTATAGGAAGGCCTCATCTTACTAATCCCCTTTCTAAGGTTGAGTCTAAATGCTTATGTATAGATGTACTCCTATTAAGCTTAATAACATTAGGTAAGGTCTTAAACCTATTTGAGTTAAAGCCCTCTATACCCTTTTCACTTAAACGGAATTTCTATTGTATCTTAAGCTACAATCCCTCACTCCTCCTACCGTGGCCTCACAAGGGTTAAACTCAGAGAAGTCTTAACTATGGATATCACTATCAAACAAGTACTCACTCACATCCTAACATACATGCTACACAACCATTCAAACAATTTAACATTACCAATCACTAGCAACCACACAAAACATCCAATTCATAAAAGTCACTCACATAAAACAATTCACATCCAACGTCATAAACACATGACAATGCATCAGATACAATCATGCACACCACACAATGGAAATCACATCATAGGTCATACACAACCATCCTTCAAATATTAAATCACTCATCACTAACTTGCTTAAGGGTGTCTAACTTTTATTAGGCTTTTGAGATCAAACTCTATAAGGCTCCTAGAGTAAAGGTTCCCTAAGTACTTATCCTAAGATATTTCCTTTCCTATTCGTGAAAAGAGGTGGCTCTAACTTGGTTAGGGAAGTGCCCTAACTTCTGAACCAAAGTATCTTACTTACATAACAAACCATAATCTCCACATACATCACCCATCATAAGAGTGATCAGTTCCTATGATGAGTAAACGTATTAGAAGATCATAGTAAGTCACGGGCAACTAATCTAACCACAGTCCAATTGGATTGAACTGCTCTGATACCAAAAATGTAACGCCCTAATTTCTGGAACTCAAAAATAGTGCCCGTTGGAGACACTATCCTTGAATTACTTGGAATTAGTTTGTTAAATTTCCAATATCGTCAATCAATTTACTTAAACTCTCCAACGATTAGTTTAAGTCATACAAACACGTCCACAAGAAGCTTAAGGGAAGAAGCCTACACTTAAAGTAATAGGATTCCAAAAATTCGTATCGGAGGTCCGAAAGAATCTTCCTTTAAACTAGATAAATAAACACTAGTCGTAAATAAACCTTCTCGGCTAGGAATTACATATTTCCATAATTACAATATCTAACGTCAATTCATTACACAACTGAATCAATACTATTACAAGAATTTCCTATTCTAATGATAATAAGCTCCATTAATTTTCTCTTATCCTCATTAGCTGCCTGTAACGTCCTGCACACTAAGAAAAGCCCTGAAACGTGGGGTGAGACTATTGTCTCAGCAAGTATAACTCTATGCATGAATGTAGGGGACATACATGTATGAAGGACTAGCCTATATTCACCTCATCATTTTCAATTAAGTAGGGTATTCGTTCACATAACAATTATATCAATTTCACTTCATATACTAGAGCTTACATTCAAACTAATCATATGCTTTATGATGCACTAAATGCTTGCCGGTGGCCATGTACACATCACGTTACAGAGTTAGACCTGAGCTCAGACTACAGGGGATATCTCCCCAGGGGACGAATCCCACCCTCACATTTGGCCGAAGCCCTTTTATTGACCGAAGTCCTTTGTCTTTCGACACTTGATCGAATAACTAATTAGACATACGAATTGATGAATAGTTCGTTCTCGATAGTTCGAACCTTTCGAAACTAAAGAGAATCAACGTTCTATGTGAACTCATATCCACTACCCATCAATTCCTATACCATAATCAGTCATCAATCCTTAATTTCCATTCCGGATCAAGTATAATTGGAGAGAATAGAGTGTTTCGACGTTACGATAGTTTCGAAACTTTCGATAGCTTCGAAAGTTTCGAAACTAAAGAATATCAAGAACCGCTCCGTTCTAACAAATTAGAATTATCCCATATCTTTCATACATCAATCACAATACAATCTAACAATCATAATCATATACACATTAGGCTTACTTGAATCGGTGGTAACAACTAGGATTTCGAATGCCTCGAGTGTTTCGATACTTTCGCAAGTCTCGTAACTTTCGTAACTTCGAAATTCCTTCGTTTTACCTTCGATCCAAGCACCATCTTATCAATCTCATCACAAATGCATTCAATTTGATGAATTAGAAAGGGATTCGAGAATTCGGGATCATGCAAGGGATATCTCGACAACTACGCTAATTGAGACTTACGAACATACGACTCAATTCTCATATTCGACCAACAATCTAACCAAGATTAATGAAAACAATAAGTGTAAACTCAAAAGAATACTTATATGAATCGAAATTGAGGAAAATACGATAGTTTCGTAAGTTTCGTTCATTTCGTAAGTTTCGACATTTTCGATAACTTCGAAACTAAAGATTTCGACTCTCGATTTCTATTCGTAACTTCAATCAAACATTCAACAATACAATTCAACCAAACAATCATCAATTGTTCCAATATTCGGCCAAGAAAGGGAGGGAAGAAGAGGGGGACATGCATGAAGACCAATTCTAACCTAAAAGTGAGTTATACTCACCAAATTGATGAATCCAAGAGGGAAATTGAGGGTTAGAGATGATCCAAACGTTGATTCTAGCTTCAATCTACCTTCAAAGCTCCAAAATTAGCTTCCTCTCACTAGAACTCTCACTTTCTCTCTCTAGGGTTCGAAGAAGGGGGGAAGGGAGAATGAGTTTCTGCTGAATTTTCGCACCAGCATATATATATATACTGCTGGTAATCGATTACCAAACCCTGGTAATCGATTACCAGAGGCCAAAATGCATTCCTGGAGGTCTGGTAATCGATTACCACTTCTGGTAATCGATTACACTGAACCCAGAAGTCTGGTAATCGATTACCAAACCCTGTAATCGATTACCATCAACAAACCTCTCTGGTAATCGATTACGAACTCCTGGTAATCGATTACCAGGGACCAAAAACTCCCAAAATGATTCTAACAAGGTCCCAAACTCACATCTTACCCTTTCCCAACATATTACTCACAATCCTATGTGATCTTACAAGGTTTAGACCTACTGAACACACATGTTAACTAAGTTAAGAGTTGGAAAGCTACACAAGTCCTAGGATTGGTTTAACACTAAGGTTTAACCTTTAAGTTCTTTACTTACCTTCTTCTTAATCTCTAACACATGGTTAATTATCTAATCCCTATTGAACAAACAAGCTCCTGGAGTGCAGGATGTTACAGCGGGTGTTACAAAATTAATATCTCGTTTTATGTACAATGGATAAACAAAATTAATAAAAATGACAATCTAGATAGATTTATTATATATTTACATAGATTATATTGTATAGATGATGATCATGATAAACCGTATTTTAAAATTATAAAAAGAAAAGTGACAATGTATATAATTCTTGTTGAATTTGAAAGGATGTTGTCACTCTCACTTGTCAATTTCAAAGGAAAATGAATATTAAAAGTTTTTATCAAGCTCTCTTGTAATATCATTATGTAAAAAGGGGGAAGAAACAATTTGATCCTCTTATTTACACCGAAAACTCAGGTTAAGAAACCCAAAAATTACACCTCGGAGAAAAATATCTCTTCTCTAAAATATAAAGAGATAACAGGAGAAATGAAAAAAAAATCACGACACCATTGTAAACTACTGTTCTTATTGCCAGTGTCCCACGACATACTAAGTCATTGTTGCCTGTGGCGCAGAGCCAAAATCCCCTAAAAGGCATAAGTTTCAAGGTTGATAAAAGTTATCAAAGCTACAGACCATCGTAGTCCGCTCAGACCACCTTCATCACTCAAACCACGCACAACACTATTGCCTTATCACACCCTGTGAAAGACATCTTTTTTGAGCTCCAGCAATAGGTACCACGCGTAAGGAGGAATGGATGAAAAGATGTGGTCAAGATATAGCAAGGCGTAATTGAAGGATCGATGTAGGAGAGGAAAAGAGGTAGAATGGAAGAGAAAAAACACAACACCGATGGAGCACGAAAAACAATTTTGTAGCGGCAGTGGAGTGATGAAAAAAGAAGTAGTGTTGTGTAGAGGTGAAAAGAAACAATTTATCTAGGTTAAATGGGGGTATATATGGAAAGAAAAATATATCAACCTCTCTCTTTCATCTCTC
Source organism: Sesbania bispinosa (assembly GCA_026901365.1). NCBI lineage: Eukaryota > Viridiplantae > Streptophyta > Magnoliopsida > Fabales > Fabaceae > Sesbania > Sesbania bispinosa. The sequence continues at coordinate 36,221 of QLOH01000114.1, forward strand.
CTCAGATTTGCGAAGAAATGTTAAATTGCGGGTCCCATTAGCATTTTGTTCTCTCTCCCCTAATTTTTTTAATATGCCTAACTGGAGAAGTTTCAATTTTAAACCAGTTTCTCTCCCTTCCCTTTATTTGTCTCCTAAGTCACCCATACCAAACGAAGTGATAATATATTTTACTTTTTACTTTTAATTTTTATTATCTTTTCCTAGTAGCTCAATTGGTAGTGGGTTTAAGGAATCTATGACTATAAGTCCCCTTGGTCATGGGTTCGAACCCACGTAGGTCCCCTATTAGTGGGGGATATCCACCTGAGGGGGGGTGGAGAAGCTTAGTTAACATCCCGATTTAAGGGGATGTTACAGGGGCTGCATGTGTTTTAAAATTTTTTGGCACTTGTAATGTGTTTGTATGATAAATCTATGAACATGCATGAAGTTGGTTGGATGTATACAATTGTTTTTGATGATTGATCTTTGAAAAATGATGTTTTTGAGCTTGAAAATGGAGTTATGAACTTTAAAATGTATGTGGATGATTTTGAGTGAATTATTATGATATTTGGTATTTAGAATGTTTGTTGATGATTGTGTGAGAGTTTGGTGAAGATTGAATGTTGGGAAAATTTTGAAGTTTTGATGAACATTCAAGGTTGTTCTTGATGTTCATGAGTTGTTCTTGATGAAACTCATCAAGAATACCTTTTTGATCTTAAAAAGGTCAAGTGAATGTTGAAAACATGTTTTTGGGCTTAATGGTCCAAAAAGGGCTAAAGAATAAAATTGTAACAAAAAGGACTAAATTGTAAATAAGATAAGTTTCTAAAATAAGTAATAAAATTCAGATTTTTAATTTAATTAAAATAAAAGTATGTTTTAAAAGTCATATTTTTAATTTATTATGAATAAAAATGGGCTCTCATGGGTCCAATAACCTTTAGGCTTTTTGTTTAGGTCCAAAGCCTTCAAAAAGAAAGTTAAAACTCAATTTAAAAGATAATTAAAAATAATTAATGAGTTTGGACTTAGATTAGTGTTGATCTCCAATACTAATCCAAGTTGTGAAAGTTAAACTTAGAATTAATTAATAGACTTAATTAATTTAATCACCTAAGTTGATTAACCTAATTTATTTGAGTTAATTAAGGATTAATTAAGTCTAAATATAATTAATCTTAATATGAGTGTTAATTAAGTAATTAATCGCTAACGACGGTTAAGAACTTATTAATTATAAATAATCTTAATCAAACGTAGTTAAAAGTCCTAATCCAAGATTTAGGAGGAGATTAAGGGATAATTAGAAATTAATTAGGACCTTAAGTAGGGATTAAGACTTAATTAAAGAGGACTAAGATTAACTGTAACCCGATTAATGGAAATTAGTTATAATTAAAGGATAAGCCTAATCTTAATTAGTTATACAAAGAGAATTAGGATTAATAATGCCTTTCATAAGACACATCCATAAGTCTTAGTAAACTATAAGACTTAAGAGAATGTAATTATCAATAACGTTAGTACAAACTACCTTAAAAGATTATAACCAACACCTCTCTCCTTCATAAGACTTGAGAAGCTTGGCAAGAGAGTGTGATCTGGTTTCCCTCGTGAAGAAAAGATGTTGAGTCAGGCCGTGCCACGGTAAAGTGGTGACGAGGAATGACCCAAAGGGCTTTGCCTGTAAAGATGAAATACTGAAGTATTAATTGTGCGAGATGCATCATAAAGCATGAAGGATGATTAAGGTTTAAAAACCTTACGACCTATATGACAATAACACTCTAGTACAGTGTGAAACTGGTAGGGACGGGTGCCCTGGGTTTTGCAAAGAACTCCAGCAGGTCCAATAAAGGACGCCAGCCCTGAGGATAAGTCAGGTCCCGAAATGACTCAAGTGACGTAGGCTCGCCCCCTACTGTCGTGCAAACGGGGGGTACAGGCTTGACTATCCTGTCGCTCTCAAGTTTTCATCGATCACTGAGTTGTCTGGAAGTCAGGGATAATCGTCTTGGCCAGAGATTGAGCAATGCTCCAAGTACTATTTGCTAGTACAGACAAAACTCCCGTGACATTGTCCATATATGGTCGAGCAGTTGCTGTGTGCTCTGCAGTTGGTGATATTTTCCTCGGGCCCTCATGCATTCATCATATGCATCATGACAGTATAAATTATATCTCTGTGATTGTGATTGTGATTGTCCTGTGAATGCTCTAGTTACTGTGTTCTACTTGATATGAGTTCATGTGATGTTCTCACCCTTCCTTTCTCTACTTCTGTTATTTCCCCATCGTTGTATTTCTTCGTCACGTCGACAGTCGGTGTTGGAGAACTTCAAGATGTCAACTATGAGAGTCCAGCTGAGATGGGAGCCACGGGGCCAGTGGCGAGTCACCGACATCCCTAGACACTGCATGTTTATAGGGGAGGTGCGCGTCACTATTTCTCATCCCAGCCTGCCCCTGGTTCCGGAGATTGACTTCACAGTGCCGGTGATTCTGGAGTTCAAGACGCCACCTGGACTTAGGCGCTACACCACTTTCCTTAACCGCCATCGTCGTTCCACTCCGTCTTCTTCATCACCATCTTCACGGATGGCACTTATGGACGAGCCAGATTCCCCTCGTTACTCTCCCGGTCCGGAGGCATCACCTCCACAGCCAGTGCGTCCTGGTGTTTTTGGTCGTTCCCCTCCGAGCGTGCCAGACCTGATTTTGATTGACGACACTATATCTGAGGATGAGGAACCAGAGGAAGACCCAGAGGAGGACTATGAGAGTGAGGAACCAGAAGAAGATCCCTCCAGTGACGACCCCTCAGAAGACTTTGGAATGATCAACCTTGGAGGCACTAGAGGGAGAAGCTGCGGGTGGAACTCTGCTGAGACGGATGACGATGAGTAGGGTAGTTTGGTTGGGGTAGTTGTGAGTCTAGTGTGTAGCAGCTCTGAATTAGTGGCCTCTTATTTTGTTTTGGGTTGAGGTCTTATTATTACATTCTACTGCTAGAACTCTTGTTTTGTATGGTGGTGTTGTTATCTCGGGGATCACTTTGACACTATGGCATGTATATATATGTTCATTACGTTTCCTTCATATGATCGACTTTATATCTGCGTGTATGTCGTGTATGTATGTGGAATGATCGAATCGTCTAGATGTTTTTAGAAAATGAATTTCAGACTTAAGGAAGGTACATTTTTATGAATACTTAAAATGGAACTAGAAAGTAATAAGTTGATGATGGCTAAGCTCTTTCAAAAAAGAAAAAAAAATATTCCAATATTTTCTAAGTTTTAAAACAGTAAGTTCGACGGTTACGTGTTGTAATGTGATATTCTTAGCAGTATAACTAAGGGTGTCGCATTTAGTGGTATCAGAGCTGTTCTTTCCTTTTGGCTTTGGGTATGGTCTGCAATACCCTTCTCTCCGTGTTTGCTCTGTGTGTTGATTGTTTGTTTGTGTTGATTGTTTGCCTTGTTTGAATTGGTTTCTCTCATCTTACTATCTTAGTAATATGAGGATCTGTGTGTAGCGTTGCTTATTCTTGCTTGAATGATCCTGCACAAGACAAAAGAAAACCCTACTTCGTCCCAAGGAACAATTCTAGTTCATCATCTGGAAGCGCCGCAAGACCACAGTCAGTGGTTGCTAGCAGAGTCAGCCCGACAAACAGTACCGGTAACAACTCCGTCAATTGTCCACGCTGCAGGAGGAATCATCTCTTGAGGGATTGTCCGTACAAGAACCAACCTGTCAACCCACCCGCCAGAAGAGTTTGCTTCCATTGCAACCAAGGTGGCCATTTTAAGAAGGAATGCCCCCTTTTGAGAAGAAACGATAATGGTAGTAGTGTTGCAAGCGCATCTGCTTCAAATTTGAATGCACAAGCTAGGAGACCCAGAACCAGAGGCAGAGTGTTTACCATGAGTGGTGCTGAGGCTGTTGAATCCGAGGATTTGATCCAAGGTAAGTGCATCATAAGTGGAATTCCTTTAATTGTATTGTATGATTCGGGTGCGACGCATTCTTTCATTTCTCTGGAGTGTGTGAAACGATTGAAATTGCCTGTTGTTAGATTACCATATGATCTGGTTGTTTCTACCCCTACTGCTAAACCTGTCATTACTTCATCAGCTTGTTTGAACTGTCCAATCACCATCGGTGATAAAACTTTTTCTGCTGATTTAATTTGTTTACCCCTTTCTCAGCTTGATATTGTTTTAGGAATGGACTGGTTATCTTCCAACCGAGTCCAGCTTGATTGTTATAATAAAACTCTTGTGTTTGATTCCTTTTCTCCTTCTACTCCTGATTCCGTAAGTACGAGATTCTTGTCCGCCAACCAAGTGAATGCTTCTTTGAGAGAAGGAGCTCAAATCTGCATGATACTTTCTTCCTTGGAGGAAGAGCGAGAATCTGACATCAGTAAACTTCCTGTGGTGAGAGAATTTCCTGAAGTGTTCCCTGAAGATATTCCTAGTTTGCCGCCAGAGCGAGAGGTAGAGTTTAACATAGAGTTAGTACCTGGAACCGGACCTATTTCTATAGCTCCGTATAGGATGTCCCCTTTAGAGTTAGCTGAGTTGAAGAAACAGCTAGAAGATTTGTTAGAAAAGCAGTTTGTTAGACCTAGTGTGTCCCCTTGGGGAGCACCAGTGTTGTTGGTTAAGAAGAAAGATGGTAGCATGAGACTATGTGTAGATTATCGTCAGCTCAATAAGGTGACGATAAAGAATAGGTATCCTTTGCCTAGGATAGACGACTTGACGGATAAATTGAGAGGAGCAACTGTATTCTCAAAAATTGACCTTAAGTCAGGTTACCACCAAATACGTGTTAAGTCTGAGGATGTTCCGAAGACGGCTTTCAGAACACGCTATGGGCATTATGAGTATTTAGTGATGCCGTTTGGTGTGACCAATGCACCAGCAGTTTTCATGGATTATATGAACCGAGTTTTCCATCCTTACTTGGACAAATTCGTTGAGGTCTTTATAGACGACATCCTCATATATTCCAAGAGTGAGGAAGAGCATGCAGAACATCTTAAGATAGCTTTACAGACCCTAAGAGATAGGAAGTTGTATGCTAAGTTATCTAAGTGTGAATTTTGGTTGAAGGAGGTGAATTTCCTAGGCCATGTGATCTCTTGTGGAGGAGTTAGCGTAGACCCAACTAAGGTGGAAACTGTGTTACAGTGGGAAGCACCTAAGACTGTGACAGAAGTAAGAAGCTTTTTGGGGTTAGCCGGTTACTACCGTAAGTTTATTGAGAATTTTTCTAGAATAGCAACTCCGTTGACCCGTCTGATTAGGAAGGATCAACCCTTCTTCTGGAGTCAGAAGTGTGAAGATAATTTTCAGGAATTGAAGAGGAGGTTAACTTCTGCACCTGTCTTAATTTTACCTGACCCACAGGAAAGTTTTGAAGTATATTGTGATGCTTCAACAAAAGGTTTAGGCTGTGTGTTGATGCAAAAAGGAAAAGTAGTGGCATATGCCTCTAGGCAACTGCGAACACACGAAGTGAATTACCCTACGCATGATCTAGAGTTGGCAGCTATAGTTTTTGCCCTGAAGATTTGGAGGCACCATCTGTATGGCGCTAGGTTTGAAGTCTTTAGTGATCATAAAAGCTTGAAGTATCTATTTGATCAAAAAGAGTTGAACATGAGGCAGAGAAGATGGATGGAATTTTTAAAGGATTATGATTTCAGTCTGCAATACCACCCTGGAAAAGCCAATGTAGTGGCTGATGCTTTGAGTAGGAAATCCTTGCATATGTCAGCAATAATGGTTAAGGAACTAGAATTGATAGAAAAGTTTAGAGACCTGAACCTAGATGTTGGATTTGGTCCCAAGAGTATAAGACTGGGAACTTTGAAGATTTCAAGTGATTTCTTAGAACAAGTTCGTGTAGCACAGGGAGTGGATCAATCTTTGCAGGTTTTGAAGGACCTAGTTCCTAAGGAAGGAGAATCTGAGTTTCATAAAGGTACTGATGGTATTGTTAGATTCAGGAATAGGATATGTGTACCTGATGATAAGGAATTAAGGAAACTGATCCTAGAGGAAGCTCACAAAAGTAGGTTGAGTATTCACCCTGGGGCGACTAAGATGTACCAAGATCTGAAGAAGATGTTTTGGTGGTCTGGGATGAAAAAGGAAGTAGCTGAATATGTAGCATCTTGTTTGGTTTGTCAGAAAGCTAAGATTGAACATCAGAGACCATCAGGAGAGTTACAACCTTTGGATGTCCCTGAATGGAAATGGGATAGCATATCTACGGATTTCGTGGTAGGTTTACCTAGAACTCCGGCAGGTTTTGATGCTATATGGGTAATTGTTGATAGGTTAACAAAATCTGCTCATTTCCTACCCATCAACATTAAGTTTCCTCTAGAAAAGTTGACCCAGCTGTACATTAAGGAAATAGTAAGATTGCATGGGGTTCCGTCTAGCATTGTGTCAGATAGAGACCCTAGGTTCACATCTAGATTTTGGGGGTAGTCTGCAACAAGCTTTAGGAACCAAGTTGAGGCTTAGTTCAGCCTATCATTCTCAAACCGATGGTCAATCAGAACGGACTATCCAGTCCCTATAGGACTTGCTAAGGGCATGTGTTTTAGAACACAAAGGGAGTTGGGATCAGTTGTTGGCACTGATCGAGTTCACCTACAACAATAGCTTCCATTCTAGTATTGGAATGGCACCTTATGAAGCCCTGTATGGTAGAAAATGTAGGACACCCTTGTGTTGGTTTGAGTCTGGCGATGGCCTAGTGTTGGGGCTTGAGATGATCCAGCAAACCACGGAAAAGATCAAGATGATTCAGGAAAGGATGAAAATATCACAAAGCAGGCAGAAAAGTTACTATGATCGGAGGAGGAAACCCCTCGAATTCAAGGAAGGAGATCACGTATTTTTGAGAGTTACACCAACGACTGGGGTTGGTAGGGCAATGCGATCTCGAAAACTTACGCCTAAATTTATTGGTCCATACCAAATTCTGAAAAAAATTGGTCTTGTCGCTTACCAAATTGCTTTGCCACCTTTCCTTTCAAACCTTCACAATGTGTTTCATGTGTCACAACTCCGAAAGTATACTCATGACCCTTCGCACGTCATAGAGCCCGATATGATACAATTAAAAGAAAACCTGACTTATGAGGCGTTACCTGTGAGAATCGGAGACCGAAGGATTAAAGCAGCTGAGAGGGAAGGAAATTCCATTGGTGAAAGTTATTTGGAGTGCAACTGATGAAGGAAATGCAACTTGGGAATTAGAAGAACAAATGAGAAGGTCTCACCCTCAACTATTTCAAGAAGGTACGCACAAATTTCGAGGACGAAATTTCTTTTTAGAGGGGGAGAGTTGTAACACCCGCATTTTTACCGTTTTTGCCGTTTTGAGTGTTTTCTTGGATTTTGAATGATTAAAATTATTTTTAATCATCAAAATTTATATTTTTGGATTTAGGATTGAATTTCCTATTTTTAGGAATTTTTTGGGAATTTTTGGGATTTTTTCTGTGAAAAACGACCTTTTTGACCCTCCTATCCCCTGAACCGGGCCCGAATACTCTGATCCGGGCCAGAAAAAATTGCACAAGCCTTCCCTTTTTCTCCTCAAAGACCGTGCAACCAGCCATGAATGCATGAAGAGACATTTGCTTTTCCTTCCTTTCCACTCAAGCTTTGTGTAAGAAAAAGGTGACTTGATGGCATTACATCACCACTTCACTTTCACCTTTTTCCTACATGCAAAGCTTAGGAACACTTTCATTTTCTCTCTTTTCTTCCTCCTTGGCCGTGAGCTACTCACCCTTTTTCTCTCAAAATTTTCATCCTTCCTTAAACACAATCAAGCCAAGGTTCCATCTTTGAACCAAAGCTTCAAATTATAAGCCTTCTAGCCTTGAAAAATCCTTGTTGGTGACTAAAAGGAGCATCTTTGGGGGCTGTTTTTGGGAGCCAAATCTGCACCTATTCTCTTGAGATTTTGAGGTAAAGGGGGGGGGGGAGAACTTGAACTCTAGTAGGAAATGTAACTAGAGTCAAGGATTTGCCCTTGAATCCTTGTCTTTTTCTCTTATTTTTCCTTGAAAGATATCACTTTTTGAGCTTTTCTTTGGGAAAATGTTTTGGATTCTTGGAGCTGGGTTGTTTACATGTTTTTAAGTTTATTATGATGCTTGGAATGTGCTTGGATTGTGGTTGTTTATGCATGCAAGCCAAGAATCAATTTTGAGAAAAATTCCCACTTTTTCCTCCTATAGCTCTCGGCCTAGAGAGAGTAAGGGGCTGCATGTGTTTTAAAATTTTTTGGCACTTGTAATGTGTTTGTATGATAAATCTATGAACATGCATGAAGTTGGTTGGATGTATACAATTGTTTTTGATGATTGATCTTTGAAAAATGATGTTTTTGAGCTTGAAAATGGAGTTATGAACTTTAAAATGTATGTGGATGATTTTGAGTGAATTATTATGATATTTGGTATTTAGAATGTTTGTTGATGATTGTGTGAGAGTTTGGTGTGAAGATTGAATGTTGGGAAAAATTTGAAGTTTTTATGAACATTCAAGGTTGTTCTTGATGTTCATGAGTTGTTCTTGATGAAACTCATCAAGAACACCTTTTTTATCTTAAAAAGGTCAAGTGAATGTTGAAAACATGTTTTTGGGCTTAATGGTCCAAAAAGGGCTAAAGAATAAAATTGTAACAAAAAGGACTAAATTGCAAATAAGATAAGTTTTTAAAATAAGTAATAAAATTCAGATTTTTAATTTAATTAAAATAAAAGTATGTTTAAAAGTCATATTTTTAATTTATTATGAATAAAAATGGGCTCTCATGGGTCCAATAACCTTTAGGCTTTTTGTTTAGGTCCAAAGCCTTCAAAAAGAAAGTTTAAAACTCAATTTAAAAGATAATTAAAAATAATTAATGAGTTTGGACTTAGATTAGTGTTGATCTCCAATACTAATCCAAGTTGTGAAAGTTAAACTTAGAATTAATTAATAGACTTAATTAATTTAATCACCTAAGTTGATTAACCTAATTTATTTGAGTTAATTAAGGATTAATTAAGTCTAAATATAATTAATCTTAATATGAGTGTTAATTAAGTAATTAATCGCTAACGACGGTTAAGAACTAATTAATTATAAATAATCTTAATCAAACGTAATTAAAAGTCCTAATCCAAGATTTAGGAGGAGATTAAGGGATAATTAGAAATTAATTAGGACCTTATGTAGGGATTAAGACTTAATTAAAGAGGACTAAGATTAACTGTAACCCGATTAATGGAAATTAGTTATAATTAAAGGATAAGCCTAATCTTAATTAGTTATACAAAGAGAATTAGGATTAATAATGCCTTTGATAAGACACATCCATAAGTCTTAGTAAACTATAAGACTTAAGAGAATGTAATTATCAATAACGTTAGTACAAACTACCTTAAAAGATTATAACCAACGCCTCTCTCCTTCATAAGACTTGAGAAGCTTGGCAAGAGAGTGTGATCTGGTTTCCCTCGTGAAGAAAAGATGTTGAGTCAGGCCGTGCCACGGCAAAAGTGGTGACGTGGAATGACCCAATGGGCTTTGCCTGTAAAGATGAAATACTGAAGTATTAATTGTGCGAGATGCATCATAAAGCATGAAGGATGATTAAGGTTTAAAAACCTTACGACCTATATGACAATAACACTCTAGTACAGTGTGAAACTGGTAGGGACGGGTGCCCTGGGTTTTGCAAAGAACTCCAGCGGGTCCAATAAAGGACGCCAGCCCTGAGGATAAGTCAGGTCCCGAAATGACTCAAGTGACGTAGGCTCGCCCCCTACTGTCGTGCAAACGGGGGTACAGGCTTGACTATCCTGTCGCTCTCAAGTTTTCATCGATCAGTGAGTTGTCTGGAAGTCAGGGATAATCGTCTTGGCCAGAGATTGAGCAATGCTCCAAGTACTATTTGCTAGTACAGACAAAACTCCCGTGACATTGTCCATATATGGTCGAGCAGTTGTTGTGTGCTCTGCAGTTGGTGATATTTTCCCCGGGCCCTCATGCATTGATCATATGCATCATGACAGTATAAATTATATCTCTGTGATTGTGATTGTGATTGTGATTGTGATTGTGATTGTCCTGTGAATGCTCTAGTTACTGTGTTCTACTTGATATGAGTTCATGTGATGTTCTCACCCTTCCTTTCTCTACTTTTGTTATTTCCCCATCGTTGTATTTCTTCGTCACGTTGACAGTCGGTGTTGGAGAACTTCAAGATGTCAACTATGAGAGTCCAGCTGAGATGGGAGCCATGGGGCCAGTGGCGAGTCACCGACATCCCTAGACGCTGCATGTTTATAGGGGAGGTGCGCGTCACTATTTCTCATCCCAGCCTGCCCCTGGTTCTGGAGATTGACTTCACAGTGCCGGTGATTCTGGAGTTCGAGACGCCACCTGGACTTAGGCGCTACACCACTTTCCTTAACCGCCGTCGTCGTTCCACTCCGTCTTCTTCATCACCATCTTCATGGATGGCACTTATGGACGAGCCAGATTCCCCTCGTTACTCTCCCGGTCCGGAGGCATCACCTCCACAGCCTGTGCGTCCTGGTGTTTTTGGTCGTTCCCCTCCGAGCGTGCCAGACCTGATTTTGATTGACGACACTACATCTGAGGATGAGGAACCAGAGGAAGACCCGGAGGAGGACTCTGAGAGTGAGGAACCAGAAGAAGATCCCTCCAGTGACGACCGCTCAGAAGACTTTGGAATGATCAACCTTGGAGGCACTAGAGGGAGAAGCTGCGGGTGGAACTCTGTTGAGACGGATGACGATGAGTAGGGTAGTTTGGTTGGGGTAGTTGTGAGTCTAGTGTGTAGCAGCTCTGAATTAGTGGCCTCTTATTTTGTTTTGGGTTGAGGTCTTATTATTACATTCTACTGCTAGAACTCTTGTTTTGTATGGTGGTGTTGTTATCTCGGGGATCACTTTGACACTATGGCATGTGTATATATGTTCATTACGTTTCCTTCATATGATCGACTTTATATCTGCATGTATGTCGTGTATGTATGTGGAATGATCGAATCGTCTAGATGCTTTTAGAAAATGAATTTCAGACTTAAGGAAGGTACATTTTTATGAATACTTAAAATGGAACTAGAAAGTAATAAGTTGATGATGGCTAAGCTCTTTCAAAAAAAAGAAAATATTCCAGTATTTTCTAAGTTTTAAAACAGTAAGTTCGACGGTTACGTGTTGTAATATGATATTCTTAGCAGTATAACTAAGGGTTGTCGCAAATTTCATCATTAATCAATATTGATCTAAATTAATTAAAGACTTATCTAAAATATTTTCATTTTATCTAGATGTCACAAGAAGAGTATAATTGATATAATTATCAGTGTAAAAACTTTTTACATAAACATTCAATGATCATCATATATTGAATTTAATAACACATAAGGTATTATATACATTAAACGATGTGGTGTTGATCATTGAATGTTTGTATAGAACATTTTTGCTATATCCATTAAATTATCATAGGAAAAGATAATAAAAATTAAAATTAAAAAGTAAAATATATTATCACTTCGTTTGGTATGGGTGACTTAGGAGAGAAATAAAGGGAAGGGAGAGAAAATGATGGCACACTGTTAGAAGCGTGGACCTGCAAGACCTACACTGGAGAATATGCACCAACTTCAAAGCCAGAGCTTCAAGCAAGGAAGAGTTGGAGAAATTAGTGTCCTACAAATAAAGGTCACTACCCTACAAAATAAGGGTCACTACCCTACAGAAAGACACCTTGACCCTGGATAGGACCCTTGTCCTATGGACCACCCTTAATTAGGACTCTCTTGTATTTTCTTTTTATTTTTGTATTTTCCTTTTAATTCATCCTAGTTGGGTGCTAATTGTATGGGTTTATTGGTTAGCAGGTTGCCTTGCTAAAAGGCTTAGGAGTCTTGGGTTCAATTCCCACATAGGATGGAATTTTACTCATCTTTCTTTTTTCTCCCTATTTTGGGCGCTACATTTATGGCTTTATTGGCTTAAGACTTAGCTTAGCCATAAGCCTTGGTATCATGGGTTCAAATCCCACCTAGGATGGGTTTGCACCCATCTTTTATTTTTCCCCCTTTATTCCATGTTTGTAGCTGCCCCCTCTCCCCTCCTCTCCTATAAATAGGAGCCTTCACCTCTTGTATTTGACACATTGAATTTTGAAGTAAAGGCATTATGCCAAATTTTCTCCTCCCATTTTGAGTTGAGTGAGGCTTGGTGGTTGTTCTCAAACCATACTGAGACTTATCTAATTCTCCTGAATTAGTGGCGTCTAGCATTGGACTTATCTGCTGCAGGAGGATTCTTGCTTCAGTGGCGTCCTTATCATTTCTTCCTCTCCACTTTTTCTTTCATTTTCTATCATTTTCCTTCACTTTCTTGCGTGAATATAGTTGTTGTTCCAACACCTATATTTCTCAATTAATTGTTTAATTGTGATTCTGATCGGTTGGTTTTGCTCAATTCTAGGTCCTACACCTTTCCTGCTATCAATTGGTATCAGAGCTTGTTGAATTTGAGCAATTTTGGAGCTGAATTGGGGCTGTTTGGGCACGCAAAACTGCACCTATTTTGTGCAGAATTTTCATCATTTTAGTGTAATTCCATCCCTCTTTTCAATTGTAATTTGGACTTGGACTGTTTCCCGGGCCCGAGGTGCCTTTCTGCTGCTATCAGCACTTGTCTGTCTTGATTGAATTGCTTGATATCTTGCTAGTTTGGGGGCTGTTTTGGGCCGCTAATTCCCACCCCTAGGTGTTTGTTTAAATGCCTCTTAATTGCTCATACTTGTTCTTGAGTGATTCTTACAATTAATTGCTATAAACTGCTTGTTTGTTGGTGAAGTGTGGTAAGAGGAGGCATTGTTGTCTTCATTTTTCCAAAGATCATTCACCTACATTTTCTCCCCTTCACCATTAATTGTTCATCCCCTATATTCATCTCTTTACTTTCAGCTTTTAATTTTCCGCCATTTAATTTCAGTCCTCCCCATCCTTTTAATTTCTGCTCTCCCCTTTACATTCTGTCATTTACATTTCTGCTCTCCCCATCCTTTTAATTTCCGCTTCCCCCTTTACTTTCAGTCATTTAATTTCAGTCCTCTCCATCCTTTTAATTTCCGCCACCCCTTTACATTTCAGCCTTTTACATTTCTGTCCTCCCCATCCTTTTAATTTCATTTTCCCCCTTTAATTCTTGCCATTTATTTTTGCGCAATTTTTCCTTCTTATATTTTCCATTTTATGCGCATTTTTGGGCTCTTGTTTTGTTCAATTTTGTACTCTTGTTATGTCTGTCTGTTTGGCATTCTGATTGCAAATTTGGATTGACTGCTATCTCTACCTTGGACTTTCCCTGTTTGATTGTGCAAAACGCTCACCTATAGGATCTTTTTTTTGGTTCATAGTATTGGAAGAAGATCAACAAATTCTAATTGTTGATTTTCCTTCAAATTTTAATTCCAATCTTAAAATTGAACCAAGCGCGTTTCTTAAAATTGGTTTTGCTCAATTCTAGGTCCTACACCCTTCCTGCTATCAGAAACTGGTTTAACATTGAAACTTCTCCAGTTAGGCATATTAAAAAATAAGGGGAGAGAGAACAAAATGCTAATGGGACCCGCAATTTAACATTTCTTCGCAAATCTGAGGAGAGATGAAAGAGAGAGGTTGATATATTTTTCTTTCCATATATACCCCCATTTAACCTAGATAAATTGTTTCTTTTCACCTCTACACAACACTACTTTTTTCATCACTCCACTGCCGCTACAAAATTGTTTTTCGTGGTCCATCGGTGTTGTGTTTTTTCTCTTTCATTCTACCTCTTTTCCTCTCCTACATCGGTCCTTCAATTGCGCCTTGCTATATCTTGACCACATCTTTCGATCCATTCCTCTTTACGCGTTGGTACCTATTGCTGGAGCTCAAAAAATATGTCTCTCACAAGGTGTGATAAGGTAATAGTGTTGTGCGTGGTTTGAGTGATGAAGGTGGTCTGAGCAGACTACGGTGGTCTGTAGCTTTGATAACTTTTATCAGCCTTGAAACTTACGCCTTTTAGGGGACTGTGGCTCTGCGCCACAGGCAACAATGACTTAGAGAAGGTATTGTTGAGTCTCAGAATCATTTTGAGTAATGTTTTTCTCAGGGGGAGTAATAGAGATAGGGGGAGAAAACTAATAATTTATCATCTTTCATTTCCTTTATACAGTTTGTTAGATATACATATCTTATTTGTCATCATTAACAAGGGGGAGAATGTTGAGTCTCAGAATCAATTTGAGTATTCAAATTAAGCTTAAGAAAGGTATTGTTTTGTAGATTGTATTTCAGGATGTAGTATTCATCTGAAGCCTAGAAGACAACAAACGAAGAAGAAATCCACAAAAAAGATGAAGCAAATCTAAAGAGAAGAGAAGACTCGACTATCTGAAGCATATCCATCATCTGAAGACTTGAAGACAAGAGTGAAGACTTGACTCCGTCTGAAGAGTGACTATCGTCTGAAGACTTGAAGACAAAAGTGAAGACTTGACTCCGTCTGAAGAATGACTATCATCTGAAGAATTGAAGTTGATCTGAAGCACTCTGTGTATCTGAAGGATGAATGTGTCAGTATCAAGGATTGACCTCTGGAAGACGTTGCTAAGTGTGAAGAACACTCTACCCTATAACTACACTTATTTCAACATAAGAGTTAGAACTACTTTCTTGCCTCGATCAAAAACTTTGCAAAAATAAGGAAATTCTGCAACTCCTGCTGCACCTGCAACTAAAAGCATTGCGTGCGCAGACCTGCTGCACCTACTGCTGCCCAGAACATATCAGAAGACTGAACTAGAAAGTGACAAGAAAGCTATTTTAATTAATATTATTAAATTCAACATCATTATCTATCTGAATCTCAGAAGAATAAGAAGAGACAAAGAAGAACAGAGCTGCGATCATCTGAAGAAAGAAGAAGCAACTTTTGCTAAAAGAGAGGAACTTGCTGAAAGTGTCCTTAGTGTGAAGAACTAAGAAATGTTTGAAACAATCATCTGAAATAATCATGTGTTGAAGCTGATAACATCAAGCTGAAACAATGCAACCATCTGAAAGCTCACTAATCGTCTGAAACTATGTGAAGATTAAAGAATTCAATCTTCTGAACACATACTTTCTGAACAAGGTGATGAGACATTTCAGACTACCTGAAGATATGAAGACTCTCAACTCTGGACTACGTGGAAAAATCTCAAACTACGGGAAGTCTCAACAAAGACAAAGACCATGTGTTCAACAACTAGAATATTGTTCGAATATTTTTAAGGAACTCTGTTCAAGAGAGAAAAAGGAGAAAACGTCAGAAGCTAAGCAAAAAGAAGCTAGCACAAAATGGGAAAAAGGACAAATCTAACAGATACCTCCTCACACTCACAGGGAAGAAAGGTGAAAGAAAAGAAGAAGAAGAGAGCGAAAATAAATATCTACCTGCTAAAGGAAAATCTCTCAAGATTAAAGAGCTCATCTAAAGGTGTCAGAGCTAAGCCATCTGCACACTTATTCTGCTTAAGAAGAAGCAAACGTTTAAGAAGTTATTTCACAACGGCTATATGAGCCAAATCACTTCTTCTCAACGGTAACCAAACAATCTTCAACGGCTATATTTTATCAGAACAAATAAATATCCTCAAGTAAGAGTTTGAAGTTGTCGGCCAATTTCTCACCAACACATCCACAAGATGTGGACCAAAATAAGGTGGCATTGAAGCCCAAGGCTGAAATTATGCCCAAGAAAGAACCGGCTAAATATCAAATCCAATATCCTATCAAGCCATCTAAAGAAGTTACCCATCATACAGAGATGAATTTAAGCCTATTGTAAATCAAACACTTATATCTCTGTTGTTTCCTTGTATTTAGAACTCATTTCATGTATCCTGAGTTAGACTCAGTAATCCCTTTGTACAAGAAGAATCTGAGTTTATGTTTCTTAGAAACTTAAACTTACTTTATGTTGTAAACACTATATGTGTCTGAGAGCCTAAAGAGGCTTGGTGGAAGAAAGAATACTTGTTGTTGAGCCTGGAGAGGCTTGTCTGTAAAATAATACTGCATATGTTGCCTGGAGAGGCAGTTGAAAACAAAAGAATACTTGTTGTTAAGCTTGAAGAGGCTATGGCAAAAGAATACTTGTATCTGAGTTCAGATAGTGGAAAATCCAGTGGTGCTTTGCCCTGGTACTGGATGTAGCTCACTGGGTTGGTGAGTGAACCAGGATAAATTCTTGGCTTAGTTTTCTTTCCCTTAAACTCTTTTATTTTTAGCTTTGTATTACTAAGCTGATTGAAAAGTATTTTCATATCAAACTATATATCAACAGATTCAATAAAACAGTTTTTAAAGATAAAAAAACTTCAGACAACCTCATATCATTTGAAGTAATTCAGAAAATGCTCTTTGAAAAACCTCTTAAATGACCCTCTGAAGTGAGTCTAGACAAGAACTCAGTATAGAAGTTAGAAACAGACTTCAGACGATCACCAATCATCTGAAGTAGTTCAGAAACAGTTCTGAAAAGATTTTCTGCAATAACCTTCAGAAGGAACCTTGGGATGTTTTGAAATAACTCAGTTTTAAATAAGAAACTAAGTTAATTGAATGTTTATTTAAAACCTTTTGTAGTATAGTTAGTAAGCTTATCAACATTATCTTTCTTACTAAGTCCTTGGAATATCTCACTTTCTTATCTTCCGCACATCTCTAATAACTCTGAATTTAAGTTTTTCATAATAACTTGTTTTAGTTCATCTGTTGTTTATTTCAAGATTTCCAAAAATGTTTTAAAGTTTCAAAACACTATTCAACCCCCCCTTCTAGTGTTTCCTGTGGTTCTAATAATTGGTATCAGAGCTCACCTTCGGGTTGAGCATCTAACAAATGCAGAAGGAGTAGATCCTCAGAAGATGGAAATCTTACCCAGCTGAAGCAACTCTGAAGAACAAAGAAATAAGAAAAGAGTATATTCTCTTAAAGCTCATTATTCAAGCTACTGAAGCATCTTTCAGAAGGGTATGATGAGAGAAGGAAAGTACACTCATCCCAAATCACACGCTGCTAACATCTTTCCTATCTTAGTTTAGATGTAATTATTAAACTCCTCTGGAAATTGCATATGCTTTTAAAATTACTAATGTATGTTTATCTAATATGTGGTGAAAACCTTTTATTGAATTTATTTTAAATCTTTCTTGTGTTAAGTAGTTGAAGAGTCTTTAAAATCTTAAACACTTTCTCAAAAATCTATGATACGGCGCTATGTGAATTAATGGTTCATCAATCGGTTTCTCATAATTGGTACGATGCACAACTCTCCATGTCCGTTCAGTGCATGTAACCGTCATCATCAATGCATCAAGCACGCCTTTTTTCCTATTTATAAGACTTGGAAGATCATCTTGAGAACTACACTTCAATCCTCAAGAGCTAAAGTCTATTTTCTCCAAGTCCATTAATCTCTCAGTTCAACCGTGCTCAACATGTCTACATCAAGTGACTTAAATCCTTCATCAATCAATGAGAGAGTCATTCCCTCAAAGATGGTTAGTCTCTCTGACTTTGACGAGGCTGGACATAAAATTTCTGAGTACTTTGATGCAGTCGGCTGGACTCCCTTCTTCAACAACATTTCCTCTCCATGGCACGAGGAAAGTGTTCTGGAATTTTGGGACAACTCCCAGTTAGTATCTGAACCTGGTCGTACTGGAATTAAGACGATGGTGTAGGGAAGAACTCTATTCGTTGACTACAAATTGATGGCTGAAGTGATTGGTGTTCCTGCAAGAGGTGAAAATTTCTTTGAAAGGTGGGAATCGCTAAATGGTGGAACAATTGTCTATGATGAATTATTGTTTGGCAGAAGACGTCTTGCTCCCTATAAGCATTCTCAACTTCTGAATACTCCCAGAGCTCTCCTTGTTGTGGTGAACTGCTGCATCCTTCCAAAAAGAAGCAATAACTTGGTTATTAGTCAGCTAGAAAGGTTTGTGCTGGGTCATCTGTTGTTGAAGCAGAAAATCAGTCTTCCTTTTGTTCTACTGTATCAGATGTCATTTAGGCAGGAGATGGGCAATGAGAACCTCTTTCCCCACAACACCCTGATTATGAAAATTTTAAGGCACAAGGGCTTTCCCATGGATAGTCTCTTTGACCAACCGCCTCCTTACTTCTTCACTCCGGGAATGTATGCTCAGTTAGACCGGACCTTATCTGAACGAGAAGAAGCTCCAGAGAACCAGGTGGCTATCCCTTCTCTCTTTGCACCCCATGCCAAAGAGAAAAGAGTTTATGTTCATTTGAGTGCTCATGGAAGGTCAAGGATGGTGTTGGTTGCATATAATCTGAAGAGGGTGCATAATAAGGTGAATCGGCTTGCAAAGAGGCTGAAGGTAATTGAGAAGGAGTTACAAGAGCTGAAATCAAAAAAGGAGAATGCAAATGCCAATGAGGACCCGTCTGCTGATAACCATTGATTTTTCTTTAAGTGCTTTGTCATTACCTTGTTATAATTTTTTCTTTAATAAAATTTAAACTTTTGTTTTGCATCAAATTGATTTACAAATTTCTCCTTAACTGTGTTATTTTATATTTATTTTATACCGTATATATTTTTTTTTGCGTACGTTTAATTGTGATTTTCACATAATACACTTCCTTAAAATGTTAACATTTCCTAAAGATAAAAACTATTAACTTGATAAAATATGATAAAATTAAAATTAATATTCCAAGATATTTCCTTGATGATTAACAAATGTTCTTGGATAAATTCAGATGTCACTGAAATGTATTTTTAGTTTGTGTATGATACAAATAACAGGTCTTGAAGATCTTCTTAAGATGATCATCTGAAGGTAATATCGTCTGAAAGAGTGGCTGATGTGACATCATCCTCATTCTCTGAACCTGTTCAGAAGGTTCTCAATGAACTTACAGAAATTGTGGGTCAGGAATACTGAGGTGATTAATACACAAGACTCTAAGCCTACCTCAAATCTTGAGAGACAGATCTGACATGATATCATCCCCATTCTCTGAACCTGTTCAGAAAGTTCTAAATGAACTTAATGAAATTGTGGGTCAGGAGTGTTAAGATGGTTGATAGTCAAGTCATTAAAGTCTATCCTTGAGGGATAGGTCATGATGATTGTGAAGAATAGTCTCAGAGTACGAAGAACAAGGATTATGCTATCAATGAACAACAAGCAAATTCAGAAGAAGAAAGGTCTTTGAAGACAAAATTGAGTCTCAACAGATGTGCTTCTTCAACCCAAAATCAATAAGTATCTCTGGTGGTAACATTGTTCTATCTCATAACCTAGAATTATTTTATGTGAAAATTTATGTGAAAATTGCACCTTGCTTATGTATGAATATTTGTTGAATTGCCTTATATCAGAGAAAAAGAATTTTTTTTTATATAAAAGACTTACAATCAAATAATCTGTTAGTAAGTAATAACACTTTTTTAAATCTTTTAATAAAACATATTTTTTTACCAGCTGAAACGTTTTTCTTTTATTAAAAGGCTTTCTTTCGATCTTTTCAATCAACACTGATGACTCGGTTCCCTATGACTAATAGCGCTTCACCTTCGCAATCAATGATGTACGTTTTGGTACCCCCAAGGTCTGAAACTGTCATCAATAATGCTACCTGAGCCCATATGTATTCCGTGAACAACAATCCAAAAGATTCAATCTCTTCACTTCTCTCTTCTATCTCTTGCTTCAAAGTCCTATAAATACTCAAGAGCTCTTGACTCATACTCATCACTTCAAAGTTTCTCTATAGACTTTGAAAAAGGGTCTGAGTGTATCGCTCTCAGAAGGATGATGAAGAAGCAAAGGAAAACAGAAGAAGGAGTTCTGGAACACTATGAGGAGAAGATCAAGTCATCATGGATGATGTGTGGAATGATAAGTAAGGGAAAGGCTTCATCTGAAAACCTGCTTCTCTGTACTTTGACCATGAAGATCTCGGTACATCAAGGGATAAATGGATATCCAGTGATCGATCACGCACTAACCAATCTAATGAGGGAAACCACTTCAATTGTGGTCCTAAGGATTAAGGTTGTTGGTGGTCGAAATACTGTGTTAAATGATGTATCTCCACCGTTCCAGTCCTCAAAGGGAGATTGTGTGCGGAACGCACGGTTGGGAAGTGAATACAGGCTCCAGAGGCACTTCTGAGGCTTTTCAGCCGAAGAAGTAGTGGTAGCTTTGAAAGAGAGAGAAGCTGTTGATAAGGCTATGCCTCAGCCTATCATAGGAATCAAGAGAGTTAGCGTTGATAAATGTATTTTCAGTTTTGTTTTCAAAAGATTTTTCATACTTGTGTTTATCTGTATGTTCATATCTATGTTAATGAAATCTCTCTGAACATTGTTCATCTGTGTAATTTCTTTGTTGTATGTATCTGTTAAACTCTTTTCATACTCTCTATCTATTTATTCATTTTCTTTCTTCTGAAATACGTTTTAGAGTATGTATCTGTTATATGTTTCAAAGTCTCTTTTTAATATCTGGTATCAAGAATTAGAGGACTAACAAAACCTTTTTAATTAATGACAAAAGGGGGAGAAATATATAACTAACAAAAAACATTAAGTCAAAAAATTCAAGTTTACTAAAATCTGAAGTTAATCAAGTAATATAAAAAACATATAGATAACGATTGGTGTCTGATTAAAACATAATTGGTGTCTGACTAAAACATAAAGGTTATAA
The DNA here is from genome assembly GCA_026901365.1 of Sesbania bispinosa. NCBI lineage: Eukaryota > Viridiplantae > Streptophyta > Magnoliopsida > Fabales > Fabaceae > Sesbania > Sesbania bispinosa. Next base: position 57,082 of record QLOH01000114.1, read on the forward strand.
CAATTGTTATAACTGAAGGTTAACAATCAGCATCTAAAGATATAAAAAATTGATATAACTAAGTTTAATGTTTTTCTCAGGGGGAGTAATATAGATAGGGGAGCAAACTAAATAATTTATCATCTTTCATTTCATTTCCTTTATACATTTTGTTAGATATACATATCTTATTTGTCATCATTAAAAAGAGGGAGAATGTTGAGTATCAGAATCAATTTGAGTATTCAAATTAAGCTTAAGACTCAGTATCCTTAGGTTTTAATGATTAACAAATAAGATCATATAAGAACAGGTTCTACTAAGAAAGGTATTGTTTTGTAGATTGTATTTCAGGATGTAGTATTCATCTGATGCCTAGAAGACAACAAAGGAAGAAGAAATCCACAAGAAATATGAAGCAATCTAAAGAGAAGAAAAGACGCACAGAATCTGAAGAGAATAGAAGACTCGACTATCTGAAGCATATCCATCATCTGAAGACTTGAAGACAAGCGTGAAGACTTGACTCCGTCTGAAGAGTGACTATCGTCTGAAGACTTGAAGACAAAAGTGAAGACTTGACTCCGTCTGAAGAATGACTGTCATCTGAAGAATTGAAGTTGATCTGAAGCACTTTGTGTATCTGAAGGATGAATGTGTCAGTATCAAGGATTGACCTCTTGAAGACGTTGGTAAGTTTGAAGAACACTCTACCCAATGAACTACACTTATTTCAGCATAAGAGTTAGAACTACTTTCTTGCCTCGATCAAAGCTTTGCACAAATAAGGAAATTCTGCAGCTCTTGCTACACCTGCAACGAAAAGCATTGCGTGCGCAGACCTGCTGCACCTACTGCTGCCCAGAACGTATCAGAAGACTGAACAAGAAAGTGGACAAGAAAGCTATTTGAATTAAGATTATTAAATTCAACATCATTATCTATCTGAATCTCAGAAGCATAGGAAGAGACAAAGAAGAATAGAGCTGTGATCATCTGAAGAAAAGAAGAAGCAATTTTTGCTAAAAGAGAGGAACTTGCTGAAAGTGCCCTTAGTGTGAAGAACTAAGAAATGCTTGAAAACAATCATCTGAAATAAGCATATGTTGAAGCTGTTAACATCAAGCTGATGAAACAATGCAACCATCTGAAAGCTCACTAACCGTCTTAAAGTATGTGAAGATTAAAGAATTCAATCTTCTGAACACATACTCTCTGAACAATATGATGAGACATTTCAGACTATCTAAAGATATGAAGACTCTCAACTCTAACTACATGGACAAATCTCAAACAACGGGAAGTCTCAATAAAGGCAAAGACAATGTGTTCAATACCGAGAATATTGTTCGAATATTTTTAAGGAACTCTGTTGAAGAGAGAAAAAGGAGAAAACGTCAGAAGCTAATCAAAAAGGAGCTAGCACAAAATGGGCAAAGGGACAAATCTAACGGATACTTCCTCACACTCACAGAGAAGAAAGGTAAAAGAAAAGAAGAAGCAGAGAGAGAAAATAAATATCTACCTGCTAAAGGAAAACCTCTCAAGATTAAAGAGCTCATCTAAAAGGTGTCAGAGCTAAGCCATCTGCACACTTATTCTGCTTAAGAAGCAATCGTTTAAGAAGTTATTTCACAACGGCTATATGAGCCAAATCACTTCTTCTCAACGATAACCAAACAATCTTCAACGGCTATATTTTATCAGAACATATAAATAACCTCAAGAAAGAGTTTGAAGTTGTCGGCCAATTTCTCAGCAACACATCCACAAGATGTTGACCAAAATAGGGTGGCATTGAAGCCCAAGGCTGAAATTATGCCCAAGAAAGAACCGGCTAAATATCAAATCCAATATCCTATCAAGCCATCTATCTAAAGAAGTTATCCATCATACAGAGATGAATTTAAGCCTATTGTAAATCAAACACTTGTATCTTTGTTGTTTCCTTGTACTTAGAATTCATTTCATTTATCCTGAGTTATACTCAGTAATCCCTTTGTACAAGAAAAATCTGAGTTTATGTTTCTTAGAAACTTAAACTTAGTTTATGTTATAAACACTATATGTGTCTGAGAGCCTGAAGAGGCTTGGTGGAAGAAAGAATACTTGTTGTTGAGTCTGGAGAGGCTTGTCTGTAAAATAATACTGCATATGTTTCCTGGAGAGGCAATTGAAAACAAAAGAATACTTGTTGTTAAGCCTGAAGAGGCTATGGAAAAAGAATACTTGTATCTGAGTTCAGATAGTGGAAAATCCAGTGGTGGTTTGCCCTGAGACTGGATGTAGCTCATTGGGTTGGTGAGTGAACCAGGATAAATTCTTGGCTAAGTTTTCTTTCCCTTAAACTCTTTTATTTTTAGCTTTGTATTTACTAAGGGGATTGAAAAGTATTTTCATATCAAACTCTATATCAACAATTTCAATAAAACAGTTTTTAAAGATAAACAAATTTCAAACAATCTCATATCATTTGAAGTAATTCAGAAAATGCTCTTTCAAGAACCTCTTAAATAACCCTCTGAAGTGAATCTGGACAAGAACTCAATTCAGAAGTTAGAAATAGACTTCAGACGATCACCAATCATCTGAAGTAGTTCAGAAATAGTTCTGAAAAGATTTTCTTCAATAACATTCAGAAGGTACCTTGGGATGTTTTCAAATAACTCAGTTTTAAATAAGAAACTAAGTTTAATTGAATGTTTATTAAAAACCTTTTGTAGTATAGTTAGTAAGCTTATCAACTTTATCTTTCATACTAAGTCCTTGGATTATCTCACTTTCTTATCTTCCGCACATCTCTAATAACTCTGAATTTAAGTTTTTCATAATAACTTGTTTTAGTTCATCTGTTGTTTATTTCAAGATTTCCAAATTTGTTTTAAAGTTTCAAAACACTATTCAACCCCCCTTCTAGTGTTTCCTGTGGTTGTAATAATTGGTATCAGAGCTCACCTTCGGGTTGAGCATCTAACAAATGCAGAAGGAGTAGATCCTCAGAAGATGGAAATCTTACCCAACTGAAGCAACTCTGAAGAACAAAGAAATGAAAAAAGAGTATATTCTCTTAAAGCTCATTATTCAAGCTACTGAAGCATCTTTCAGAAGGGTATGATGAGAGAAGGAAAGTACACTCATCCCAAATCACACACTGCTAACATCTTTCCTATCTTAGTTTAGATGTAATTATTAAACTCCTCTGGAAATTGCATATTGCTTTTAAAATTACTAATGTATGTTTATCTAATATGTGGTGAAAACCTTTTATTGAATTTATTTTAAATCTTTCTTGTGTTAAGTAGTTGAAGAGTCTTTAAAATCTTAAACACTTTCTCAAAAATCTATGATACGGCGCTATGTGAATTAATGGTTCATCAATCGGTTTCTCATAATTGGTACGATGCACAACTCTCCATGTCTGTTCAGTGCATGTAACCGTCATCATCAATGCATCAAACACGCCTTTTTGTAGTATAGTTAGTAAGCTTATCAACTTTATCTTTCTTACTAAGTCCTTGGATTATCTCACTTTCTTATCTTCCACACATCTCTAATAACTCTGAATTTAAGTTTTTCATAATAACTTGTTTTAGTTCATTTGTTGTTTATTTCAAGATTTCAAAAATTGTTTTAAAGTTTCAAAACACTATTCAACCCCCTCTTCTAGTGTTTCCTGTAGTTCTAACAGGTATGTCGTGGGACACTAGCAATAAGAACAGTAGTTTACAATGGTGTTGTGATTTTTTTTTTCATTTCTCCTGTTATCTCTTTTATTTTTAGAGAAGAGATATATTTTCTCCGAGGTGTAATTTTTGGGTTTCTTAACCTGAGTTTTGGGTGTAAATAAGAGGATCAAATTGTTTCTTCCCCCCTTTTATATACTGCTTGATAAAAACTTTTAGTATTCATTTTCCTGAAATTGACAAGTGAGAGTGACAACATCCTTTCAAATTCAACAAGAGTTATATACACTGACACGATTCTTTTTACAATTTTAAAATACGGTTTATCATGATCATCATCTACACAATATAATCTATGTAAAAATATAATAAATCTATCCAGATTGTCTTTTTTATTATTTTTTTATCCATTGTACATATAACGAGATATTAATTTGATCATTAATCAATATTGATCTAAATTAATTAAAGACTTATCTAAAATATTTACATTTTATCAAGATGTCATAAGAAGAGTATAATTGCTATAATTATCAGTGTAAAAACTTTTTACAAAAAGATTCAATGATCATCATTTATTGAATTTAATAACACATAAGGTATTATATACGTTAAAAGATGTGGTGTTGATCATTGAATGTTTGTATAGAACATTTTTGCTATATCCATTAAATTATCATAGAAAAAGATAATAAAAATTAAAAGTAGAAAGTAAAATATATTATCACTTCGTTTGGTATGGGTGATTTAGGAGAGAAATAAAGGGACGAGAGAGAAACTGGTTTAAGATTGAAACTTCTCCAGTTAGGCATATTAAAAAAATTAGGGGAGAGAGAACAAATTGCTAATGGGACCCGCAATTTAACATTTCTTCGCAAATTTGAGGAGAGATGAAAAAGAGAGGTTGATATATTTTTCTTTCCATATATACCCCCATTTAACCTAGATAAATTTTTTCTTTCCTCCTCTAAACAACACTTCTTTTTTCATCACTCCACCGCCGCTACAAAATTGTTTTTCGTGCTCCATCGGTGTTGTGTTTTCTCTCTTCCATTTTACCTCTTTTCCTCTCCTACATTGATCCTTCAATTACGCCTTGCTATATCTTGACCATATCTTTTGATCCATTCCTCTTTAAGCGTGTTACCTATTGCTGGAGCTCAAAAAGATGTCTCTCACAAGATGTGATAAGGCAATAGTGTTGTGCGTGGTATGAGTGATGAAGGTGGCCTGAACGGGCTACGGTGGTCTGTAGCTTTAATAACTTTTATCAACCTTGAAACTTATGCCTTTTAGGGGACTGTGGCTCTGCGCCACAGGCACCAATGACTTAGACAAGGTATGTCGTGGGACACTGGCAATAAGAACAGTAGTTCACAATGGTGTTGTGATTTTTTTTTTCATTTCTCCTGTTATCTCTTTTATTTTTTAGAGAAGAGATATATTTTCTCCGAGGTGTAATTTTTGGGTTTCTTAACCTGAGTTTTGGGTGTAAATAGAAGGATCAAATTGTTTCTTCCCCCCTTTTATATACTGATATTACAAGAGAGCTTGATAAAAACTTTTAGTATTCATTTTCCTTTGAAATTGACAATTGGAGTGACAACATCCTTTCAAATTCAACAAGAATTATATAAATTGACACGATTCTTTTTACAATTTTAAAATACGATTTATCATGATCATCATCTATACAATATAATCTATCTAAAAATATAATAAATCTATCCAAATTGTCATTTTTATTAATTTTGTTTATCCATTGTACATAAAACGAGATATTAATTTGATCATTAATCAATATTGATCTAAATTAATTAAAGACTTATTTAAAATATTTACATTTTACCAAGATGTCACAAGAAGAGTATAATTGATATAATTATCAGTGTAAAAACTTTTTACATAAACATTCAGTGATAATCATTTATTGAATTTAATAACACATAAGGTATTATATACACTAAATGATGTGGTGTTGATCATTGAATGTTGTATAGAACATTTTTGCTATATACATTAAATTATCATAGGAAAAGATAGTAAAAATTAAAAGTAAAAAGTAAAATATATTATCACTTTGTTTGGTATGGGTGATTTAGGAGAGAAATAAAGGGAAGGGAGAGAAATTTGTTTAAGATTGAAACTTCTCTAGTTAGGCATATTAAGAAAATTAGGGAGAGAGAACAAAATGCTATTGGGACCCGCAATTTAACATTTCTTCGCAAATTTGAGGAGAGATGAAAGAGAGAGGTTGATATATTTTTCTTTCCATATATACCCCCATTTAACCTAGATAAATTGTTTCTTTCATCCTCTACAGAACACTTCTTCTTTTGTCATCACTCCACCGCCGCTACAAAATTGTTTTTTCGCGCTCCATCGGTGTTTTGTTTTCTCACTTCCATACTACCTCTTTTCCTCTCCTACATCAATCCTTAAATTACGCCTTGCTATATATTGACCACATCTTTTGATCCATTCCTCTTTACGTGTGGTACTTTTGGTGGAGCTAAAAAATATGTCTCTCACATGATGTGATAAAGCAATAGTGTTGTGCGTGGTTTGAGTGATGAAGGTGGTCTGAGTGGACTACGGTGGTCTGTAGCTTTGATAACTTTTATCAGCCTTGAAACTTATTCCTTTTAGGGGACTGTGGCTCTACGCCACAGGCAACAATGACTTAGAGAAGGTATGTCGTGGGACACTGGCAATAAGAACGGTAATTGACAATGGTGTAGTGATTTTTTTTTTCATTTCTCCTGTTATCTCTTTTATTTTTTATAGAAGACATATATTTTTCCAAGGTGTAATTTTTTGGTTTCTTGACCTGAGTTTTGGGTGTAAATAAGAGGATCAAATTATTTCTTTCCCCCTTTTTATATACTGATATTACAAGAGAGCTTTATAAAAACTTTTAATATTCATTTTCCTTTGAAATTGATAAGTGAGAGTGACAACATCCTTTCAAATTAAACAAGAATTATATACACTAACACGATCCTTTTTGCAGTTTTAAAATACGGTTTATCATGATCATCATCTATACAATATTATCTATCTAAAATATAATAAATTTATCTAGATTGTCATTTTTATAATTTTGTTTATCCATTGTACATAAAACGAGATATTAATTACATCATTAATCAATATTGATCTAAATTAATTAAAGACTTATCTAAAATATTTACATTGAATGTTTGTATAGAACATTTTTGCTATATCCATTAAATTATCATAGGAAAATATAATAAAAATTAAAAGTAAAAAGTAAAATATATTATCACTTCGTTTGGTATAGGTGATTTAGGAGAGAAATAAAGGGAAGGGAGAGAAACTGGTTTAAGATTGAAACTTCTCAAGTTAGGCATATTAAAAAAAATTAGGGGAAAGAGAACAAAATGCTAATGGTACCCGCAATTTAACATTTCTTCGCAAATCTGAGGAGAGATGAAAGAGAGAGGTTGATATATTTTTCTTTCCATATATACCCCCATTTAACCTAGATAAATTGTTTCTTTCCTCCTCTACACAACACTACTTCATTTTTCATCACTCCATCGCCGCTTCAATATTGTTTTTCGTGCTCCATCGGTGTTGTGTTTTCTCTCTTCCATTCTACCTCTTTTCCTCTCCTACATAGATCTTTCAATTACGTCTTGCTATATCTTGACCACATCTTTTGATCCATTCCTCTTTACGTGTGGTACCTTTTGGTGGAGCTCAAAAAAGATGTCTCTCACAGGATGTGATAAGTTAATAGTGTTGTGCGTCGTTTGAGTGATGAAAGTGGTCTGAGCGGACTACGGTGGTCTGTAGCTTTGATAACTTTTATCATCCTTGAAACTTATGCCTTTTAGGGGACTGTGGCTCTGCGCCACAAGCAACAATGACTTAGAGAAGGTATGTCGTGGGACACTGGCAATAAGAACGGTGGTTTACAATGGTATTGTGATTTTTTTTCCATTTCTCCTGTTATCTTTTTTATTTTTTAGAGAAGAGAAATATGTTCTCCGAGGTGTAATTTTTGAGTTTCTTAACCTGAGTTTTGGGTGTAAATAATAGGATCAAATTGTTTCTTCTCCCCTTCTATATACTGATATTACAAGAGAGCTTGATAAAAACTTTTAATATTCATTTTCCTTTGACATTGACAAGTGAAGGTGACAACATCCTTTCAAATTCAACAAGAATTATATACACTGACACGATTCTTTTTACAATTTTAAAATATGGTTTATCATTATCATCATCTATTCAATATAATCTATCTAAAAATATAATAAATCTATCCAGATTGTCATTTTTATTAATTTTGTTTATCCATTGTACATAAAACGAGATATTAATTTGATCATTAATCAATATTGATCTAAATTAATTAAAGACTTATTTAAAATATTTACATTTTACCAAGATGTCACAAGAAGAGTATAATTGATATAATTATCAGTGTAAAAACTTTTTACATAAACATTCAGTGATAATCATTTATTGAATTTAATAACACATAAGGTATTATATACACTAAATGATGTGGTGTTGATCATTGAATGTTTGTATAGAACATTTTTGCTAAATCCATTAAATTATCATAGGAAAAGATAATAAAAATTAAAAGTAAAAAGTAAAATATATTATCACTTCGTTTGGTATGGGTGATTTATGAGAGAAGTAAAGGGAAGGGAGAGAAACTTGTTTAAGATTGAAACTTCTCCAGTTAGGCATATTAAGAAAATTAGGGGAGAGAGAACAAAATGCTAATGGGACTCGCAATTTAACATTTCTTCGCAAATTTGAGGAGAGATGAAAGAGAGAGGTTGATATATTTTTCTTTCCATATATACCCCCATTTAACCTAGATAAATTGTTTCTTTCCTCCTCTACACAACACTTCTTCTTTTTTCATCACTCCACCGCCGCTACAAAATTATTTTTCGCGCTCCATTTGTGTTGTGTGTTCCATTCTACCTCTTTTCCTCTCCTACATCGATCCTTAAATTACGCCTTGCTATATATTGACCACATCTTTTGATCCATTCCTCTTTACTCGTGGTACTTTTGGTGGAGCTAAAAAAGATTTCTCTCAAATGATGTGATAAGGCAATAGTGTTATGCGTGGTTTTAGCGATGAAGGTGGTCTGAGCGGACTACGGTGGTCTGTAGCTTTGATAACTTTTATCAGCCTTGAAACTTATGCCTTTTAGGGGACTGTGGCTCTGCGCCACGGGCAACAATGACTTAGAGAAGGTATGTCGTGGGACACTGGCAATAAGAACGGTAGTTGACAATGGTGTTTTGATTTTTTTTTCATTTTTCTTGTTATCTATTTTATTTTTTAGAGAAGAGATATATTCTCTCCGAGGTGTAATGTTTTGGTTTCTTAACCTGAGTTTTGGCTGTAAATAAGAGGATCATATTATTTCTTCCCCCCTTTTATATACTGATATTACAAGAGAGCTTGATAAAAACTTTTAATATTCATTTTCCTTTGAAATTGACAAGTGAGAGTGACAACATCCTTTTAAATTCAACAAGAATTATATACACTGACATGATTCTTTTTACAAATTTAAAATATGGTTTATCATGATCATCATCTATACAATATAATCTATCTAAAAATATAATAAATCTATCCAAATTGTTATTTTTATTAATTTTGTTTATCCATTAGACATAAAATGAGATATTAAATATTTGATCATTAATCAATATTGATCTAAATTAATTAAAGACTTATCTAAAATATTTACATTTACAAGATGTCACAAGAAGAGTATAATTGATATAATTATCAGTGTAAAAACTTTTTACATAAACATTCAGTGATCATCATTTATTGAATTTAATAACACATAAGTTATTATATACATTAAACGATGTGGTGTTGATCATTGAATGTTTGTATAGAACAGTTTTGCTATATCCATTGAATTATCATAGAAAAAGATAATAAAAATTAAAAGTAAAAAGTAAAATATATTATCACTTTGTTTGGTATGGGTGATTTAGGAGAGAAATAAAGGGAAGGGAGAGAAACTGGTTTAAGATTGAAACTTCTCCAGTTAGGCATATTAAAAAATATTAGGGGAGAGAAAACAAAATGCTAATGGGACCCACAATTTAACATTTCTTCGCAAATCTGAGGAGAGATGAAAGAGAGGTTGATATATTTTTCTTTCCATATATACCCCCATTTAACCTAGATAAATTGTTTCTTTCCTCCTCTACACAACACTACTTTTTTCATCACTCCACCGCCGCTACAAAATTGTTTTTCGTGCTCCATCGGTGTTGTGTTTTCCTTCTTCCATTCTTCCTCTTTCCCTCTCCTACATGGATCCTTCAATTACGCCTTGCTATATCTTGACCACATCTTTTGATCCATTCCTATTTACGCGTGGTACCTTTTGGCAGAGCTCAAAAAAGATGCTTCTCACAAGATGTGATAAGGCAATAGTGTTTTGCGTTGTAACGTCCTAATTTCTAATTCAAGGATTTAGCCTGTTGGAAACTAATCCTCAAATTCCTGAAATTATTTCGTGCCATTTAATTATCAAGTTTTATTTAAGTTACCCACGATCGCTTAAATAATACAAGTTATAATCTCCAAAACATAAATACAAGCCTGGTCATGAAATTGGAAGGCCAAAAGAAGTCAAATACAAGAATTGACTGGGGATAGCCTCATACATGTGTCCTAACACTACAAGGATACCACATGTACAATTGTATCCTCCCAAAATACAATCTCAGAGAATGCGATAATCATCAAACACATATATTCCCAAAACCCATCTCAAAATACATCCACAAATAGAATTCCACAGCTAATCTTCTAAATCACTTTCCCAGGCGGGGAGGTACCTGCGCATCTAAAAATAGTCCACGAAACGTGTGGTGAGACAATTGCCTCAGTGAATATAACTATGCAGTATGCAGTGTGGGGAGGAATATAGAATGAATGCACAAATTAAGAGAACACTACTCATGACATGCCATCATAACATTAAAAAGAACTTAAACATGAACGTTCTGCATTACCTGGCAGACGGGGTCTTATCACTAACTGGGGCTAGACCTGAGCTCATACTACAAGGAACGTCTCCCTTGGGCATAACACCGCCAATTAACTGGGGGCCGAAACTGGTGTTTTAACTGGGGACCGAAGTCCAAATTAACTGGGGACCGGAGTCCAATCTTAATTAATTAATAAGAACTGGGGCCGAAGCCAAAGCTGAAAATGCAAGTGTAGAGGCCAAAGCCAAAAGATCATTTTCTCCAACATTTCCAGTCACAACCAAATCATACATACTCAATAGTTTGAAAAACCAACATAAAACTTCCCAATAAGTCACAAACCCCAACTATCAATTATTCCAACAAAACCCCAAAATCCCCAAAAATCCACTACCATAGGGTTTCTCATACAAATTCTTAATCCACAAAAATCATATACAACAATAAATTCAATAATAAACCAACAACCACAAGTCCAAGTGAAGAGGATTAGAGGGAAGAGGGGTCAAAGAGAGGAAACACAAAGTGATAGAGAGGTGTGTGAGTTATACTCACCCAAGAGGAAGAACAAGGAAGAAAATGATGAGAGGGAATGGTGGAAGACAAGCCCTAGAATTATGAAGCACCTTCAATAGCCCTTCCCCTCCCTCACGGCCTCTCTCTATTTCTCTCTGATTTTCTCTCGAAGCTCTCTGTGCAGGCCCTAGGACGAAGAAAGAAAACCCAAATGAAAGAGGGAGGCACGACTCATGTTTTAAAACACGTTGTAGCCTCCTGTGTGCTGGGGCCCATAATAAAGGGCGCTGTAGCGCGGCTCCCCCCTTGATGCACCTAGACCCAGTCCCGCGTGCGCTATGATGCACGTCCCATGGGCTGAGGCGCGTGACCCTTAAGGTACTTGGGCTCAGCTGCTTGTGCGTTGGGATGCACACAAATGCGTTGCAGCTCGCGCCTCTTGGATGCAGCCCCCTCAAAGCTCCGCGCGCGCTAAGGTGCACACCAAGTGCGCTGAAGCGCACGGCTTTTTACTTGCTGCACCCCTATTCCTTTTTTTTTGAAAGAATAATTCTATTCCCTCAAACTTAGCCTACAAAAAAGGGTATTTAGAATCACAATATTTTTACCGAAAATCCGGCAGAGTCTCCCCTAAAAACCGGACATTTCCCCGAATTCTAAAACAACCGGAAACTCAGAAATACTAATCCAGTACAATAATATAACAACAAAAATATATTACAAGATTAAAGATCCTCTGTGGCTAAAAACAATTCAAAAGAGGGATGTTACAATCCTACCCCCCTTAAAACAATTTTGCCCTCAAAATTAGCTAAAGATGAAAGTAAACACACATAACTCTTACCTCAGTTAAATAACTCTGGAAATTGAGAACGAATGTCATTCTCCTTCTCCCAAGTCACCTCCTTAGGTGTCTGACCTTCCCAAAACACCTTCACTAGAGGGATAGTCTTATTCCTCAGGGTCTTGACACTTTTGTCTAAAATTCGTGCCGGCCTAGTGGGAATTGTGAGATCTTCCCTTAATTGCACCGATTCGGAGCTTATGATATGTGAAGGGTCATGGACATATTTTATCAGTTGGGAAACATGAAACACATCATGGACTCGTGACAAATGGGGAGGTAATGCTACCCTGTAAGCAAGAGGGCCAACCCTCTGTAGGATCTGGAGTGGGCCTAAGAATCTGGGGTTGAGTTTCTTGGCTTTGATGGCTCGCCCAATGCCCGTGACAAGAGTTACCTTAAGAAACACATGATCCCCTTCCTCAAACTCTAAATCCCTTCTCCTCTTGTCACCATAGCTCTTTTGCCGGCTTTGGGCAGTTACAAACTTTTCCCTAACAACCCTAATCTTATTTGAGGTCTCTTGTACCAACTCCGGACCCAACAAGGTCCTCTCACCCACCTCATACCAACATAAGGGGGACCTACACTTCCTACCATACAGAGCCTCAGATGGAGCCATGCCTATGCTGCTATGGAAGCTGTTGTTGTAGGCAAACTCTATGAGAGGCAGGTATCTATCCCAACTACCTGACTCCTCTAGCACACAAGCTCTCAACATATCCTCTAAGGTTTGGATGGTCCTCTCAGACTGGCCGTCAGTCTGAGGATGGTAAGCGGTACTAAACCTAAGTTTAGTCCCGAAGGCCTGATGTACTACACTCCAAAACCTAGAGGTGAATCTATGGTCCCTATTTGAAATTATGCTAGAGGGAATACCGTGGAGCTTAACAATCTCCTTGAGATACAGGTCTGCTAACTTACTCAGGGAATAGGTATTCCTAATTGGTAGGAAGTGGGCCGACTTAGTCAGCCGATCCACAATGACCCAGATGGCATCGAAACCAGCTTGGGTCCGTGGCAAACCTACCACGAAATCCATGGCTATACTCTCCCATTTCCACTCGGGGTTCTCTAAAGGCATAAGGGTTCCTGCTGGCTTCTGGTGCTCTATCTTAACCTGTTGACACACTAGACACCTAGAAACATACTCTGCTATTTCCCTCTTCATGCCATCCCACCAAAACATCCTCTTCAAGTCTTGATACATCTTGGTAGTGCCAGGATGTATGGAGAGCTTGACCTTGTGGGCCTCCTCTAAAATCTACTGCCTGACACCACCCCCCTTAGGGACACAGACTCTCCCTTTGAAGAGTAGCATCCCATCCCCCGACTCGGTAAACCCTTTCTGCCCTCTCCTAACTTGGAGGTCTGAGTCTGCACTCTGAGCCTCCTTAATTAGGGTTCTAAGCTCATTGGTGACCTCTAACCTATAAAGCCTTAGGCTAGTCTCTCCGACCTAAACATTAAGACTTAAGTTCCTAAACTCTTCCAATAATCCCATCTTATGTACCATCATGGAGGATACATGGAGGGACTTTCTACTGAGAGCGTCAGCCACTACATTGGCCTTGCCCGGGTGGAAACGTAACTCGAAGTCATAATCCTTAAGGAACTCCATCCACCTTCTCTGCCTCATGTTGAGCTCTTTTTTATCAAAGAGATACTTCAAACTCTTATGATCACTAAAGACCTCAAACCTCACGTCGTACAGGTAATGCATCCAAATCTTGAGGGCACTGCAGCCAACTCTAAGTCATGGGTAGGGTAGTTCTCCTCGTGGGGCCTCAATTGCCTAGAGGCGTAGGCCACCACTTTCTTCTCTTGCATCAACACACAACCTAGCCTTCTCCCTGAGGCATCACTATACACCTCAAAAGTCTTAAACAAATCTGGTAGCACAAGTATCGGGGCAGTGGTCAACCTCTCTTTGAGCTCGAGGAAGCTCTGCTCACACTTCTCATCCCACACAAAGGCATGACCCTTCCGAGTTAATCTAGTGAGGGGCAAGGCTAGCTGGGAGAACCTCTTAATAAAGCTCCGGTAGTAGCCAGCCAATCCTAGGAAACTCCTAATTTTCGTAATGGTCTTAGGCCTTTCCCATTCAACGACAGCTTCTACCTTGCTAGGGTCAACTGACACACCCTCTTTAGAAATCACATGCCCTAAGAAATGGACCCTGTCCATCCAAAACTCACACTTCTTGGGGTTGGCAAACAACTTCTTCTTTCTCAAGATTCCTAGGACTACCCTAAGGTGCTGCTCATGCTCCTCGAGAATCCGGGAGTAGATCAAAATGTCATCAATGAGAACGACGACAAAATGATCAAGGTAGGGCTGAAAAATCTAATTCATGTAGTCCATGAATATGGCGGGAGCATTGGTTAAGCTAAAAGGCATCACCATGTACTCATAATGCCCATATCTGATCCTAAAGGCAGTCTTAGGTATATCCTCACCTCTAATCTTGATCTGGTGATATCCAGACCTCAAGTCTATTTTAGAGAAGACCGAAGCCCCTCTAAGTTGATCAAAAAGGTCATCTATCCTAGGAAAGGGATACTTATTCTTAATTGTGACTTTGTTCAACTGCCTATAGTCCACACACAACCTCATACTCCCATTCTTCTTCTTGACTAAGAGCACTGGTGCTCCCTAGGGTGACACACTAGGCCTAATGAACCTCTTAGCTATAAGGTCTTCTAATTGGGTCTTAAGCTCACTAAGCTCTAGCGGGGACATCCTATAGGGTGCCTTGGAAATGGGCCCCGTGCCCGGTCTCAAGTCAATGGTAAACTCTATCTCTCGGTCCAGAGGTAAGGTAGTAACTTCACTAGGGAACACATATTGAAACTCCCTAACCGTGGCTACACTGCTCAAGTCAACACTGGAGTCTAGAGTTGAGGAAAGTAATAAAATAAAACAACTAATCCTGTCACTTAGGCACTTGGACACTTGGGTGGTACTGGACAGCAGCACAAGTGGCTTCTCCCCCAGAAGAGGAGGGAGAACTGGGAAGGCAATTTTCTTATTGAAGCAATCAAGCATAACCTGGTTCTGGGATAACCAATTCATACCAAGAATAATATCTAAGCCCCTCAATGGCAAACAAATCAGGTCAACCTCGAAGGCCTTCCCTTGTACAACAATGGGGCATTTGGAGCACACAAGGGAAGTGGGAATCGCCTCCTTGGTAGGGGTTATTACATTTAGATGGTAAAGTAAAGGAACTGCACGTAGGTCTAATCGCTCCACATAATCATAAGAAATGAAAGAATGGGTTGCCCCCGAATCAAACAATACGATTAAGGTCTTATCTCCTAAGGTGCACATACCTCTCATGAGATTATCCACCGAAGTTGCCACTTCCCCACTGAGTTCCCCACTGAGGGTGAAGACTCTCCCTGTAGCTTGGGGTTTTGGAAGGCCCTGCCTTTTGGGACAGTCTTGCTTCAAGTGACCTGGTTCCTTGCAGAAGAAACAAAGACTCTGGCCAAATAAGCATTGGCCCCGGTGCCCCTTCCCACATTTAGGGCAGGTGGGTACTCCCCCTTGCCCTAAAGCGGGTCGAGTGGTCGGAGTGGCGGTGCCATGCCATTTGGGCCTAGAGCCTTTGCCTAGGCTGGGGTCCTCCAACTTCCTCTTACTCTTGTTGTCAGGCTGTGAAGGCGGTGTAGCATTCTTCTGGTTCTTTTCAGCAATGTAGCACTTGCTATCCAGGGTAGGAAAATCCCTGATCTCAAGTGTCCCGACCCGATCCTGCAACTCGGGCCTCAAACCCCCTTTAAACTGTGCACACCTCCACTCCTCATCTGGAATTGTCTGCAGGTACTTGGAGTACTTGGAAAATTCTTCAAACTTGGCCACATACTGGCCTACAGTCATGTTCCCCTGCTTGAGTTGAAGGAACTCAGCTTCCTTCTGCCGCCGCACCGTCGCCGGAAAGTACTTCTCTAAAAATAGAGTCTGAAATGTCCCCCAGGTAATCGGGGTGTCAGCAACAGTAGCCCTTACACTTGCCGTCTTCCACCAATCCTTCGCCTCCCCCCGAAGCATGTAGACTGCGAACTCCATCTTAGACTCATCAAGGCACTTCATTACTTCAAAGATTCTGTTGAGATCGCAGAGCCAGTTTGCCACCACATCCGGATCATACACCCCGTTGAACTGAGGTGGAGTATGTTTCCGGAACTCTGCTAATCCTTGGACAAACGGGTCCACCACATCAGGGGTAGGTGTTCCCAATGGTCTTCGGACAAGCTCTGGCAAGACAATCGCGTTAGCAGCAGCCTGCTCCCGGGCCGCCTCGGCTTGCTGAATGTTGGTCTGCATTTTCTCTCCCATCATCTGAGTGAGCATCTGTAAAGCTGTAGCCACAGGGTCAGGGGAAGTTTCTCGAGAGGAAGAAGATGAGGGATTGGTCCTCGGACGACCTCTCCTGCCACCTGCCATATCCTCTACACATCATTAAGCAAACATCGAGGTGATCAGTCTCTCAATTCACATAATAATGTATAAAAGAATAATAAAAAACTTCAGGAACACTATGCCACAGTCCAATTGGATTGAACTGCTCTGATACCAAAATGTAACGTCCTAATTTCTAATTCAATGATTTAGCCCGTTGGAAACTAATCCTCAAATTCCTGAAATTATTTCACGTCATTTAATTATCAAGTACTATTTAAGTTACCAACGGTCGCTTAAATAATACAAGTTATAATCTCCAAAACATAAATACAAGCCTGGTCATGAAATTAGAAAGCCAAAAGAAGTCAAATACAAGAACTGACTGGGGATAGCCTCATACATGTGTGTCCTAACACTACAAGGATACCACATGTACAATTGTATCCTCCCAAAATACAATCTCTGAGAATGCGATAATCATCAAACACATATTCCCAAAACCCATCTCAAAATACATCCACAAATAGAATTCCGCAGCTAATCTTCTAAATCACTTTCCCGGGCGGGGAGGGTACCTGCGTGTGACACCTCTCTACCCCAAACTCTTATTTAATAAATAAATCGAAATATATAAAGGTAACGTCCCACAACGGGTTAAAAAGGTTCACAATTCTCATCTTATAAAACGACATTCATTTCAGAGTAAACTAAATTAAAGTAGAAATAGCAGTCAATATTTTTCAAAATACTTAAGCAGCGGAATCAACAACAAAATAACCTACTGGCCATGTAAGGCACTTAAAACAGTTTACAAATCTTTTCCTAAACTAGAAACATAGAATAAAATCCCCAATAATATGCCTTGATGTCACGTGTATCAGAGCGACTCTCCCTTCAATCAATACTCGACACCAGTTGTGTCATCATCATCACCTGTAAAATTAACCACAGTGTAACGGTGAGGAAAAGAATACTACTCATACATACACATAGGAGGCTACCCTATCCTCACCCACATATAATCATCATTATTATCAATTAATCACATACTCATTTCATCTTACGTCTTTATTATCAAACATCTTATCTCATCATAAGTACGCTGATCACACTTTATAAGTCATCAATCTCATTCTCAATACGTAATAGTCATCTCAACAATAAATCTCATACATCATAATGTAGTTCAATATCATCATCAAATTCAACGCATGTTCAAAAATCATCATGCACACCAAAACATCATCAATATCATTACCATCATCATAATCATCATACTCATCATACTCATCATAACCATCATAATCATAAAAAACATTACAATCATCATAAATCATCACAATCATCATCCCAAGGATCATGACTTAGAACTCCGCACAATGGGCGTTCCTCATCAATCTCCCTAGTTATCACCAATGATGGATCCCATCATGGTCTCTGCACCCCCCTCTAATGGGTCCACACAGTTTACCTCCCCGAGTTACACTTCACCCCTCTCTAGGCTTGTGCAATCTCGAGTACAACACCTCCCTGAGCTACACTAGCCTCTCACTAGGCTTGTGCATCTCAAGTACAATCACCTCCCCGAGTACACTCGCCTCTCACTAGGCTTGTGCATCTCGAGTACAATCACCTCCCCGAGTACACTCTACCCCTCACTGGGCATTGTGAACCTCGAGTACAATCACCTCCCCGAGTACACTCTACCCCTCACTGGGCATTGTGCACCTCGATTACAATCACCTCCCTGAGTTACACTCGCCCCTCACTAGGCTCGTGTACCCCAAGTACAATCACCTCCCTCAGTTACACTCGCCTCTAATTAGGCTCGTGTACCTCAAGTACAACATCATATATGCTCAAACATCATCAACATCATAAGATTAATTACATCATCATCATCATTATTATCAAAACATCATCATAAACATCCTCATCATAATTCGTCATAAACATCATTATTCATCATCATCATAAAATATCATAAGCATCATCAAGCATCATCATCATACATCGCAATAGTATAAACATCTATCATCAAGGATATGTCATATACTCATACCACAATCAATACCCTTTAAACTTTCCACTTAATATCATCAATTCCACAAAATAACATTTGTATTAAATACATATCAATCTCAATTCCATATGTTAAGGAAAAACCATCCTCACTCCGAAAAGAACTCATCAAAATCACATCAAAAACAGAAATCTGCGAGCTGTGCTTCAACCTGCGCTGCAGCGTAACCTACAGCGCAGAATCCAGAGGGACACACTTCAACTTGCGCTGCAGCGCAAGTTGCAGCGCAGGTGTCGCAGAACGCGACTGTTCTATGTTTTACCCCCTTTTCTCCCCTTCTTCAATCCCTACTTAATCGTCATCGTTTATACTTCAATCATATTCGTTTATATCGATTAAACTCAGCAAAAACAACAATCTTTATACAGATTATACAGTTAACCCATCAAAATCCCAAATCATCAAACCCTTATTTACCCCTTTCTCTATTTTTCTCTATACTTTTCATTCTCATTCAAGAACTCATCAAGATTCGTAAAATCAGTCATCAATCAACAATTTTCATCATACTAATTCAACATATACTTATATTAATTCGAATTTAAAGTCTCAAAGCTACCTAAGCACCCCCCACATGCACATACAAGCAGCACCCTCTCCCCCACCGTACCTTGAAGTGAAGATCGAACAGCAAGGAAGATTCTTTCTTGGTTCTTGATGATTACTCCTCAGCAACCTCCTCTTGAGACTTGGTTTCTCCCCTCCTTAGGTTTCGCTCTCTGACGATTATACGAATAAGGATTAGGGTGAATTGATAACCCTCTCCTTATTAAAATGCCTATATGGGTTTGCGCCCATTCTCAACCCCCTTATCTTCTTTTTAAATTTAAAATAGCTTTATGGATAAAACTACTCATAATATTAATCCTATTATTTATTTATTTATTTCTTCTACTTTATTAATTTTATTTTATTTTATTTTACTTAATAAAATTCAGGATGTTATAACTCTCCCCTCCTAAAAGAAAATTCGTCCTTGAATTTTACCTGAAGCGAATAACTCTGGATAGGACTCCTTCATCTTCTCTTCAAGTTCCCAAGTAGCACTCTCGGGTGTAGGTCCTCCCCAGATTACCTTAACTAAAGGAATTTCTTTACCTCGAAGTTGTTTCACCCTCCGATCCTCAACTCTCACTGGCATGGTTTCCACCGTCAGGTTTTCCTTAATCTCAAGATGATTCGACTCGATCACATGCGAAGGATCATGAATGTATTTCCGGAGTTGAGAAACATGAAAAACATTATGAAGGTTTGACAAGTGTGGAGGTAAAGCAATCTGATAGGCAACAATGTCGACTCTTTTGAGAATTTGGTAAGGACCAATGAATCGAGGTGTAAGCTTTCTAGACTTTAATGCCCTACCAACTGTAACATCCCGGAAACTGGAACCTAGGAAACCAAAGAGAATCCTTAGGTGGTGAACTTAGCCAAGAGAGGGAAGTTAGACGTAGGGTAAGAATTCGGAGGTTAAGTGTGATTTCAGACAAGAAATTAGGGAATCCATTAGGAATTATGAGTTTTAAAAGAGTTTAGAAAAGGAAACAAGAATTAAGCTAATTGACTGTAGGTAGGACCTAGAAGGAACCACACCATGTATCAGAGAGAAGTATAAATGTTTAAGAATGAGAAAATTAGTTTGGTTAAAGAAGAATTAAGTTGAAAGGAAGGATTATGAGAAAGAGTTAGGGAGAAGAGCTACACCTGAGATCTTAGCCATTAAATATGGAAGAATGAGCCTCGTAGTCAAGGGAATAGATTTATCAAGGATTAGAGTGGTGAAGATTTGGATAAGAAGAACTAAGTTAGAAGAAGTTTTGAAGGATATAAAGTAGGTTTAAGAAGGAGAGAATTGAATTGGAACCAAGAGGGGCACAAACTGAGGTTATTGCTTAATTTTGGGAATTAGGCCTAATGACCTTGGTGTACTAATTCGCAAATATCTAGAGTTATAGATGTCCGATTGAGGTGTTTCCACTCTCATTAGAAAGCTTATTTCCGGTGTTTCGGTTTGATAGGTTATATGATAGGGTTTGGATGAAAACTGCACCTTCAAACAGACTCATTTTCGCTCAAGCGCAGCCTGAGCGAGGATATCAGTAAGAAGGGAAAATTGCAATCTGGTTTTCTCGCTCGAGCTGAGCTCGCGTGCAGCCTGAGCGCAGAAAACAGAGAACAATTTGAGAAATTCAGCTCGAGCTGAGCTCAAGCGCAGCCTGAGCGAGAACTTGCGCTTGAGCTGCGCTCAAGCCTCGCTTGAGCGCAGGCCCGATCTCTGCACTTTAAAAACATAAGTTACGGTTTCTTTATTGAATTCTTTCCGTTTCTTCTTCATTTTAGAGAGAGAAAGAGCGGTTTCTAGAGAGAGGAACGCCTTGGGAACTTGGAGGAAGAGGATTAAAGCTAAGGCTCCCCAACCCTAGTCCTCCCCAACCATCTTCCCTTCTCTTAGGGCTTCTATTGAGGTGGGTGTGATTGTTTGTCTGTTTGTTGTATGAATTTCAAAGCATGATCCCCTATCTGCCTCTCCCTTTCTTTCATTGAATCATGATGAATAAATTTATTGTAAATGTGATGATTGTTTGATGTATTAATTTATAAGAACCATAGAATCGAGGACTCGAATGAGTATGTGGAGTGATCTTTGAACATGTTAATAAGTAAGCATGGGCGTTTGGCTATCACAGTCATGAACTATTTAGAATATTGTTATATAATCATGGGCCTTTGGACATCACAGTCATGGATCATGAATTAATTATCACAGGGCTTATAGCCATCACAGAGCCTCCGGGCTACCACAAGGTCTTCGGACCATCTCAGGCCTTCGGGAAATCATGTTTAAGCAAGACGAGACGAACTCATCGACCTCTCGGCCAAGGGGAAGATGGGGGGACCCTCAATCATGTTAATAAATCAGTTTATGTGTACATCATATTCAAATAAGACTTAATCTCGGGTTTCCCTGGACGATGGTCCTTGGATTCTCAGGCTGAGCGCTCAATCATGATCATGTAACAGTGAAAAGACCCCGGGTGTCGGGTTACAACACTTCACAGACATGCATTTATAAGCTTTATTATTATTATTGTGTCTTGTTGATGATTATGAGTTTATGGTTGATTGTATTGGTTGATTGAGAAGCATGATAATTTTCCTGTGTTGATTTCCCTGGAGTGTCTTTGTTCATGCCCACTGGGACCTAGTCTCATCCCATGATACGGGAATTATATTTCAGTTGTGCAGGATGAGTTTCAGGATCAGGACGAGAAGTAGAGGATACATGAAGTACCAAGGATTAGACCTTTATTTCTTATTATCGTTATTGATTTGCTTAGGACTACCGTAGTCTTTTGTTTCGTTGTTTCCTAGGAAATTACTATGTTAATTTTGATGCATTGTATTGGAGCCTTGACGGAAACTTTGTTGGATTTTCTATGTTTTAACTATGTAAAGTGGAGCTTTGGTAATGGTTGGATTACACAAGCGATTATGTTTTATTTTGATACACGAAATTGACGAATTAATTTTATGAATTTGGAAATACTGCTCCCAACAGGCATTATTTCTGAATTTAGAAATTAGGACGTTACATTTTGGTATCAGAGCAGTTCAATCCAATTGGACTGTGGTTAGGTTAGTTGCCCGTAACTTACTATAATTCCACCGTGCCTCATGCTCAGTTTAGGGACTGATCACCCCTCTACTGGGTGCGTTGTACACGGAATTATGGTTAGTAACGTAACTAGGATACCTTGTTGAGGGAAGTGGGACACTTCTCTAACAAGGTTAGAGCCACCTACATAATAGCTAGAGGGAGAGTGACATAGGTCTATTCTCCAAGAGTAGGATCTCCACCTCAGGAGCTTTATGAGATGTCATTTTAGTTTCCGGAGAAATTAAGGTAACCTTAGAAGGAAAGGTAAAGTAGAAGTTTTTGAGAGAGGTTTAAAGGGAACATGAGGAGTAGGCTCCCTAGTAAGGGAGGATAGTGCTGGTTGCTTGTGGTTACACCTTGAGTGTGGAACTTGTTTGATTAATCATGATGCTTGTTTTGCTTGAATAATTGACTGATATGTCTGTTTGTTTGCGTTGTTGGAATGTCTTGCATGTGGAGGTGATGGTAAGTTTCCAGGATAGGAGTTTTTCCATGACAGGTAGAGGTTAGAAGAGAAGTGTGGGACTCACGGGAAGTAAATTCTAGTTTTTGATTAAGTTACTTCATTGGGGCCAGGTGATCTTAGACACAAGTAGAAGGATGGGATTTAGACCTCTAAACCCACACACTTGCCTTCCTTACTTCAGATCCCTAATAGTATATATGCATGTGGGCGGTTTTGTTACAGTCATCAATTGTAATTTGATGGAGGTGAGAATATTTAAATTCTTATGCCCTATGATTTGGTTTAGAATATAGGAGGTAAACCCAATCCTTTATCCCCTAAGATGTTAGACTAATACTCCTACAACTCTAAATTGGTTGTTAGAAGTAGTTCTGGTTCTTATAGGTACATGATCATTATCTAGCTATTTAGCGTTTCCATATTACATAAACTATTGGTGGATTTCCGAGTTTAGAGACCAAGTAGGAATCTAGTATGCCTTGTCAATCCATGACTCAACTTATTGATCGAGTGGTGGTTAGTATACTCTTTTCAAGGGATTATTTGGAAATTTTATCTCATGGGAGTAGTCGGTCTTGCAAAGGAATTAAGGTTGTAACCTTCCCTCATCCTTTCAATTCGGTATGGGTGAGTTGGTAGCCTTAGATCAATTTAATCTTCGAAATCAATTATTGTGTGCTAGATCTTGATAAAAGAATGCTTGGATGAATTGTTAATGATTTCCTTAGCTTCATTAGAATGGTTTAGTGATCTAAGAGCAACTAGAACCCATGACTCTAATACGAATGAAATTTGGACCTTAGTGGTTGGGGGTAAATCTAACCCCTTCGAATTGTTGTTGCGTAGGAAAGATATTGGGAAGTTGCTTGTGACTTAGCCTATTAGAGGTGTGAATGTGTGGCATAGTTTCTTGAGGAAACTTGGAACCTCAAATTTGGGGTAATTGTTGTTCAAAGAACCATTATGTGAACTTTTTTTCCAATCTAGATCTCCTGACAATGTTTTCTCCTTAGAACCATGATTGATAATAAAATTTGTAATACCCAAAATCAGGATTTCCACTTAGGTTCACTTGATGGAGTGATAGGTACAAGAAGGCCTACACACTATCATGTTCCGTCAGATTAGATTTACGTTTCCTCCGGATGAGCTACAGAAGCTTGTCCACTCTTTATTATATATGTATCAAAGAAACTCCACTGTTATTTTTTTTTTGTTACCTTGATGTGATGTATTCACTTGGCTGCAATCTTTATTCTTTTCTCGAGATCTGTATGTTGTCCTAGAAACTAGTGATAACATGATGTTGTTAGGTGATTATGTTTCAGGCTAGCCAACCCTTGGGAACGCAAAGTAGTTTCATGAGGTGGACTTAAAACCTAAAGGATTGTAGGAAGGGCCCGAGTCCTTAAGGGGGGTAGACTGGTAGGGGAAAGATATAAGTACCCACAGTATAACTTAAAAGACCAATCCGAAATACTTGGGACACAACTAGGTTGTTAGCAGCACCCAATTTTTGTTTTCCTCACACATTGTGTGACCTCTAGATAGCCTTAGTAGTGGGGGATATGTTAGGAATCAAGTTATAAGTTATAATCAAAGTTTTTGGACTTTCCCATGCTACGAACTTGTCAGTAGTGTGGGAAATTGCATACAAGATAGGTTAGAGAAGAGACAACCACTGTTTTCATTCCTATTAGGAATCATGAGTAGAACATTTTGACTTGATTAGGAAGGATGATGATACTGGGTAGTTAGACCCTCTGAGGGTGAGGAAAGCCAACTTGTGACCCGTAGGAATCTATGTCAGAGTAGTGAGGAGAGAAACGATAGATTGTCAGATTTCAACGTAAACAAGAAATAGAACAAACAAGGAAGGTGATGTCATCCTATGAGTAACCCATGAGGTGATAGCCTAGGAGACAAGTTTAGTAGTGAACTCGACCCTTAATCCCATTTAGAGACCTTGAGGAATAGAAGTATTAGTTACTAGGCAATGGTTCGGGAAAGATTCTAGTACTTAAAGATAAATGGGGTAAGTGAAACACTTCAGAATAAGTACCCTAGATAGGATTGAATGATGTTAGCGGAAGTTAGGCATGGGATAGTTAGGATATAGTAATATTAGAGATGAAACTATTAAAGCAACACCAATGAGATGAATTAGAATGTGTAGCTTTTGATTTCCTTTTTCTTCCTTGAGAAATAGAGTTATTGGTTATCAAGTGGCATTGCGACAAGATTCCAAGTATACAAATATAGTTAAGAATAGGAGGCTGACCTTGTATTGAGGCACTCAGAGCAAATTTTGAGGACAAAATTTATTTAAAGGGGGTAGAATTGTAACATCCCGGAAACTGGAACCTAGGAAACCTAAGAGAATCCTTAGGTGGTGAACTTAGCCAAGAGAGGGAAGTTAGACGTAGGGTAAGAATTCGGAGGTTAAGTGTGATTTCAGACAAGAAATTAGGGAATCCATTAGGAATTATGAGTTTTAAAAGAGTTTAGAAAAGGAAACAAGAATTAAGCTAATTGACTGTAGGTAGGACCTAGAAGGAACCACACCATGTATCAGAGAGAAGCATAAATGTTTAAGAATGAGAAAATTAGTTTGGTTAAAGAAGAATTAAGTTGAAAGGAAGGATTATGTGAAAGAGTTAGGGAGAAGAGCTACACCCGAGATCTTAGCCATTAAATATGGAAGAATGAGCCTCGTAGTCAAGGGAATAGATTTATCAAGGATTAGAGTGGTGAAGATTTGGATGAGAAGAACTAAGTTAGAAGAAGTTTTGAAGGATATAAAGTAGGTTTGAGAAGGAGAGAATTGAATTGGAACCAAGAGGGGCACAAACTGAGGTTATTGCTTAATTTTGGGAATTAGGCCTAATGACCATGGTGTACTAATTCGCAAATATCTAGAGTTGTAGATGTCCGATTGAGGTGTTTCCACTCTCATTAGAAAGCTTATTTCCGGGGCTTCAGTTTGATAGGTTATATGATAGGGTTTGGATGAAAACTGCACCTTCAAACAGACTCATTTTCGCTCAAGCGCAGCCTGAGCGAGGATATCAACAAGAAGGGAAAATTGCAATCTGGTTTTCTCGCTCGAGCTGAGCTCGAGCGCAGCCTGAGCGCAGAAAACAGAGAGCAATTTGAGAAATTCAGCTCGAGCTGAGCTCAAGCGCAGCCTGAGCGAGAACTTGCGCTCAAGCGAGGCTTGAGCGTAGGCCTGATCTCTGCACTTTAAAAACATAAGTTACGGTTTCTTTCTTGAATTCTTTCCGTTTCTTCTTCATTTTAGAGAGAGAAAGAGCAGTTTCTAGAGAGAGGAACGCCTTGGGCACTAGGAGGAAGAGGATTAAAGCTAAGGCTCCCCAACCCTAGTCCTCCCCAACCATCTTCCCTTCTCTTAGTGCTTCTATTGAGGTGGGTGTGATTGTTTGTCTGTTTGTTGTATAAATTTCAAAGCATGATCCCCTATCCGCCTCTCCCTTTCTTTCATTGAATCATGATGAATATGTTTATTGTAAATGTGATTATTGTTTGATGTATTAATTTATAAGAACCATAGATCGAGGACTCGAATGAGTATGTGGAGTGATCTTTGAACATGTTAATAAGTAAGCATGGGCCTTTGGCTATCACAGTCATGAACTATTTAGCATATTGTTATATAATCATGGGCCTTTGGCCATCACAGTCATGAATCATGAATTAATTATCACAGGGCTTATAGCCATCACAGAGCCTCTGGGCTACCACAGGGTCTTCGGACCATCTCAGGCCTTCGGGCAATCATGTTTAAGCAAGATGAGGCGAACTCATCGACCTCTCGGCCAAGGGGAAGATGGGGGGACCCTCAATCATGTTAATAAATCAGTTTATGTGTACATCATATTCAAATAAGACTTAATCTCAGGTTTCCCTGGACGACGGTCCATGGATTCTCAGGCTGAGCGCTCAATCATGATCATGTAACAGTGAAAAGACCCCGGGTGTCGGGTTACAACACTTCACAGACATGCATTTATAAGTTTTATTATTATTATTATTGTGCCTTGTTGATGATTATGAGTTTATGGTTGATTGTATTGGTTGATTGAGAAGCATGATAATTTGCATGTGTTGATTTCCCTAGAGTATCTTTGTTCATGCCCACCGGGACCTAGTCTCATCCCACGATACGGGAATTATATTTCAGTTGTGCAGGATGAGTTTTAGGATCAGGACGAGAAGTAGAGGATACATGAAGTACCATAGATTAGACCTTTAT
The DNA here is from genome assembly GCA_026901365.1 of Sesbania bispinosa. Classification (NCBI taxonomy): domain Eukaryota; kingdom Viridiplantae; phylum Streptophyta; class Magnoliopsida; order Fabales; family Fabaceae; genus Sesbania; species Sesbania bispinosa. The sequence continues at coordinate 84,017 of QLOH01000114.1, forward strand.
TTCTTATTATTGTTATTGATTTGCTTAGGACTACCGTATTCTTTTGTTTCGTTGTTTCCTAGGAAATTACTATGTTAATTTTGATGCATTATATTGGAGCCTTAACCGCAACTTTGTTGGATTTTCTATGTTTTAACTATGTAAAGTGGAGCTTTGGTAATGCTTGGATTACCCAAGCGATTATGTTTTATTTTGATACGCGAAATTGACGAATTAATTTTATGAATTTGGAAATAGTGCTCCCAACAGGCATTATTTCTGAATTTAGAAATTAGGACGTTACACCAACCCCAGTCCACGAAGTGACTTTCAGGAATACATGGTCTCCTTCTTTGAATTCTAACTCCTTCCTCCTCTTATCAGCATAGCTCTTCTGCCTACTCTGAGTTGTCCTCATCCTCTCCTGGATTATCCTAACCTTATTAGTGGTTTGTTGTACTATCTCTGGTCCTAACGCAAGGCTCTCTCCCGGCTCACACCAACACAAGGGTGTTCTACATCTCCTACCATACAATGCCTCATAAGGCGCCATACCTATGCTAGAGTGAAAACTATTATTATAAGTAAACTCTATCAAAGGTAAGAAGTTATCTCAACTACCCCCTTGGTCTAACACACAGGCTCTAAGCAAATCCTCTAAGGATTGAATGGTTCTCTCGGTCTGACCATCAGTTTGAGGGTGATAAGCTGAACTAAGCCTAAGTTGGGTCCCCAAGGCCTGCTGCAAACTCTCCCAAAATCTAGATGTAAACCTGGGATCTCTATCTGAAACTATACTTGATGGTATGCCATGCAACCTCACAATCTCACTGATGAAAATCTGAGCTAGTTTCTCTAAGGAGTACTTAATGTTAATGGGAAGAAAATGAGCACTCTTAGTTAACCTATCCACAATGACCCAAATAGAGTCATGCCCCCTCACAGTCTTAGGCAAAGCAACTACAAAGTCCATGGAAATACTATCCCACTTCCACTCAGGTATACTTAAGGGTTAAAGCAATCCTGAAGGCTTTTGATGTTCTATCTTAGATTTTTGGCACACTAAACAAGCACTCACAAATTCTTCTATGTCTCTCTTCATCCTAGGCCACCAAAACACCTTTTTCAAGTCTTGATATATCTTAGTCGATCCTGGATGAAAACTAAGCTTACTTCTATGACCCTCTTCAAGCACTAAACGCTTAATGGTAGGTTCATTAGGCACACACACTCGGTCTCCAAACCTTACTACCCCATCGGTACCTAGAACAAACTTTCCACCATTACCCCCTTCTATAGCCTCTCGCCTAATCACCAAAAACGGATCCTCCAATTGAGCTTTGCTAATATCCTTCAACAGATAATTGCTTACTCTAGTCATCCCTAACCTCACACTATCAGACGTCACCTCACAAGCTAAACTCAAATCTCTAAACTGAGTCAAAAGATCCATTTCCTTAATCATAAGGGAAATAACATGAATAGATTTCCTACTTAAAGCATCAGCCACTACATTAGCCTTACTGGGATGGTAACTCAACTCGAACTCATAGTCCTTTAGAAACTCTAACCACCTCCTCTACCTCATGTTCAACTCCTTCTGATCAAACAGGTACCTAAGGCTCTTATGGTCACTAAAAACCTCAAATTTGGAACCATACAAGTAATGCCTCAACATCTTCAACACAAACACTACAGCCGCTAACTCCAGGTCATGGGTAGGGTAGTTTCTCTCATGTATTTTCAATTGCCTAGAAGCATAGGCTACTACTTTACCCTCTTGCATTAACACTCCTCCTAAACCCATCTTAGAGGCATCATAGTACACTACAAAGGTTTTGCTAAGATCAGACAACACTAACATTGGTGCACTAGTCAACTTCTCATTAAGGGTTTGGAAACTAGACTCGCACTTACTATTCCACACAAAGGCAACTCCCTTCCTAGTCAACTTAGTCAAAGGTAAAGCTAACATGGAAAACCCCTCTATGAATCTCCTATAGTACCCAGCTAACCCAAGGAAACTTCTAATCTCACTCACTGACTTAGGAGCCTCCCACTTAAGCACTGCCTTTACCTTAGAAGGATCTACACCTATACTCCCTTTAGAAATCACATGGCCTAAGAAACTCACTTCTTCTAACCAGAACTCACATTCGGACATCTTAGCATATAGCTGTCTATCCTTAAGAATCCGAAGCACTACCTTTAAATGTTCCTCATGCTCCTCCTTAGTTTTGGAATAGATTAGTATATCATCTTTGAAGACAACTACGAATTTATCCAAATAAGGGTGAAAAATCATGTTCATGTAATCCATAAAAATTGCAGGAGCATTAGTTACACCGAAAGGCATTACCAGATACTCATAATGTCCATACCTAGTTCTAAAAGTTGTCTTAGGTATATCCTCTTCCTTAACTCTAATCTGATGATAGCCCGACCTAAGATCTATCTTGCTAAACACACATGCCCCCACTAATTGATCCATCAGGTCATCAATCCTAGGCAAAGGATACCTATTCTTAATGGTTACCTTATTCAATTGCGGTAATCTGTACATAACCTCATGCTACCATCCTTCTTCTTCACTAACAACACAGGTGCTCCCCAGGGTGATACACTAGGCCTCACAAACTTCTTTTCTAACAAGTCTTCTAATTGCTTCTTAAGTTCTGCTAACTCTATGGGCGACATCCTATATGGTGCAGTTGAAATCGGTCCCGTACCCGGTACTAAGTCTATAGAAAACTCTATCTCTCTCTCAGGTGGTAGACTAGATACATTATATGTAAACACCTCAGGATACTCACACACTACAGGTATCTCACTAATAATAGTACTACTCTCAGATTTCAAAGAAGCTAAAAGCATGTAAACCTGGGCATCTTCCCTTAGAGACGCCTTTACTTGGTTGGCAGTCAAAAGGTCCTTATTCTTACTCTCAACAGGGTGACCAAACACAACAGTTTTATCAGCACAGTTTAAAAGGACGTGATTGGAAGATAACCAATCCATACCAAGAATGGTATCTAGTTGACTTAGAGGCAAACAAATCAAATCAACTAGGAAATCTTTATCATTAATATGAATATAACAGTTTAGGCACACATCAGAAGTAGAAACTGACCCACTAGCTGGCGTTTCCACACTCAATACAAAAGGCAAATAAGAAATAGGCAATTTTAACTTAGACACACAAGCATGTGATATAAAAGAGTGAGTCGCACCAGAATCAAATAAAACAACTAAAGGATTACCCGCAATGAAACCAGTACCTTGGATCAAATCTTCGGATTGAGCAGCTTCAGTACAACTCAAGGCATAGACTCTCCCAGTAGTTTGAGGTTTACTGGCGCTTCCACTAGCACCTCCACTTGCTGCTGCAACTACTTGCTTCCTCTTTCAAGGACCATCACGGGAAATGTGCCCCTTCTCTTTGCAGATGTAGCAGGTGATCTCTGAATCTTCACAATGGTTCGATTTATGTCCTTCCTTTCCGCATTTGAAACAAATAATGGGAGTGGTAGCACCCACGCTTCAACCCTTGGACGCTTGACTAGCCGCCGGAACGTAACTCTTCTTCTGCACTACACCCTCGCTGCCACCTCCAAACTCGGAGCCTCCCATTGCACGAGAATACGGTTTACCCTTGTTAGACGCTTGGAACTTGTTCTGACTTCTCAAAGGCCCTCCACTCTTGTAATGTGTTGCTCTAGCTCTGCTGTCTTCATCATAGATTCTGCACTTGTTCACCAGCTCATGAAAGCGCGTCGTCCCTTGGTAGTTGAACACTTGCTTGATCTCCGGATGAAAATCGCTGAGAAACTTTACGCAACTTGGACTCTTCATTAGCAGCTCCTTCATATGCAGGACAAATCGTACTAGCGCTTCAAACTTTGACACGTAGTCTGCCATGGTGCCATCCCCTTGCTTCAATTCAAGAAACTCGATCTGCTTCTTGTTACGAACATCATGAGGAAAGTACTTCTCAAGGAATACCCTCTTGAAGTTATCCCAGTTCAACGCGGTGCCCTCATCGATCATCCTCTAATAAGTGCTCTGCCACCAGAATCCAGCATCCCCTGATAGCATGAACGCGGCTAACGTCACCTTCTGTATCATCGGGCAGTCCATCGCTCTAAAGATCTTCTCGATCTCGATTATCCAGTCAGCAGCTCCATCGGGGTCATAACCCCCTTGAAAAGTAGGTGGATGGTTCCTCTGGAACCGCGCAAGCCAATCCGTATCGTGATGTTGGTTTAGGTTGCCAACAGCCTGTGCCATCGCCATTAAGGCATCGGTCATCGCTCGGTCATTCTTACCCCCAGCCATTACTTTTCTAATCCACAGAAAAGTAAATAAGTCACACAAATAATTCAATCAAAACAAACAGCACAATGATTTCAATCACATAACACATCAACATCACAGAAGCACAATAGACTCATAACTCAAGGTCGGTGAACCGACCTGCTCTGATACCAACTAATGTGACACCCTTATACCCCAAACTCTTATTTATTAAATAAATCGAAATATATAAATGTAACGTCCCACAAAAGGTAAAAAGGTTCACAATTCTCATCTTATAAAACGTCATTCATTTCAGAGTAAACTAAATTAAAGTAGAAATAGCAGTCAATATTTTTCAAAATACTTAAGCAGCGGAATCAACAACAAAATAACCTACTGGCCATGTAAGGAACTTAAAACAGTTTACAAATCCTTTCCTAAACTAGAAACATAGAATAAAATCCCCAATAATATGCGCTGATGTCACGTGTATCAGAGCGACTCTCCCTTCAATCAATACTCGACACCAGTTGTGTCATCATCATCACCTTTAAAATTAACCACAGTGTAACGGTGAGGAAAAGAATACTACTCATACATACACATAGGAGGCTACCCTATCCTCACCCACATATAATCATCATTATTATCAATTAATCACATACTCATTTCATCTTACGTCTTTATTATCAAACATCTTATCTCATCATAAGTACGCTAATCACACTTTATAAGTCATCAATCTCATTCTCAATACGTAATAGTCATCTCAACAATAAATCTCATACATCATAATGTAGTTCAATATCATCATCAAATTCAACGCATGTTCAACAATCATCATGCACACCAAAACATCATCAATATCATTACCATCACCATAATCATCATACTCATCATAACCATCATAATCATCATAAAACATCACAATCATCATAAATCATCACAATCATCATCCCAAGGATCATGACTTAGAACTCCGCACAATGGGCGTTCCTCATCAATCTCCCTAGTTGTCACCAATGATGGATCTCGTCATGGTCTCTGCACCCCCCTCTAATGGGTCCGCACATTTCACCTACCCGAGTTACACTTCACCCCTCTCTAGGCTTGTGCAATCTAGAGTACAACACCTTCCTGAGCTACACTCGCCTCTCACTAGGCTTGTGCATCTCAAGTACAATCACCTCCCCGAGTACACTCGCCTCTCACTAGGCTTGTGCATCTCGAGTACAATCACCTCCCCGAGTACACTTTACCCCTCACTGGGCATTGTGCACCTCGAGTACAATCACCTCCCCGAGTACCTCTACCCTTTACTGGGCATTGTGCACCTCGAGTACAATCACCTCCCTGAGTTACACTCGCCCCTCACTAGGCTCGTGTACCCCAAGTACAATCACCTCCCTGAGTTACACTCGCCTCTAATTAGGCTCATGTACCTCAAGTACAACATCATATATGCTCAAACATCATCAACATCATAAGATTAATTACATCATCATCATCATTATTATCAAAACATCATCATAACATCCTCATCAAAATTCGTCATAAACATCATTATTCATCATCATCATAAAATATCATAAGCATCATTAAGCATCATCATCATACATTGCAATAGTATAAACATCTATCATCAAGGATATGTGATATACTCATACCACAATCAATACCCTTTAAACTTTCCACTTAATATTATCAATTCCACAAAATAACATTTGTATTAAATACATATCAATCTCAATTCCATATGTTAAGGAAAAACCATCCTCACTCCGAAAAGAACTCATCAAAATCACATCAAAAATAGAAATCTGCGAGTTGCGCTTCAACCTGCACTGCAACGCAACCTGCAGCGCAGATTCCAGAGGGCCACACTTCAACTTGTGCTGCAGCGCAAGTTGAAGCGCAGGTGTCGCAGAACGCGACTGTTCTACGTTTTACCCCTTTTTCTCCCCTTCTTCAATCCCTACTCAATCCTCATCATTTATACTTCAATCATATTCGTTTATATCGATTAAACTCAGCAAAAACAACAATCTTTACACAGATTATACAGTTAACCCATCAAAACCCCAAATCATCAAACCATTATTTACCCTTTTCTCTATTTTTTTCTATACTCTTCAATCTCATTCAAGAACTCATCAAGATTCATAAAATTAGTCATCAATCAACAGTTTTCATCATACTAATTCAACATATACTTATATTAATTCGAATTTAAAGTCTCAGAGCTACCCAAGCACCCCCCACATGCACATATAAGCAGCACCCTCTCCCACATCGTACCTTGAAGTGAAGATCGAACAGCAAGGAAGATTCTTTCTTGGTTCTTGATGATTACTCCTCAGCAACCTCCTCTTGAGACTTGGTTTCTCCCCTCCTTAGCGTTTCGCTCTCTGACGATTATACGAATAAGGATTAGGGTGAATTGATAACCCTATCCTTATTAAAATGCCTATATGGGCTTGGGCCCATTCTCAACCCCCTTATCTTCTTTTTAAATTTAAAATAACTTTATGGATAAAACTACTCATAATATTAATCCTATTATTTATTTATTTATTTCTTCTACATTATTAATTTAATTTTATTTTAATTTACTTAATAAAATTCAGGATGTTACACTGCGCATCTAAAAATAGTCCACGAAACGTGTGGTGAGATATTATGCAGTATGCAGTGTGGGGACGAATATAGAATGAATGCACAAATTAAAAGAACACTACTCATGGCATGCCATTATAACATTAATAAGAACTTAAACAGGAACGTTCTGCATTACCCGGCAGACGGGATTTTATCACTAACTGGGGCTAGACTTGAGCTCAGACTACAAGGAACGTCTCCCTTGGGCATAACACCGTCCATTAACTGGGGGCCGAAACCCGTGTTTTAACTGGGGACCGAAGTCCAAATTAACTGGAGACCGGAGTCCAATCTTAATTAATTAATAAAAACTGGGGCCGAAGCCAAAGCTGAAAATGCATGTGTAGAGGCCAAAGCCAAAAGATCATTTTCTCCAACATTTCCAATCACAACCAAATCATCCATATTCAATAGTTTGAAAAACCAACATAAAACATCGCAATAAGTCACACAAACCCCAACTATCAATTATTCCAGCAAAACCCCAAAATCCCCAAAAATCCACTACCCTAGGGTTTCTCATACAAATTCTTAATCCACAAAAATCATATACAACAATCAATTCAATAATAAACCAACAACCACAAGTCCAAGTGAAGAGGATTAGAGGGAAGAGGGGTCAAAGAGACGAAACACAAAGTGATAGAGAGGTGTGTGAGTTATACTCACCCAAGAGGAAGAACAAGGAAGAAAATGATGAGAGGGAATGGTGGAAGACAAGCCCTAGAGTGATGACGCACCTTCAATAGCCCTTCCCCTCCCTCACGGCCTCTCTCTCATTATCTCTGATTTTCTCTCGAAGCTCTTGATGCAGGCCCTAGGACGGAGAAAGAAAACCCAAATGAAAGAGGGAGGCACGAATCGTGTTTTAAAACACGTTATAGACTCCTGTGTGCTGGGGCACACAATAAAGGGCGTTGTAGCGCGGCTCCCCCCTTGATGCACCTAGACCTAGTCTCGCGTGCGCTATGATGCAGGTCCCATTGCTGAGGCGCGCGACCCTTAAGGCACTTGGGCTCAGTTGCTTGTGCGCTGGGATGCACACAAATGCGCTACAGCTCGCGCCTCTTTGATGCAGCCCCCTCAAAGCTCCGCGCGCTTAGGTGCACACCAAGTGCGCTGAAGCGCTCGACTTTTTACTAGCTGCACCCTTATTCCTTTTTTTAAAGAAGAATTCTATTCCCTCAAAATTAGCCTACCAAAAAGGCTATTTAGAATCACAATAATTTTACCGAAAATTCGGATGAGTCTCCCCTAAAAACCGGACATTTCCCCGAATTCTAAAACAACCTGAAACTCAGAAATACCAATCCAGTACAATAATACAACAACAAAAATATATTACGAGATTAAAGAGCCCCCGTGCTAAAAACAATTCAAAAAGAGGGATGTTACATGCGTGGTCTGAGTGATGAAGGTGGTCTGAGCGGACTACGGTGGTCTTTAGCTTTGATAACTTTTATCAGCCTTGAAACTTATGCCTTTTAAGGGACTGTGGCTCTGCGCCACAGGCAACAACGACTTAGAGAAGGTATGTCGTGGGACACTGGCAATAAGAACGATAGTTGACAATGGTGTTGTGACTTCTTTTTTCATTTCTCCTGTTATCTCTTTTATTTTTTAGAGAAGAGATATATTTTCTTCCAGGTGTAATTTTTGGGTTTCTTAACCTGAGTTATGGGTGTAAATAAGAGGATCAAATTATTTCTTCCCCCCTTTTATATACTGACATTGCAAGAGAGCTTGATAAAAACTTTTAATATTCATTTTCCTTTGAAATTGACAAGTGAGAGTGACAACATCCTTTCAAATTCAACAAGAATTATATACACTGACACGATTCTTTTACAATTTTAAAATATGGTTTATCATGATCATCATCTATACAATATAATCTATCTAAAAATATAATAAATCTAACCAGATTGACATTTTTATTAATTTTGTTTATCCATTGTACATAAAACGAGATATTAATTTAATCATTAATCAATATTGATCTAATTATCAGTGTAAAAACTTTTTACATAAACAGTCAGTGATCATCATTTATTGAATTTAATAACACATAAGTTATTATATACATTAAACGATGTGGTGTTGATCATTGAATGTTTGTATAGAACATTTTTTCTATATCCAATAAATTATCATAGGAAAATATAATAAAAAATAAAAGTAATAAGTAAAATATATTATCACTTTGTTTGGTATGGGTGATTTAGGAGAGAAATAAAGGGAAGGGATAGAACTTGGTTTAAGATTGAAACTTCTCCAGTTAGGCATATTAAAAAAAATTAGGGGAGAGAGTACAAAATGCTAATGGGACACGCAATTTAACATTTCTTCGCAAATCTGAGGAGAGATGAAAGAGAGAGGTTGATATATTTTTCTTTCCATATATACCCCCATTTAACCTAGATAAATTGTTTCTTTCCTCCTATACACAACACTACTTCTTTTTTTATCACTCCACCGCCGCTACAATATTGTTTTTTCGTGCTCCATCGGTGTTGTGTTTTCTCTCTTCCATTCTACCTCTTTTCCTCTCACACATAGATCTTTCAATTACGCCTTGCTATATCTTGACCACATCTTTTGGTCCATTCCTCTTTACGCGTGGTACCTTTTGGTGGAGTTCAAAAAAGATGTCTCTCACAGGATATGATAAGTTAATAGTGTTGTGCGTGGTTTGAGTGTTGAAGGTGGTCTGAGCGAACTACGATGGTCTGTAGCTTTGATAACTTTTATCAGCCTTGAAACTTATGCCTTTTAGGGGAGTGTGGCTCTGCGCCACAGGCAACAACGACTTAGAGAAGGTATGTCGTGGGACACTGGAAATAAGAACCGTAGTTTAAAATGGTATTGTGATTTGTTTATCCATTAGACATAAAATGAGATATTAAATATTTGATCATTAATCAATATTGATCTAATTATTAGTGTAAAAAATTTTTACATAAACATTCAGTGATCATCATTTATTAAATTTAATAACACATAAGTGATTATATACATTAAACGATGTGGTGTTGATCATTGAATGTTTGTATAGAACATTTTTGCTATATCCAATAAATTATCATAGGAAAATATAATAAAAAATAAAAGTAAAAAGTAAAATATATTATCACTTTGTTTGGTATGGGTGATTTAGGAGAGAAATAAAGGGAAGGGAGAGAAACTGGTTTAAGATTGAAACTTCTCAAGTTAGGCATATTAAAAAAAATTAGAGGAGAGAGTACAAAATGCTAATGGGACCCGCAATTTAACATTTCTTCGCAAATCTGAGGAGAGATGAAAGAGAGAGGTTGATATATTTTTCTTTCCATATATACCCCCATTTAACCTAGATAAATTGTTTCTTTCCTCCTATACACAACACTACTTCTTTTTTCATCACTCCACCGCCGCTACAATATTGTTTTTTCGTGCTCCATCGGTGTTGTGTTTTCTCTCTTCCATTCTACCTCTTTTCCTCTCACACATAGATCTTTCAATTACGCCTTGCTATATCTTGACCACATCTTTTGATCCATTCCTCTTTACGCGTGGTACCTTTTGGTGGAGCTCAAAAAAGATGTCTCTCACAGGATATGATAAGTTAATAGTGTTGTGCGTGGTTTGAGTGTTGAAGGTGGTCTGAGCGGACTACGATGGTCTGTAGCTTTGATAACTTTTATCAGCCTTGAAACTTATGCCTTTTAGGGGACTGTGGCTCTGCGCCACAGGCAACAACGACTTAGAGAAGGTATGTCGTGGGACACTGGAAATAAGAACGGTAGTTTAAAATGGTATTGTGATTTGTTTATCCATTAGACATAAAATGAGATATTAAATATTTGATCATTAATCAATATTGATCTAATTATCAGTGTAAAAACTTTTTACATAAACATTCAGTGATCATCATTTATTAAATTTAATAACACATAAGTTATTATATACATTAAACGATGTGGTGTTGATCATTGAATGTTTGTATAGAACATTTTTGCTATATCCAATAAATTATCATAGGAAAATATAATAAAAAATAAAAGTAAAAAGTAAAATATATTATCACTTTGTTTGGTATGGGTGATTTAGGAGAGAAATAAAGGGAAGGGAGAGAAACTGGTTTAAGATTGATACTTCTCAAGTTAGGCATATTAAAAAAAATTAGGGGAGAGAGTACAAAATGCTAATGGGGCCCGCAATTTAACATTTCTTCGCAAATCTGAGGAGAGATGAAAGAGAGAGGTTGATATATTTTTCTTTCCATATATAACCACATTTAACCAAGATAAATTGTTTCTTTCCTCCTCTACACAACACTACTTCTTTTTTCATCACTCCACCGCCGCTACAATATTGTTTTTTCGTGCTTCATCGGTGTTGTGTTTTCTCTCTTCCATTCTACCTCTTTTCCTCTCACACATAGATCTTTCTATTACGCCTTGCTATATCTTGACCACATCTTTTGATCCATTCCTCTTTACGCGTGGTACTTTTTTGTGGAGCTCAAAAAAGATGTCTCTCAGAGGATATGATAAGTTAATAGTGTCGTGCGTGGTTTGAGTGATGAAGGTGGTCTGAGCGGACTACGATGGTTTGTAGCTTTGATAACTTTTATCAGCCTTGAAACTTATGCCTTTTAGGGGACTGTGGCTCTGCGCCACAGGCAACAACGACTTAGAGAAGGTATGTCGTGGGACACTGGCAATAAGAACGGTAGTTTAAAATGGTATTGTGATTTTTTTTCATTTCTCCTGTTATTTCTTTTATTTTTTAGAGAAGAGATATATTTTCTCCGAGGTGTTATTTTTGGGTTTCTTAACCTGAGTTTTGGGTGTAAATAAGAAGATCAAATTGTTTCTTCCCCCCTTTTATATACTGATATTGCAAGAGAACTTGATAAAAACTTTTAATATACATTTTACTTTGAAATTGACAAGTGAGAGTGACAACATCCTTTCAAATTCAACAAGAATTATATACACTGACACGATTCTTTCTACAATTTTAAAATATGGTTTATCATGATCATCATCTATACAATTTAATCTATCTAAAAATATAATAAATCTATCCAGATTGTCATTTTTATTAATTTTGTTTATCCATTGTACATAAAACGAGATATTAATTTCATCATTAATCAATATTGATCTAAATTAATTAAAGACTTATCTAAAATATTTACATTTTATCAAGATGTCCTAAGAAGAGTATAATTGATATAATTATCAGTGTAAAAACCTTTTACATAAACATTCAGTGATCATCATTTATTAAATTTAATAACACATAAGTTATTATATAAATTAAACGATGTGGTGTTGATCATTGAATGTTTGTATAGAACATTTTTGCTATATCCATTAAATTATCATAGGAAAATATAATAAAAATTAAAAGTAAAAAGTAAAATATATTATCACTTCGTTTGGTATGGGTAGTTTAGGAGAAAAATAAAGGGAAGCGAGAGAAACTGGTTTAAGATTGAAACTTCTCCAGTTAGGCATATTAAAATAAATTTGGGGAGAGAGTACAAAATGCTAATGGGACCCGCAATTTAACATTTCTTCGCAAATCTGAGGAGAGATGAAAGAGAGAGGTTGATATAATTTTCTTTCCATATATACCCACATTTAACCTAGATAAATTGTTTCTTTCCTCCTCTACACAACACTACTTCTTTTTTCATCAGCCCACCGCCGCTACAATATTGTTTTTCGTGCTCCATCGGTGTTGTGTTTTTCTCTCTTCCATTCTACCTCTTTTCCTCTCACACATAGATCTTTCAATTGCGCCTTGCTATATCTTGACCACATCTTTTGATCCATTCCTCTTTACGCGTGATACCTTTTGGTGGAGCTCAAAAAAGATGTCTCTCAGAGGATATGATAAGTTAATAGTGTTGTGCGTGGTTTGAGTGATGAAGGTGGTCTGAGCGGACTACGATGGTCTGTAGCTTTGATAACTTTTATCAGCCTTGAAACTTATGCCTTTTAGGGGACTGTGGCTCTGCGCCACAGGCAACAACGACTTAGAGAAGGTATGTCGTGGGACACTGGCAATAAGAACGGTAGTTTAAAATGGTATTGTGATTTTTTTTTCATTTCTCCTGTTATCTCTTTTATTTTTTAGAGAAGAGATATATTTTCTCCGAGGTGTTATTTTTGGGTTTCTTAACCTGAGTTTTGGGTGTAAATAAGAGGATCAAATTGTTTCTTCCCCCATTTTATATACTGATATTGCAAGAGAGCTTGATAAAAATTTTTAATATACATTTTCCTTTGAAAATGACAAGTGAGAGTGTCAACATCCTTTCAAATTCAACAAGAATTATATACATTGACACGATTCTTTTTACAATTTTAAAATATGGTTTATCATGATCATCATCTATACAATATAATAAATCTATCCAGATTGTCATTTTTATTAATTTTGTTTATCCATTGTACATAAAACGAGATATTAATTTCATCATTAATCAGTATTGATCTAAATTAATTAAAGACTTATCTAAAATATTTACATTTTATCAAGATGTCCTAAGAAGATTATAATTGATATAATTATCAGTGTAAAAACTTTTTACATAAACATCCAGTGATCATCATTTATTAAATTTAATAACACATAAGTTATTATATACATTAAACGATGTGGTGTTGATCATTGAATGTTTGTATAGAACATTTTTGCTATATCCATTAAATTATCATAGGAAAATATAATAAAAATTAAAAGTACAAAGTAAAATATATTATCACTTTGTTTGGTATGGGTAGTTTAGGAGAGAAATAAAGGGAAGGGAGAGAAACTGGTTTCAGATTGAAACTTCTCCACTTAGGCATATTAAAAAAAATTAGGGGAGAGAGTACAACATGCTAATAGGACCCGCAATTTAACATTTCTTCGCAAATCTGAGGTGAGATGAAAGAGAGAGGTTGATATATTTTTCTTTCCATATATACCCCCATTTAACCTAGATAAATTGTTTCTTTCCTCCTCTGCACAACACTACTTCTTTTTTCATCACCCCACCACCGCTACAATATTGTTTTTCGTGCTTCATCGGTGATGTGTTTTCTCTCTTCCATTCTACCTCTTCTCCTCTCATACATAGATCTTTCAATTACGCCTTGCTATATCTTGACCACATCTTTTGATCCATTCCTCTTTACACGTGGTACCTTTTGGTGGAGCTCAAAAAAGATGTCTCTAACAGGATGTGATAAGTTAATAGTGTTGTGCGTGGTTTGAGTGATGAAGGTGGTGTGAGCGGACTACGGTGGTTTGTAGCTTTGATAACTTTTATCATCCTTGAAACTTATGCCTTTTAGGCGACTGTGGCTCTGCGCCACAAGCAACAATGACTTAGAGAAGGTATATCGTGGGACACTGGCAATAAGAACGGTAGTTTAAAATGGTATTGTGATTTTTTTTTCATTTCTCCTGTTATCTCTTTTATCTTTTAGAGAAGAGATATATTTTCTCCGAGGTGTAATTTTTGGTTTTCTTAACCTGAGTTTTGGGTGTAAATAAGAGGATCAAATTGTTTCTTCCCCCCTTTTATATACTGATATTACAAGAGAGCTTGATAAAAACTTTTAATATTCATTTCCTTTGAAATTGACAAGTGAGAGTGACAACATCCTTTCAAATTCAACAAGAATTATATACACTGACACAATTCTTTTTACAATTTTAAAATACGGTTTATCATTATCATCATCTATTCAATATAATCTATCTAAAAATATAATAAATCTATCTAGATTGTCATTTTTATTAATTTTGTTTATCCATTGTACATAAACGAGATATTAATTTGATCATTAATCAATGTTGATCTAAATTAATTAAAGACTTATCTAAAATATTTACATTTTATCAAGATGTCACAAGAAGAGTATAATTGATATAATTATCAGTTAAATACTCTTTACATAAACATTCAGTGATCATCATTTATTGAATTTAATAACACATAAGGTATTATACACATTAAACGATATGGTGTTGATCATTGAATGTTTGTATAGAACATTTTTGCTATATCCATTAAATTATCATAGGAAAATATAATAAAAATTAAAAGTAAAATATATTATCACTTCATTTGGTATGGGTGATTTAGGAGAGAAATAAAGGGAAGGGAGAGAAACTGATTTAAGATTGAAACTTCTCCAGTTAGGCATATTAAAAAAAACTAGGGGAGAGAGAACAAAATTCTAATAGGACTCGCAATTTAACATTCCTTCACAAATTTGAGGAAAGATGAAAGAGAGAGGTTGATATATTTTTCTTTCCATATATACCCCCATTTAACCTAGATAAATTGTTTCTTTCCTCCTCTACACAACACTACTTCTTTTTTCATCACTCTGCCGCCCCTATAAAAATTGTTTTTCATGCTCCATCGCTGTTGTGTTTTCTCTCTTCCATTCTACCTCTTTTCCTCTCCTACATCGATCCTTCAAATACGCCTTGCTATATTAGAGGACTAGGAAGTGACTTAGATTAACTATACTAGTGGTAACGTCGAGGTAGTAATCAAGAATAGAATTGGGTAATGGCCTTATTCAGGGGAGTTAGTAAGAATCAAACTTCTCAGGAAATCCAACTTAGTAGCTCCATTATTCTAGACCACCTACTTTTCACTTATTGTTATCAAGAGAAGAGAGAAACCCTAGTATTAGCTCCCTTAAAGGAGAGGAACCAAATTTCAAGCAAGCTAGATAACCCCGGTATAGGTTGTTTTAAGATAGGGTAGATTTAACCTCGAACCCAAGTAAATTTCACCCAACCTAAAGTTTTGCCTTGATCATGTATAGTTAAGCTTAGCTAGTGTGCTATTAGAGGATTGATCTGTTAGTAAGCGCGTGCACCGGGTTAGAACTCTAGAGCATTAGAAATCCTTGCTTATTAGAGGACTAGGAAGTGACTTAGATTAGATCACTCTCCTTTTTCCTTAGGACTCCAAACAACAAATAAGTTCAGCCCGACCGGTAGGGTGATATAGAGAAAGATCCCCTTAAGGGATGATAGGAGAATAGGGAGAGCCCGTGTTCATGACGTAACCGGGAGAGGATACCTCTAAGGTTGTGTCATGAGTGGTTGTTTTCTTTTTCATGTGATGTGTTCGCTTATAGTATTATGAAAACTGAATTTCTCGAAACATGGCGTGAGTGTTGAATATTTTGGTCAACACAAACTTAGTGGTTCGAGAGATTGGGTTATTCTGTGTTCATAGCTAAGTACTATTAATGTAAGTGGAAACTTAGAAAATATAGAATTTAAAGGAAAACAATAGGAGAATGTTGGATTAGGTTTGAAGTTAGAAACCTTAATTAATTGTAGCATGAAAATTTTCTCATAGTCATATTTTCTAGTCTGTTGTCTATTCAAGCCAATTTAGAGAACTTAGAGAAGGTAAAGAGTCTTCCTTATGTCTTTAGTGTGGATACAGGGAGAGAGTTGTGATGGAAGATTAGAAACCCAAGTTTAGATATAACCAATGGGGAGCATAGCACCTATATCAGTTATATGAGATCTTTTGATGAGCTAAGAGCTCTACTCAGAGAGGCTTTGAGTTTGGTCTCAAGTCTCCAAAGGGGGAAGTCATAGTTAGTGTTTCCGGAGCAGGAGATGGGATTATTCCTACTAAGAGGGAGTCAATATCTCTAAGGGGGTAGTCTCAGGCAACCAGTGTTAGAGGAAGTTATCAGAAGTGAGTTTAGGTGCATCCTGGCTCTACCAAGATGTACCAGGGTTTCGAAGGGAGTTGTAGTAGATTGTGTTCTTCAACCTATAAGATGTCATCGAGTCAATATAGAACTTCAAACCAACAGGAGCCTTTTCCCCTTAGGAATCCTCGAGTAAGTGTGAGAAAGTTTAGCAGGAACCATGAGGTATTCTCTGTTTAGAACCTTGAGACTTGTGCCTTCGCTCCAGTCCCATGGCTCAACTCTCAACTTGGAGCGGGCAGGACAGCATGGTGCAGCCCCCAACCCAGCCAAGCATAACCAGAGTCACGTTCCATCACCTTGGTGTCCCCACTTGGGTCACAAGCTGGCGCTACCCAACTCGATTACCTTATTACTAGTTAGAGTACCTATTTCCCTTAACAAGTTAGAAATTTTGTATGTTAGGGCGAATGTCTAAATCCTTTAGTTTTCCTACAGTAACGAGTGAGATAGAAACCCTAAGTTCACTCCTAAGTATTAGAATATTCTTTATCAGGCCTGGGAAGGATTTCTGAAAAACATTCTAGTTGAAGTTAACCTTAAGTCCCTTGCCTTAATCAATTTTGAGGACAAAATTGTCTTAAGGGGGGTAGAGTGTAACATCCCGCATTCCAGGAGCTTGTTTATCCAATAGGGATTAGATTTTTAACCATGTGCTAGAAATTAAGAAGAAGGTAAGTCAAGAACTTATAGGTTAAACCTTAATAGAACCAATTTAGGAGTTTTTGGCCCCTGGTAATCGATTACCAGGTGTTGGTAATCGATTACCAGAGAACCTTGTTGGTGGTAATCGATTACAGGGTTTGGTAATTGATTACCAGACTTCTGGGTTCAGTGTAATCGATTACCAGTGTAACATCCCAAAAATTAAGGATTTAGAATTAGGATGAAAATGCCTTTAATTTGTTTAATGAAAACAATTAATAGAATTAATAATAAGGTTAGTATAATTTTAATAATAATGGTAATTATTAGTAAAATAGTATTAATGGTAATTTCAAATTATTATTATTACTATTATTATTATTATTACTATTATTATTATAATTATTATTATTAATAGTATTGATAGTATTATTAATAATAATAGTATTAATAATATTATTATTAGTAAGGGTATTAGTAATATTATTATTATTAGTATTAGTATTATTATAGTTAGTATTATTATTGTTATTATGGTTATTATGACTATTAGTATTAGGAATTATATTAGTATTAGTTAGTATAGGTTAATTAATTAGGAAAGAAATAGAAGGGGATTAGGGTTTGAATTGGGGAAAAAGAAGAGAAGAGAAGAAGAAAGGGAAGGAGGGGGCGGCGGCTATGGGGAAGAAGGGGAAGGAAGAAGAGAGGAAGGGAGGAAGAAAGGGAAGGAGAAGAGGAAGAAGGAAGGGAAATCGGATGGGAAAGGGAGAAAGAAAGAGAGAAAGAGATCGAGAGAGAGAGAAAGAGAGAAAGAGAGAAAAGAGAAAGAGATCGAGAGAGAAAGAAAGAAAGAGAGGTCGAGAGAGAGAGAGAGATCGCGGTGAAGCTTTGGGAGCGACGGCGGCCATGGAGGTTGCGAACGGCGACGGCGACTTCGCGGTGGTGGCTCTCGGTCGTTCGAATCGGCGACGGTGAAGGGGGCCGCGAGACAGTGACGGAGACAGCGGCGCGCGACGGAGACAGCGGCGGTGACGGAGACAGCGGCGCGCGACGGAGACAGCAGCTGTGACGGAAGAGCTGTACGTGATGGTGGAGTAGCGGCAGAGCTCCGGCGGACGGAAACGACGGTGAGTATAACTCACCCTTAGGATAGTAATTGGTCTCTTTGCATGTTCCCTCTCCTTTCCCTCCCCTTTCTTGGCTGAAATTGAATGATCGATTATTTGATATTTGAACTGATTAGTGATGGTTTGTGCATGTGAGTAAACCTCACTTGTTTGAGTAGATTAGAAATTGGTCTCTAAATGCATGCTCCCACTTCTCCCTCTCCCTTTCTCTGTTTAGATTTAGAATGATAATTACTTGTTTGTGCTTGTGGTTGTTGATGAACACTTGGAGGTGATTCTAATCGGTTAGAGTGAATCGATTCTTGATGTTTCTTTAGTTTCGAAACCTTCGAGACTATCGAAAGTGTTGAAACCATCGAAAGGTCGAAACGCTTCATCCTCTTCGATTAGAATTGTCCCGGAATGGAAAGTTAAGGATTGGTAATTGATTACGATATGGGAATTGATGAATATATGCTATGGGTGTCGATCGTGCACCGAATCTCCTTAGTTTCGAAAGGTTCAAAGTTTTGAAATGGTCGAAACTAATGAGATTTGGGATATTTATCAATTCCGAATATCTAAATTAGTTATCTGATCCCGTTAAGAAAGATCATAGCCTTTGGCTATTACTGGACTTCGGTCAATACTGTAGGGTGGGATTCGTCCCTTGGGGAGATATCCCCTGTAGTCTGAGCTCAGGTCTAACTCTAGACTGAGATTGTTTCATAGCCTTCGGGCACAACATAAGCATATATACTGACATTGACATGGAAATGATACTGATATTGATATGGAAATGATACTGAGACTAATGTGGAAATGATATAGTTATTATTATTGATGATATAAATGTTGTTTAACATGTCATAGATATCTGTTCCATGCATTCATGCATAGAGTTATACTTGCTGAGACATTAGTCTCACCCCACGTTTCGGGGATTTCTTTAGTGTGCAGGCGTCCAGAATTCATTGAGGATTGGGAAAGAGTTGGTGGAGCTGAACTGTATTAGAATAGGATGCCTTGTATTAAAGTTGGTCTATTTGTAATAAGAATGTTTGATGAATTATTTGATATGTATTGGTAGGTAGATGGATATTGTTGTAAATGTGTTTGAATTTCCTATTTTGGCCACGGAGGCCCTATTTGATATTAGTGGATTGTCATTATAAACTGCACTGGTATTTTCTGGGTTTCAGGTGAAGTTCTAAAATCTGGAAATGTCCAGTTTATAGGGGAAACTCTGCCGAATTTTCGGTAGGAGTTTATGAACTTTAACACTTCAAAGTGTTAGTTCTTCCCTTATAATTTAGTTTAGTTTTGGTATCACCTTGTGATGCATGAAAGTCGTGAACGTCTAAGTAAACGTTGGATTACTTAGGCGTTAAGTATGTATGACGATACTTAAAATAGCGCGAAATAATTTCAGAAATTCAGAATAATGTCTCCAACGGACATTGTTTTGGATTTAGGAAATTAGGACGTTACATTTTGGTATCAGAGCAGTGCAATCCAATTGGACTGTGGTTAGGATAGTTGCCCGTGACTTACTATGATCTTCTAGTACGTATACTCATCATAGGAACTGATCACTCTTATAATGTGTGATGTATGAGAAGATTATAGTTTGTTATGTGAGTAGGATGCTTTGGTTCGGAAGTTAGGACACTTCCCTAACAAAGTTAGAGCCACCTCTTTTCTTATATAGGAAGGAAGATATCTTAGGTTAAGTACCTAGGGAACCCTTTACCCTAGGAGCCTTATAGAATGTGACCTTAAAAGCCTAATAAAAGTTAGGCACCTTTGAGCTAGTTAGTAATGAATGATTTAATGATTAAATGGTGGTTGTGTATGACTTATGATGTGAATTAAATTGTGTGGTGTACATGCTTGCATCTGAAGAATGGTTGTATGATTATGACATTGGTTGTGGTGTGCTTATGTGAGTGACTTATATGAGCTAGATGTTTTTGGTGTGACTTGCTAGTGATTGGTGATGTTGAATTGGTTGAATGATTGTGTAGCATGTATGTTAGGATGTCTGTGAGTACTTGTTTGGTAGTGATATCCATAGTTAAGACTTCCTTGGGTGTAACCCTTGTGAGGTCATGGTAGAAGGAGTGAGGAACTGTAGTTTAAGATACAATAGAAATTCCATTAAGGAAAAAGGGTATAGAGGGCTTTAACTCAAGTAGGTTTAAGACCTTACCTAAAGTTATTAAGCTTAGCAGGAATATAGGCATTTGGACTCAACCTTAATAAAAGGGGGGGGATTAGTAAAATTGAGACCTTCCTTTAAAACCAATGTAAGAATAGATGCATCCTTTAGACCACCTTTAGGGTAGTCGGGAAACTGTCAAAAGAATGAGGATTCTCTCAGCCACCTTACCTTGCATTGTTCATGGATTACATGAACGGGCCCTTAGACCTTTCCAGTAGAGTGTGTGGTCATGGCGACCACTACCATCTCACCCTGTTAGTTTGTGATTAAAAAACTCCCTAGTGACCTTAGAAGCAATTCTTTGGTACCCTAGCAAATTAATAGGCCTTTAAGGCAGGAATACACTACCATTAGTAACTGATAGGAGTTGGGGCTATGCTAGAAAATGAACAAGATAGAAATTCCTAATAAGGGGTAGTGTTGTTTTTATTGTTTAGTGTTAGAACTCTTCTAGAAATTATCTTGGTAATATTCTTAGCCCTAGCAAGTGGATAAATTGTGGGAGAAAACAGTACCTCTAGTTCCTCTTCACCCTTAGGAGAAACACTCAAGAATATTCCACCCAAACCTTTAGATTAACTATACTAGTGGTAACGTCGAGGTAGTAATCAAGAATAGAATTGGGTAATGGCCTTATTCAGGGGAGTTAGTAAGAATCAAACTTCTCAGGAAATCCAACTTAGTAGCTCCATTATTCTAGACCACCTACTTTTCACTTATTGTTATCAAGAGAAGAGAGAAACCCTAGTATTAGCTCCCTTAAAGGAGAGGAACCAAATTTCAAGCAAGCTAGATAACCCCGGTATAGGTTGTTTTAAGATAGGGTAGATTTAACCTCGAACCCAAGTAAATTTCACCCAACCTAAAGTTTTGCCTTGATCATGTATAGTTAAGCTTAGCTAGTGTGCTATTAGAGGATTGATCTGTTAGTAAGCGCGTGCACCGGGTTAGAACTCTAGAGCATTAGAAATCCTTGCTTATTAGAGGACTAGGAAGTGACTTAGATTAGATCACTCTCCTTTTTCCTTAGGACTCCAAACAACAAATAAGTTCAGCCCGACCGGTAGGGTGATATAGAGAAAGATCCCCTTAAGGGATGATAGGAGAATAGGGATAGCCCGTGTTCATGACGTAACCGGGAGAGGATACCTCTAAGGTTGTGTCATGAGTGGTTGTTTTCTTTTTCATGTGATGTGTTCGCTTATAGTATTATGCAAACTGAATTTCTCGAAACATGGCGTGAGTGTTGAATATTTTGGTCAACACAAACTTAGTGGTTCGAGAGATTGGGTTATTCTGTGTTCATAGCTAAGTACTATTAATGTAAGTGGAAACTTAGAAAATATAGAATTTAAAGGAAAACAATAGGAGAATGTTGGATTAGGTTTGAAGTTAGAAACCTTAATTAATTGTAGCATGAAAATTTTCTCATAGTCAGATTTTCTAGTCTGTTGTCTATTCAAGCCAATTTAGAGAACTTAGAGAAGGTAGAGAGTCTTCCTTATGTCTTTAGTGTGGATACAGGGAGAGAGTTGTGATGGAAGATTAGAAACCCAAGTTTAGATATAACCAATGGGGAGCATAGCACCTATATCAGTTATATGAGATCTTTTGATGAGCTAAGAGCTCTACTCAGAGAGGCTTTGAGTTTGGACTCAAGTCTCTAAAGGGGGAAGTCATAGTTAGTGTTTCCGGAGCAGGAGATGGGATTATTCCTACTAAGAGGGAGTCAATATCTCTAAGGGGGGTAGTCTCAGGCAACCAGTGTTATAGGAAGTTATCAGAAGTGAGTTTAGGTGCATCCTGGCTCTACCAAGATGTACCAGGGTTTCGAAGGGAGTTGTAGTAGATTGTGTTCTTCAACCTATAAGATGTCATCGAGTCAATATAGAACTTCAAACCAACAGGAGCCTTTTCCCCTTAGGAATCCTCGAGTAAGTGTGAGAAAGTTTAGCAGGAACCGTGAGGTATTCTCTGTTTAGAACCTTGAGACTTGTGCCTTCGCTCCAGTCCCATGGCTCAACTCTCAACTTGGAGCGGGCAGGACAGCATGGTGCAGCCCCCAACCAAACCAAGCATAACCAGAGTCACGTTCCATCACCTTGGTGTCCCCACTTGGGTCACAAGCTGGCGCTACCCAACTCGATTACCTTATTACTAGTTAGAGTACCTATTTCCCTTAACAAGTTAGAAATTTTGTATGTTAGGGCGAATGTCTAAATCCTTTAGTTTTCCTCCAGTAACGAGTGAGATAGAAACCCTAAGTTCACTCCTAAGTATTAGAATATTCTTTATCAGGCCTGGGAAGGATTTCTGAAAAACATTCTAGTTGAAGTTAACCTTAAGTCCCTTGCCTTAATCAATTTTGAGGACAAAATTGTCTTAAGGGGGGTAGAGTGTAACATCCCGCATTCCAGGAGCTTGTTTATCCAATAGGGATTAGATTTTTAACCATGTGCTAGAAATTAAGAAGAAGGTAAGTCAAGAACTTATAGGTTAAACCTTAATAGAACCAATTTAGGAGTTTTTGGCCCCTGGTAATCGATTACCAGGTGTTGGTAATCGATTACCAGAGAACCTTGTTGGTGGTAATCGATTACAGGGTTTGGTAATTGATTACCAGACTTCTGGGTTCAGTGTAATCGATTACCAGTGTAACATCCCAAAAATTAAGGATTTAGAATTAGGATGAAAATGCCTTTAATTTGTTTAATGAAAACAATTAATAGAATTAATAATAAGGTTAGTATAATTTTAATAATAATGGTAATTATTAGTAAAATAGTATTAATGGTAATTTCAAATTATTATTATTACTATTATTATTATTATTACTATTATTATTATAATATAGTATTGATAGTATTATTAATAATAATAGTATTAATAATATTATTATTAGTAAGGGTATTAGTAATATTATTATTATTAGTATTAGTATTATTATAGTTAGTATTATTATTGTTATTATGGTTATTATGACTATTAGTATTAGGAATTATATTAGTATTAGTTAGTATAGGTTAATTAATTAGGAAAGAAATAGAAGGGGATTAGGGTTTTGAATTGGGGAAAAAGAAGAGAAGAGAAGAAGAAAGGGAAGGAGGGCGGGGAGGCGGCTATGGGGAAGAAGGGGGAAGGAAGAAGAGAGGAAGGAGGAAGAAAAGGGAAGGAGAAGAGGAAGAAGGAAGGGAAATCGGATGGGAAAGGGAGAAAGAAAGAGAGAAAGAGATCGAGAGAGAAAGAAAGGAAAGAGAGGTCGAGAGAGTGAGAGAAAGATCGCGGTTGAAGCTTTGGAAACGACGAAGGCCATGGAGGTGCGAACGGCGACGGCAACTTCGTGGTGGTGGCTCTCGGCCGTTCGAATCGGCGATGGTGAAGGGGGCCGCGAGACAGTGACGGAGACAGCGGCGCGCGACGGAGACAACGGCGGTGACGGAGACAGCGGCACGCGACGGAGACAGCGGCTGTGACGGAGGAGCTGTACGTGACGGTTGGAGCAGCGGCGGAGCTCCGGCGGACAGAAACGACGGTGAGTATAACTCACCCTTAGGATAGTAATTGGTCTCTTTGCATGTTCCCTCTCCTTTCCCTCCCCTTTCTTGGCTGAAATTGAATGATCGATTATTTGATATTTGAACTGATTAGTGATGGTTTGTGCATGTGAGTAAACCTCACTTGTTTGAGTAGATTAGAAATTGGTCTCTAATTGCATGCTCCCACTTCTCCCTCTCCCTTTCTCTGTTTAGATGTAGAATGATAATTACTTGTTTGTGCTTGTGGTTGTTGATGAACACTTGGAGGTGATTCTAATCGGTTAGAGTGAATCGATTCTTGATGTTTCTTTAGTTTCGAAACCTTCGAGACTATCGAAGGTTTCGAAACCATCGAAAGGTCGAAATGCTTCATCCTCTTCGATTAGAATTGTCCCGGAATGGAAAGTTAAGGATTGGTAATTGATTACGATATGGGAATTGATGAATATATGCTATGGGTGTCGATCGTGCACCGAATCTCCTTAGTTTCGAAAGGTTTGAAGTGTCGAAATGGTCGAAACTAACGAGATTTGGGATATTTATCAATTCCGAATATCTAAATTAGTTATCTGATCTCGTTATGAAAGATCATAGCCTTTGGCTATTACTGGACTTCGGTCAATACTGTAGGGTGGGATTCGTCCCCTGGGGAGATATCCCCTGTAGTTTGAACTCAAGTCTAACTCTAGACTGTGATTGTTTCATAGCCTCCGGGCACAGCATAAGCATATATACTGACATTGACATGGAAATGATACTGATATTGATATGAAAATGATACTGAGACTGATGTGGAAATGATATAGTTATTATTATTGATGATATAAATGTTGTTTAACATGTCATAGATATTGTTCCCTGCATTCATGCATAGAGTTATACTTGCTGAGACATTAGTCTCACCCCACGTTTCGGGGATTTCATTAGTGTGCAGGCGTCCAGAAGTCATTGAGGATTGGGAAAGAGTTGGTGGAGCTGAACTGTATTAGAATAGGATGCCTTGTATTAAAGTTGGTCTATCTGTAATAAGAATGTTTGATGAATTATTTGATATGTATTGGTAGGTAGATGGATATTGTTGTAAATGTGTTTGAATTTCCTATTTTGGCCACGGAGGCCCTATTTGATATTAGTGGATTGTCATTATAAACTGCACTGGTATTTTCTGGGTTTCAGGTGAAGTTCTAAAATCTGGAAATGTCCAGTTTATAGGGGAAACTCTGCCGAATTTTCGGTAGGAGTTTATGAACTTTAACACTTCAAAGTGTTAGTTCTTCCCTTATAATTTAGTTTAGTTTTGGCATCACCTTGTGATGCATGAAAGTCGTGAACATCTAAGTAAACGTTGGATTACTTAGGCGTTAAGTATGTATGACGATACTTAAAATAGCGCGAAATAATTTCAGAATTTCGGAATAATGTCTCCAACGGACATTGTTTTGGATTTAGGAAATTAGGACGTTACATAAGAGGTTAATAGAAAAAGAGAAAGAAGAAAACTCTAAACAAATAGAGGAAAATGAAAAGAAACTAGGAAAATTTTGGAAGAAAATAAAATAAAAAGAGAAAGAGTGTATGTGGGAAAGCAACCTACCTTATCTTGTAAACAATTGAATGCTAACCCTTTTAATGAAAACATGGATAGGTTGTTGGAAATTAAGCTTAATGGTACATGCGAGAAGACTCAAGCTATTGAAAGGGAGTTTCCTAAATTAACTTTCTTTATGCATGATATACCTTCCTCTATGCACAATTATATGCCACAAAGCATTACATGTCCAAAGGAATTTAACAATTTTGATAATGCTTTGAAACATATTGCATGTTTAGAAAAGCCAATTCAGTTTGAGAATGCTTTAAAAACTTTTGAAAATGCATGTTTACCCAATCCATTAGACATGTTGGATGTGCAAAAACAATTGGTTTGTATACTTTACTCGCATGCGCATTCTATATTAATCTCTTTATCTCACAAAGATGTGTATGATGCTCTTAAACTAGTTTTGAAAAAGGATAGAAATATGGATAAGGTTATCACATGTAAAAATACTTGTATGTCAAATGCATCACATGATGATATTACCTCATATGATTGCTCAATATGGATCCTTAATTGTTTCACCTTGCATGCAATATCATGATACTTTTAAGGTGATATCATCTTTCTATTTGAGTAAGTACATTCATATTGATATTCCTCTTAAAATAACTTGTAAAAATAATTCATGGAATGATCATATGCAATATGCTTCTAACAATTACAAAAAGGTGCATGTGATAAAATCATAAGGCATGTTGAGATGACATGGAAACATATTAATAGGTTTATGCCACATAGTTTCACATGTGCATTCATTTGGAAGCATATTGTGGAATATTTTAATGAAATAAAAATTTCTTGTTGTGATGACCACTTCTTAAGTCTTCCTTATAATTACCCGTTTCAATTACGTGATAGGAAAGGCTTCAAAAGAATGGTCTTTGACCCAGGATCTCGTTCTACAGATTACATGGACAAGATGGTTCAATCTTCATTGAGGGAGTTTCATAACCCTTATCTATATTACCACTTGTTCATTTTTTATGTTGTGGTTCTACTTATCTTTATGATTCCCAAGTATTTTTGTGATGAGTCTTCACTTTGCTTGCTTGGGAATAATACTCATGGATCTTATTGTTGTCTAGGCTCAAGGAAGATGTTCAACTTATGGACCTCTAACTCTACTCTCCAAGGGCTAAGGGAAGAATCTTCTTACTTCCTAAATTTTGTCATCCATCTCCTTCTTCTACCCAGTTCATTATTCTTATGGCTTCTTTCTAAATTTTCAGATTTGAGATCAAATCCTTTTCAAGTGGGAGGGAATGATAGCACTCTGCTAGAAGCTTGGACCTGCAAGACCTACACTGGAGGATATGCACCAACTTCAAGCTTGAGCTTCAAGCAAGGAAGAGTTGGAGAAATTAGTGTCCTACAAATAAAGGTCACTACCCTACAGAAGGACACCTTGACCTTGGATAGGACCCCTGTCCTATGGACCGCCCTTAATTAGTACTCTATTGTATTTTCTTTTTATTTTTGTAATTTTCCCATTTATTTCCTTAAGATGGGCACTATTCTAATGGTTTTATGGTTGGGAGGTTTCTAGGCTAATTGGGGTAGGAGTCATGGGTTCAACACCCAACTTAGGAGGTTTTTAGTCATCTTTATGTTTCCTTTTCCTTGGGTGGCCGCCCACAACTCCTATAAATAGGAGGTTTCCCTCACTTGTAAAACATTCATGATTTTAGTAAAGGCATTATGCCCAAATTTCTCCTCCCTTGGTGAGTTGAGTGAGGCTTGGTGGTTGTTGCTCAAACCATAATGAGACTTATCTAATTCTCCTGAATTAGTGGCGTCTGGCATTGGACTTATCTGCTGTAGGTGGGTTCCTACTTCGTTGGCGTCCTCACCATTTCTTCCTCTCCACTTTTTCTTTCATTTTCTCTCATTTTCTATCACTTTCTTGTGCATTTATAGTGGCTGCCCAGCACCTATTAATCGCAATTTACTTGCTATATTTTGATTTCTAATCGGTTGTTTTTGCTCAATTTTCCTACAACTATCCTGCTATCAAATATTAAAAGTAAAAAGTAAAATATATTATCACTTCGTTTGTTATGGGTGATTAGGAGAGAAATAAGGAAAGGGAAAGAAACTGGTTTAAGATTGAAACTTCTCCAGTTAGGCATATTAAAAAAAATTAGGGAGAGAGAACAAAATGCTAATGGACCCGCAATTTAACATTTCTTCGCAAATCTGAGGAGAGATGAAAGAGAGAGGTTGATATATTTTTCTTTCCATATATACCCCCATTTAACCTAGATAAATTGTTTCTTTCCTCCTCTACACAAACACTACTTCTTTTTTCATCACTCCACCGCTGCTACAAAATTGTTTTTCATGCTCCATCAGTGTTGTGTTTTCTCTATTCCATTCTACCTTTTTTTCCTCTCCTACATTGATCTTTCAATTACGCCTTGCTATATCTTGACCACATTTTTTGATCCATTCCTCTTTACGCGTGGTGTAATGTCCAAATTTCTCAACTCAGAAATAATGCCCGTTGGAGACACTATTCCTGATTTTCAGAAATCACTTCGCTCAATTTCGATATCGTCAATCAATAGCTTAGGCTTTCCAACGATTTGCTTCAACTGTTACCAATACGTACATCTGAATCTCATACAACTAAAAATCTTAATTAAACTTATGGAAAGAACCTACACTTGGAGTGTTGTGGTTCATAAGACTCATACCGGAAGCCCGACAGAGTCTTTCTTAAAAACTGGAGGAATACCAATTCCAACTTAACCTAAAACTCAGTAAATTGCCAACACAATTTAATAGCATGAATACAATAACATTAGAATTAAGCCTCCGTGGCCAATCCATAATATTTATACATATAAAACAATCATCAACGACCTATCCGATACATTAATACTAATTCTACTAATGAATTCCCACTGGAAGTGATACTTGTAACATCCCAGAAAATGGAACCTAGGAAACATGAGGAAAGCCTTATGCGGTGAACTCAGCCAAGAGAGGGAAGTTAAAAGTAGGATGAGAATTCAGCGGTTAAGTGTGATTTCAGACAAGAAATTAGGGAATTGATTTATCAAGAATTAGAGTGGGGAAGGGTTTGGATGAGAAGAACTAAGTTAGAAGAAGGTTCTCATGGAGAGGAATTAGGTTTGAGAAGGAGAAAAATGAGTTGGAACCCATAGGGGCACAAACCGAGGTTATTGCTTAATTTTGGGTTTTAGGCCTAATGACCTTGGTGCACTAATTCGCCAATATCTAGAGCTATGGGTGTCCAATTAAGGTGATTCTACTTTCATTAGAAAGCTAATTTTCGGGGCTTCAGTTTGATATATTATATGATAGTATTCTGAGCTCATTTATAAGATGAGGTTTCAGACAAGCTAGCTGTTAGGAGTCACAGTGTAGTTTGATGGAGTAGACTTAAACCTTGAAGGTTGCTAGAGGGGGCCAAGCCCCTAAGGGGGTAGCCTTGTGAGAAAAACACAAACACCCATAGTATGATCTAGAAGATCACTTAGAACTACCCTGAGCATAGCTATGTTATTATCAACCCAAGGCTTAAATCGACTAGTAGATTCCAAAACTCAGGGTCCCCAACAACTTAGACAACTTCTAGGAAATTCCCCAATTTGTGGTACGTGGACCACGTAGTAAGTTAGTGGTTTTGACCAGGAGTTTTGTGCAATCCTTCGATATCTTAACCTAGATAGTTTAATTAACTAAAGTAGTTAAGTCATCTCAGAGCGGAGAGACCAACGCGAGGTTCCTTAGAAAACCATACTAGGATGGTAAGTGACGGGGTGTCGACGAAAGGAAGAATGAGAGAATTAATTGGTTAGGCATAAGTTAGGCATGAAACTGTTTAAGGAATAGTGACAGATAAGACGTAGCCTATGAAGATAGGACAAAGAAGACGAGTTTAGGAGTGCAATTGACCTTTAGTTCCCCTTGGTCACCTTGAGGAATATAGGTATTAGTTGTTGAGCAACAAGTTAAAAGATGTCGAAAGTACCTAACCTAGTTAAGAATAGGAGTGTGATCTGGCGTTGGGGTAATCGCAGCAAAATTTGAGGACAAAATTTATTTAAGGGGGGTAGAATTGTAACATCCCAGAAAATGGAACCTAGGAAACATAAGGAAAGCCTTATGTGGTGAACTCAGCCAAGAGAGGGAAGTTAGAAGTAGGATGAGAATTCAGCGGTTAAGTGTGATTTCAGACAAGAAATTAGGGAATTGATTTATCAAGAATTAGAGTGGGGAAGGGTTTGGATGAGAAGAACTAAGTTAGAAGAAGGTTTTCATGGAGAGGAATTAGGTTTGAGAAGGAGAAAAATGAGTTGGAACCAAGAGGGGGCACAAACCGAGGTTATTGCTTAATTTTGGGTTTTAGGCCTAATGCCTTGGTGCACTAATTCTCAAATACCTAGAGCTATGGGTGTCCAATTAAGGTGATTCTACTTTCATTAGAAAGCTAATTTTCGGGGCTTCAGTTTGATATATTATATGATAGTATTCCGAGCTCATTTAGACCCCCAAACAGTGAGTTTACGCGCTCAAACGCGCAGACGCGTCCTGACAGCGTTTTTGGGCGTTTAAATGCCCCGTTTGCGCGTTCAAGCACCCAGACGCATTCTGTCTCTTTAAAGACGTGTTGCAGCTTGTTTTTCTTCATTCTTCCTTCCCCCTTAGGGCTTTTTAGAGAGAGAGGGAGCTGGTTTTAGAGAGAGAGAAGGTTAGAGGAAGGAGAAGGGCTTGAAGGATGGTGCTCCAACACTCTTAGGGCTTTTCCTCTTCCATCTTCTTCCACCATCATCCTCCTTCTCCTCCATTAGAGCTCCATTGAAGGTGAGTAGAGCTCACACACTTTCACCTCACCTTGTGTATGCCTCTATTATGACCCCCATCCTTCTATTCCCCTTTCTTTTAGTGTATGTATGTTGGGTTATTGTTGAATTAGAGAATATGTATGATTTGAGTTGTGTAGGAGATTGAAATTGAAACCCTAGGTTAGGGGATTTTGGGGATTTGAGGAATTTCTTGTATGATTGAAGATGGAACCTTGATTAGGTCATGAATTGAAGAATTATAGTGGGAATGGATTGGATGCGAAGAACTAAGTTAGAAGAAAGTTTTGGAGGATAGGAAGTAGGTTTGAGAAGGAGAGAATCGAATTGGAACCAAGAGGGGCACAAACTGAGGTTATTGCTTAATTTTGGGAGTTAGGCCTAATGACCTTGGTGCACTAATTCACAAATATCTAGAGCCATGGGTGTCCAATTAAGGTGATTCCACTTTCATTAGAAAGTGATAACAGGAAGTGCACAGGATCTAGAATTGAGCAAAACAAACCAATTAGAACCGAAAATTAGCAAGTAATTCACGAATTATAGGTGCTGGGCAGCAGCTATAATTGCGTGAGAAAGTGCAAGAAAATGAAGGAAAATGAAAGAAAAAATGGAAGAGAAAGAAATGGAGAACGCCACTGGTGCAAGTCCCTTCTTGCAGCAGATAAGTTCAATCGCCAGACGCCACTAATTCAGGAGAATTAGATAAGTCTCACCATGGTTTAAGCAACAACCACCAAGCCTCACTCAACTCTCAAAAGAGGAGAAAATTTGGCATAATGCCTTTACTATAAAATGGATGATGCAAATACAAGAGAGGAGGCTCGTATTTATAGGAGAATGAAGGGGAGGGGGCGGCCAAATGAAGGCTCACAAGGGGGGAATTAAAAAGGAAAATAAAAGATGAGTGGAAACTCATCCAAGGTGGGATTTGAACCCACTCCCCTATGGCTTTTAGCTAAGCTAAGCCTTTAGCCACTAAACCCATGAGTTATGCGCCCCACTCTACATAGGAAATAGAAAAGATGAATTAATTTCTATCCTATGTAGGAGTTGAACCTATGACTCTCTAAGCCTTCTAGTAAGGCAACCTCCTAACCAATAATACCCAAGCATGGGCGCCCAAGGAAGAGGAAAAATACAATAGGGAAGACCCATCCTAGTCTAGGGTGGTGCACAGGACCATGTGTCCTATTCCTGGGTCAAGGGTGTCCTCCTTCTGTAGGGTAGTATCCCTAAAAATGTAGGACACTAATTTTCCCATCTCTTCCTTAATCTTCTTAGCACGTCCTCTAGTCATTGGCCCAGTGATGTCCTTGACTGCTTCAATAGGAGGCTGCTGGTGTGCCTGGTGTGCCATGTCATCATCCCCTCCCCCTTGCGAAGGATTTGACCTCAAATCTGGATAGTCATCTCCTACATCAAAAAGAGAGAGATCAGCGACATTAAAAGTAGCACTTACACCATACTCACCGGGAAGATCAATTTTGTAGGCGTTATCATTCAAGCGCTCCAAGACTTGAAAAGGTCCATCACCCCTAGGAGAGAGTTTGGATTTCCTTTCATTTGGAAATCTTTCTTTGCGGAAATGAACCCAAACCCAATCCCCAGGCTCAAATATCATTCGCCTACGTCCCTTGTTGGCGTTCTTTGTTTGGGTGGCCAATCTGCGCTCAATGTTAGCCTTTACTTGCGTATGGAGTTTCTTAATGAACTCGGCTTTTGCTTTACCATCTTTATGCTCCACAAAAGAAGAGTTAGGAATAGGCAAAATATCAAGAGGAGTCAAAGGGTTAAAAACCATAAACAATCTCAAATGGAGTATGCAAGGTAGTAGAATGCTTGGTCCTATTATATGCAAACTCTATATGAGGTAAGTATAAGTCCCATGATTTCAAACTCTTTTGCACCATAGCCCTTAATAAAGCGCCTATTTTCCTATTGACAACCTTTGTTTGTCCATCAGTTTGTGGGTGGCATGTGGTA
Source organism: Sesbania bispinosa (assembly GCA_026901365.1). Lineage (NCBI taxonomy): Eukaryota > Viridiplantae > Streptophyta > Magnoliopsida > Fabales > Fabaceae > Sesbania > Sesbania bispinosa. Next base: position 116,625 of record QLOH01000114.1, read on the forward strand.
GAGAATAGTAATTTGGTACCTAGCTTATGCCATAGTGTACGCCAGAAATGACTAAGGAACTTAGTATCTCTATCAGACACTATACTTCTAGGAATGCCATGCAAGCGTACTATTTCTCTAAAGAAAAGATCAGCAATTTCTTGTGCATCATTTACCTTTTGGCATGGAATGAAATGTGACATCTTTGAAAAGCGATCCACTATCACAAAGATTGAATCCTTTCCTCTTTGGGTCCTAGGTAACCCTACAATGAAATCCATGGTTAGATCCAACCAAGGTCCTTCAGGAATAGGAAGAGGAGTGTAGAGGCCATAGGGATTTACCTTTGATTTGGCACTTTTACATTTTATACATCTATCACAGTGTGCCTTAACGTGTGTGCTCATGTGTGGCCAATAAAAGTGTTCTTGTAAAATCCCTAAGGTCTTGGGTACACCAAAGTGTCCCATAAGCCCTCCCTCATGGGCTTCCTTAACTAGAAGCTCTCTAATGGAGCAATGGGGAATACAAAACTTATCCCCTTTGAAGAGAAATCCTTCATGCCTATAGAATCCATCCTTTGCCATTGTTTCACAGGCTGTGTATTTTTCAGCAAAGAAGGAATCATGCACATATAATCCCTTTAAATTTTCGAAACCAAGTAGTTTTGCATCTAAGGTAGCAAGCAAACTATACCTCCTTGAAAGTGCATCAGCCACTATGTTGGCTTTGCCTTTTTTATATTTGATGACATAGGGAAATTGTTCAAGAAATTCAACCCATTTTGCATGTCTCTTGTTAAGTTTCCCTTGTCCTTTGATGTACCTTAAGGATTCATGATTTGTGTGTATCACAAATTCTTTAGGTAGGAGGTAATGTTGCCATGTTTGAAGTGCCCTCACCAAAGCATAAAATTCTTTGTCATAGGTGGGGTAATTCAACATTGCACCTTTGAGTTTCTCCCTAAAATAGGCTATAGGATGTCCATCTTGCATTAAGACAGCTCTTATTCCTACATTAGATGCATCACATTCGATTTCAAAAGATTTAGAAAAATCTGGAAGTCCTAAAATGGGAGCTTGCATAAGTTTGTCTTGAGTTCCTTGAAAGCATCCTCTTGTGCTTTCTCCCATTTAAAACCCACATTTTCTTAACCACTTCATTGAGAGGAGCAGCTATTGTGCTAAAGTTCTTGACAAACCTCCTATAGAAGCTTGCCAACCCATGAAAACTCCTCACATCTCCCACGGATTTTGGGGTGGGCCATTCTTTGATGGCTTTGATTTTCTCTTCATCCACTTGCACCCCTTGGGAGCTAATGACATAACCTAAGAAGGTGACACTTTCTTTATAGAAAATACATTTTCCAAGGTTTGCAAATAAGTGTTCCTTCCTTAGTGCCTCAAGTACTTCTCTAAGATGATTGATGTGATCTTCACAACTTTTGCTATAGACAAGTATATCATCAAAGTATACAACCACAAACTTGCCTAAGAAAGCTCGAAGCACATGATTCATTAACCTCATGAATGTACTTGGTGCATTAGTTAAGCCAAAAGGCATAACTAGCCATTCATATAGCCCATATTTGGTCTTGAATGCCGTTTTCCATTCATCCCCTTCCTTGATTCGAATTTGATGGTAGCCACTTTTTAAATCAATTTTTGAAAAGATGCAGGCTCCATGTAATTCATCATGTAAATCGTCCAATCTTGGAATGGGATGCCGGTATTGACTGTTATGTTATTAACAGCACGACAGTCAGTACACATTCTCCATGTACCATCTTTCTTTGGTACAATAATAACAGGAACAGCACAAGGACTTAGAGATTCCTTAACCCAACCTTTACTAATTAATTCTCCTACTTGTCTTTGTATTTCCTGGGTTTCAACTGGGTTAGTCCTATAAGCTGGTCTATTGGGTAGAACAGCACCGGGTATAAGATCTATTTGGTGCTCTATTCCTCTAATAGGTGGTAATCCACTTGGAATATCCTTCGGGAAAATGTCCCCAAATTCGGTCAAAAGTTCCTTTATGTTTGGAGGAAGATCAAGAGTGATCAAGGATCTTCTTCTTCTTCTTCATTGGTTTCCTTACTAAGTAGTAGGAAACCAAGGCTCTTCTTTGTAGGTTTCTTTTTTTATTTACTTTCTTTTACCAAATAAAACTTACTAGATTCTTTTTTTAATTCCTTTTCTATCTCTTTAGACTTCTCTTCCTTTCCTTGTCTATTAACCCTTTAAGTTGGATTTGGTCTTCCCTAATCTCTTTAGAGGCCATAGGCATTAAGGTGAATTTAACCCCTTGGTGGTGGAACTTATAGGTGTTGGAGTACCCATCATGTTTTACCCTTCTCTCAAATTGCCAAGGTCTTCCTAAAAGGATGTGTGAGGCTTCTAAGGGTACGACATCAAAGGTCATTTCATCTAGGTAATCCCCAATTTTAAACCTTAAGCTCACTTGTCTATCCACCATAATTTCTTCCTCATCACTCACCCATTGAAGTGTATAAGGTTCTGGATGCGGGGTAGAAGGTAAGTTTAGCTTGTTAACTAACCTAAGGCTAGCTAAGTTGCTACTACTCCCTCCATCTATGATTACTAAACAAACCTTATCTTCAATTTGGCACCTAGTATGGAATAGATTCTCTCTTTGGCTCTCTTCTTCTCACCCAAAGGTGTTTCTAAGGCTTTCCTGAACAACATGGTTGCCCTTTCCCCTTGCCTCCTTCCTTCCATTCTCCTAATTTATGTTAAAAATCTTTAAGGACCTTTCCACTCAACTAAGTGTATACACTCAAAGGAATGCAACACTCGTGTATGTCACTCTTTTTTGGCTTTTTCTATAATGAGACTCTCTTGCCTCTTCTACTCGGTTGGAGGTTGATTGAAGTTGCAAAGACCAGATTGAGTCTAAGTCTTAACCCTTACCCAAAATAGAAGCGCGCTAACAAAAGAAAAATATCTACTGGAAGAGAAATAGAAATCCTAAGACAAAACAGAAGAATTGATATGACAAACAAGAAAAGCTGGCACTCAAACAAGCTTATACACAAGAGCAGACAGCAAAATAGACAAGACGGAAGAAATTGCAAAGAGAATTGTTTTTGGTGATTTTTGAAAAAGAGTTGCCAAAATTGTCGTTTTAAAGAAAAACAGCAAATACAACTCAATTACAGTATACAGGGAAAAGAAACAAAAATTACAGTAAAATTGTCACTGTATTGTTGGGATATCTCTTTGTTTTGAATTTTCTATTTTTCTGAATTTTTTTTGAATTTTTTTGAATTTTTGACTCTTTTTGGGTGTCTTTTTGTCTTTTTCTCTTCATTTGCACCCTTTTTTTGCTTTTTACACCTCTTTTTCTATTTTTGGCACGTACGTACTCTTATATTTTTTTTTGTCTTCTTTTTCTTTTTCTGACTTTTTTTCCCAACAGAAAATTACAGAAATTTGTACACAATGAAAAGAAAATATACTGAACCTACTGTAATATTTTTGGAATTTTCTGACAGTAAACTGGTCCAAGTGGCCCAGAAAAGCAAAAATAATGAATAAACTGATTTCTAAAAACTGTAAAAACGTGATGGCAACTGATTTTCGAAAATGGCCAAAAAAATTTCTTAGCACTTCCTTGTTGATTATACAAGACCAGTGTGGTCACAGAAACGCGCTTGGTTCAATTTTAAAGTTTGGAATTAAATTTGAAGGAAAATCAACAATTAGAATTTGTTGATCTTCTTCCAATACTATGAACCAAAAAAGATCCTATAAGTGAGCGTTTTGCACAATCAAACAGGGAAAGTTCAAGGTAGAGATAGCAGTCAATCCAAATTTGCAATCAGAATGCCAATCAAACAGACATAACAAGAGTAGAATTTGAACAAAACATAAGCCCAAAAATGCGCATAAAATGGCAAAAAGAAGAAGTAAATTGCGCAAAATTAAATGACAAGAAAGTAAAGGGGGAAACTGAAATTAAAAGGATGGGGATGACAAGAATGTAAATGGCTGAAATGTAAAGGGGGGAAGCGGAAATTAAAAGGATGGGGAGGACTGAAAAATAAATGACTGAAAGTAAAGGGGGAAAGCTGAAAATAAAAGGATGGGGAGGAGCGGAATTTAAATGGCGGAAATTAAATGGCGGAAAGTAAATGGCGGAAAGTAAAGAGATGATATGGGGGATGACAATGTAAAGGTGATTGGGAGAAAATGTAGGTGAACGATCTTTGGAAAAATAAAGACAACAATGCCTCCTCTTACCACACTTCACCAACAAACAAACAATTTATGGAAAGTATATGTAGAAATTACTCAAGAACAAGTATGAGAAATTAAGAGACAATTTATCAAACACCTAGGGGGTGGGAATTAGCGGCCCAAAACAGCCCCCAATCTATAAGAATTCACCCAATTCAATCAAGCAAACAAGCACAAAGTAGTAGTAGAAAGGCACCTCGGGCCCGGGAAACAGTCCAAGTCCAAATTACAATGAAAAGAGGGATTGAATTACACTAAATTGAAGCAAAATTCTGCACAAAAGAGGTGCAGCCACACGCCCAAACAGCCACCAAAAACAGCCCCAAATTGCTCAATCCATCAAGCTCTGATACCAAATGATAACAGGAATTGCACAGGATCTAGAATTGAGTAAAACAAACCAATTAGAACCGAAAATTAGCAAGTAATTCACGAATTATAGGTGCTGGGCAGCAGCTATAATTGCGTGATAAAGTGCAAGAAAATAAAGGAAAATGAAAGAAAAAGTGGAAGAGAAAGAAATGGAGAACGCCACTGGTGCAAGTCCCTTCTTGCAGCAGATAAGTTCAATCTCCAGACGCCACTAATTCAGGAGAATTAGATAAGTCTCACCATGTTTTAAGCAACAACCACCAAGCCTCACTCAACTCTCAAAAGAGGAGAAAATTTGGCATAATGCCTTTACTATAAAATGGATGATGCAAATACAAGAGAGGAGGCTCGTATTTATAGGAGAATGAAGGGGAGGGGGCGGCCAAATGAAGGCTCACAAGGGAGGAATTAAAAAGGAAAATAAAAGATGAGTGGAAACTCATCCAAGGTGGGATTTGAACCCACTCCCCTATGGCTTTTAGCTAAGCTAAGCCTTTAGCCACTAAACCCATGAGTTATGCGCCCCACTCTACATAGGAAATAGAAAAGATGAATTAATTTCTATCCTATGTAGGAGTTGAACCTATGACTCTCTAAGCCTTCTAGTAAGGCAACCTCCTAACCAATAATATCCAAGCATGGGCGCCCAAGGAAGAGGAAAAATACAATAGGGAAGACCCATCCTAGTCTAGGGTGGTGCATAGGACCATGTGTCCTATTCCTGGGTCAAGGGTGTCCTCCTTCTGTAGGGTAGTATCCCTAAAAATGTAGGACACTAATTTTCCCATCTCTTCCTTAATCTTCTTAGCACGTCCTCTAGTCATTGGCCCAGTGATGTCCTTGACTGCTTCAATAGGAAGCTGTTGGTGTGCCTGGTGTGCCATGTCATCAGAAAGCTAACTTCCGGGGCTTCGGTTTGATAGGTTATATGATAAGGTTCTGAGCTCATTTGCACTCCCAAAACAGACTCCTACTCGCTCAAGCGAAAAATCTCGCTTGAGCGAGAATTGTCCAAAGAAGGGTTGCTCTCTGGGGTATTTTCGCTCAAGCGAGAAAATCTTGCTTGAGCGAGAATACACGAAATCAGTTTTTAAAAATAGAGAGTTCCACTCTCTTCTCTCATTTTCCTTAGTTTCCTAGGGTTTCTAGAGAGAGAGGGTTCTAGAAAGAGAGGGAGCTTGTGGGCTTGAAGGAGGAAGAAAAGGAAGATCACGAAGCATCTTTAAGGTTCCCAATCACTTGAGGAGCTTGGGATTTCTCATCTCCACCTCTCATCCGCCCTATTTCTTCCCCTAAGGTGAGTGTGGTTCACTCACTTGTTTATTTGTCATGTAAGTTCCCTTGTATGATCCCTATTCTACCTTCCCTTGCTTACATTCATGGTTATTGTTGATTAGAGCAAGCTAGGGTTGTTGATTTGAATGTGTTCTTTTGTAATGTAAACCCTAGGTTAGAGGAAATTGGGGGTTTTCATGAGAATGAAGGTTTGAGATGTGATTATGCATATAATTGCTTATGTTTATATATATTATTATGCTTGTGCATGTTTTTACCCCCATCATGTTCATGGAAAACATTTTGGGTCTTTGACCTCATGAAAATGATTATGGGTCTACAGATCTCTTGCTAATGGGCTTTTATCTTTGATCTAGTTGAGATTAGGATTTGGAATGTGAACTATATAAATTATGTTATTATTTCCCATCATGATTTACATGTATAAAATGATGTTGCCATTCCAAACTTGGTTCATGTTCAAAGTAATGTTTGGGGTCTTTTGGCCCTTGGTAAAGGTTAAGGTCTTTATGGCCTTGGAAAAGGTTTTAGGTAAGGTCTTCCGGCCTTCAGGGACGACGGTTCCTGTTAGTCTGAGCTCAGTCTAGCCTAAGAGAAAGGTTAAAATCCATGGTGCAGAATTCAGTATTTGAGAATTATTGTTAATTGTCTAAGTTATCATGATTATGTTTGATGAATCCTTTGTGATGAACATGATTGAGAAGTTATGAGTTGATCTATTATTGCATGGACATGTTCATAATTTCCTATGATTATCACTCCACTTATGATTGCCATGGAATGATTGATGTTACATGTCCTGTACTTTCATTCTGAGTGTTTTATGAACTGTTCATCTTTGCTATATTGTTGTTTGCCATGTGTTTTGCCTCCCCAGACATGAACACACTATTATCACGCTCACTGGGACGTAGTCTCACCCCACGTTACGGGGAATGACCTTCAGTTGTGAAGTTTAGGGTTTCTTAGCATTGGATGAAGAGCTAGAGTCCCGTGGTGGTCACTCCTGCTCCCTCAGCTGACAGATAGATGTAGGACATTTCGTGTCCAATGTTATTAAGTTTTAATAAGGTTTATGTCTGTGAATGTGACGTAATGTATTGAATATTTGTGAGAATGTATTATTTAGGCCATGGAGGCCCTTTTATTGTAGAATTGGATTAGCCCAGGTATAATATGAACTTTATTGGTGGTTTTGTTGGTTTTCAGGTTAAAGCTGAAAATTGGGAAACGCCCAATTTTCAGGGTAAACTCTGTCGGATTTCCGGTAGGAGTTCTGGGGAACCATGACACTTCGGTCTAGGTTCATTTCCCTTAGATTCAAATATAATGTTTCATGTTATTTTGTAGATTGAATTGTAATGAAGGCTTAAGTAAGCGTTGGATTACCTAAGCGATTGTATGAGTTGTTCACCGATATAAAAAATGGCACGAAATAAATTCAGAAATTCGGGAATAGTGTTTCCAACGAAAATTATTCTTGGATTCAGAAATTAGGACGTTACATTTTGGTATCAGAGCAGTTCAATCCGATTGGATTGTGGTTAGGTTAGTTGCCCGTAACTTACTATAATTCCACCATGCCTCATGCTCAGTCTAGGGACTGATCACCCCTTTACTGGTTATGTTGTACACGGAATTATAGTTAGTAACGTAAATAAGGTACCTTGTTGAGGGAATTGGGACATTTCTCTAACAAGGTTAAAGCCGCCTACATGATAATTAGAGGGAGAGTGACATAGGTCTATTTTCAAGAGTAGGATCTCCACCTCAGGAGCCTTATGAGATGTCATTTTAGTTCCTGGGAGAATTAAGGTACCCTTAGAAGGGAAAACAAGGAAGAAGTTATGAGATAGAGTGTGTAGTTGGTTTTGGAAGGTTGAAGTAAAAGGAAAGGTTAGAGGGAATGATGAATGGGCTCCCTAGTAGGCTAGCAAGGTATTGGTTGCTTGTAAGTGAACCTTGGCGATGTAATGTGTTTGAACAATGATACTTCTTTTCTACCTGAATGGTTACTTGAATGTTTGTTGTATGTGTTTCATGAATGAATGTATGCTTTGTGTGCCAAGTGATGATTTGATGAATGAGTTGTGATGAAGATTGCATGCTTGTAAGTAGATTGCAAGATTCTGGAGGACATGTAAGTGGAAGGTGAATGATAATTCCATAGGGTAAGGGATGAATGATTTTTGAGCTAAGGTTTTGTGAACATAGGATTTCTTACTTAGTGGGCTAGAGTTTTAGCAGGTAGAAGTTAGAGGGGAAGTATGGGACTCACAGGGGGTAAATCCTAGTTTTGATTAAGTTACTTCCTTGAGGCCGGGTGATCTTAGAGACAAGTAGAAGGACGAAATTAAGACCTCCAAATCCACACACTTGCCTTCCTTACTTCAGGTCCCTAATAGTGTATGCGCATGTGGGCGGTCATTGCTACAGTCAACGATTTTAATCTAATGGAGGTGAGAATATTTAAGTCCTTACGTCCCATGATTTGGTTTATTATGCAGGAGGTAAGCCCAATCCTTTGTCACCTAAATATTAGACTAATACTCCTAGAGTTCCAAACTGGTTATTAGAAGTAGTTTCGGTTCTCATAAGTACATGATCATTATTTAGCTATTTAGCATATCCATGTTACATGAACTATTGGAGGATTTCCGAGTCTAGAGACTAAGTTGGAATCTAGTATACTTTGTTAATCCACGACTCGACTTATCGATCAAGTAGCGTTAGTTTACCCTTTCAAAGGATTGATTAGGAATTTTTATCTAATGGGAGTAGTAGGTCTTGCAAAGGAATTGAGGTTGTAGCTTTCCCTTATCCTTTCAATTTGACATGGGTGAGTTGATAACCTAGATCCATTTAATCCTTAAAATGTACCTGTACTATGAAAAGGCCTGATAATAGAGTGCTTGGACTGATTGATAATGTTTTCCTTAGTTCCATTAAAATGGTTTAGCGATTTAAGAAGCAATTAGAACCCACGACTCGAACATGAATGGAATTGGGACCTTAATGGTTAAGGGTAAATCTAAACCCTTCGATTGGTCGTTGCTTGGGGATGTTAAGGGGGAATTATTCATAACTTAGTTTGGTTAGGGGGTTGTAATCTGATGATGGTGAGTGGGGAATAGAAGAGGTAAGGAACTGGTAAGAAAAGCATTGAGGGTCTAAAATAAGGAAATCTGGTTGTAGGGTTCTCGCTCAAGCGAGTCTATCCTCGCTTGAGCGAATTATGCAGGCAAAATTGAGGAATTGGTTTTCTGCATATCTCGCTTGAGCGAGAATGATCTCACTCAAGCGAGAACAGGGAAATTTTTATGGCTCTCTGGATGTTTTTCGCTTGAGCGAGCATGGTCTCGCCCAAGCGAGAATCTTCCAAAGAGGGGTCATTTTCTGGTTCATTACTCTATTGCGCTATGTTCACTTGGTTGCAATCTTTATTCTTTTCTCGAGACCTGTGTGTTTTCTAGAAACTAGTGATAATCTGATGTTGTTAGAAAATTGTGTTTCAGACTAGTCAACTCCTTGGGAACGCAGGATAGTTTCATGAGGTAGACTTAAAGCCGAGAGGGTTTCTAAGAAGGGCTAAGCCCTTAAAGGGGTAGCCATACAGAAGGAGACTTGAGGACTCATAGAATATGTAACCAGACCGATAAGTTACCCTAGTATGGCAGGCCGGAGATAGGCAAGAAATCGATCGTAGATAGGGATTATGGGATAGACCCAACCCGACCACTTTTAACCAGAGTGCGCAGCAGAAGCCTACACTCATTCCTCTTTTTGACATTAGAATACCCTCAGGTGAGAGGAAGAATTAGGAAGGAGTGAATTTATTTAGATATGACCCGTAGTCGTCTGGAAGTCGTGCTGGGTAAGTCTTAGGGTGAGTTAGGACTCATTAGGAGCCTTTTAAGTTCAGGAACGATTATAAGACAACACAAAATTAGCGGGAATGGTACATAAGGTTAAGGAACCGTAAGGATGCACTTTTAGGTGAATCAGACACCGTGAATGAATTAAGGGAGTCCGGTTAAGAACTTAAATTTGGAGGTGAGAGGAGAAAAGAGAGGTTAGGACAGTGAGACAGCAAGTCAGACCTAGAACGGGATTCAGGGTGTCCAATGTTATTAAGTTTTAATAAGGTTTATGTCTGTGAATGTGACGTAATGTATTGAATATTTGTGAGAATGTATTATTTAGGCCATGGAGGCCCTTTTATTGTAGAATTGGATTAGCCCAGGTATAATATGAACTGTATTGGTGGTTTTGTTGGTTTTCAGGTTAAAGCCGAAAATTGGGAAACGCCCAATTTTCAGGGGAAACTCTGCCGAATTTCTGGTAGAAGTTCTGGGGAACCATGACACTCCGTGTCTAGGTTCATTTCCTTTAGATTCAAATATAATGTTTCATGTTATTTTGTAGATTGAATTGTAGTGAAGGCTTAAGTAAGCGTTGAATTACCTAAGCGATTGTATGAGTTATTCACCGATATAAAAAATGGCACGAAATAATTTCCGAAATTCGGGAATAGTGTTTGCAACGGACATTGTTCTTGGATTCAGAAATTAGGACGTTACAGGGGAACCCGGGCTTAGGGCCGATACAGCACAAACTAGCTGCACATTCTCGACAAAATATGGAATTCGTGCACACTCTTTGTAGAAAACGCCCCAGGAACACCCTTAAGGGTTCATCTTTGTTCTGGTTGACCTTTGCTAAGGTAAATTGGTCCCTTGGAAGCTCTGTGGATATAGTGAACCGGCCCATGAATGCTGATTGCAGATCTTCCCATCGGTCGATTGACCGAGGTGGGAGGGTTTTGAACCATGCCAACGCCTCTCCTTTTAAAGTTCGTGGGAAGGATCTACAGATAATGACCTCTGGTGCTCCAACGAAAAGCATTTCATTACAGAAAGCGTCAATGTGTTTGATTGGGTCCGTGGTGCCACTGAAGGTCTCGATTGGCAGGGCATTTCGGAATGGTTTTGGTATCTCGGCTTTGGCAAGGCGGTCCGAGAACGGGTGTCTGAAAGGCACTGGTTGACTCAATGGGGGTCTGGTTTTGGTTTGGGTAACTTCTTGGTAAGCGTGGCTTTGGTGGTTTGTGTTTGGATGGGAGTGAGTGGTTGGTTGAGGTTGCGGCTGGCTGATGGTGCGCTCCAACTGACAAAGTCGTTCTTCGAGCTGGGCCACAACAGATGGGATCTATGGTTGGTGGACATGGGATGGTCCCGGGTTTCTGATAAGTGTAAAATTAGTGTTAATTTCATATAGTTTTTATTACACCTAACAAGGATTAAATAGTAATTTATGCCCCAAAATATCCCTTTTTGTTAATATTTATAATAATTGTATTTATTTGATACAAATTTGAATATGATGCTATTTTAAATAGAAATTTGCTATTTTATGCAGAATTATAGCAGATTTGGGACAAGAGTGGAAAAAGCATCAGAATGGAGGATATTGCAGATTCAGAAATTAAATAAATAAAAGAAAATCAGAGAATCCTGCAAAGAATCTTTTCAAATTCAAATACAAGCAGATAAATACAATAATAATTCGGATAAAGGGATAAAGGAAAACCAGATAAGATCAGAAAGGAATCAAGAGGTTAGATCCACGAATCAAGGAAAGTTGCAGCGTGTCACACGCTCCACATGCGCCTAGCGCGCGTGGAGCGCATGAACAAAGTGGCCAGGCTTCATGTGAGCTAAGCACACATGAAGCGTGTGTCCTGATTAATGAAGCCGCGCGCATGTGACGTCATTTAATGAAGGGGCAGCTCCTGATTGGTCAAGCTTCACAACAGTGATGTCAATTAATGAAAAGGCAGCCTCTGATTGGATTAAACACTCACCAGTGACATCACAACCTGGTCCCTTTAAGGTTTTCCAAGTCTATAAATAGAGCCCTTGGTAAAGGTCACAGACACTGATACACATAGAGAGAGAGTAGTATAGGATTGAGAAAGGTGACAGATTTCTCAGTGGTTTGTAATGGCTACCATGAGTAGCTAAGCTCTCCAGTAGGATTTGATGTAGTAGATTCAATCCCCTTGTGTATAAGAATTCTCTTTCCTTTTTTATTTATGATTCTATGCTTGTAATTTATCGGTATCTTTATGTTGTTTGTAATGCATCACCTCCGCGCGTGCACCGGGGTGGTAGGCTAGTGCTCTGGATACAAAAAGTGGAACTCCGGCTAGTATCAGAGGTAGGTAAGTATGGAGCTGTTCATGAAGCTTTTTCTCGGATTGCTAAAGATACTCGGTTTAGTCATATCGTAGTATAAGGATTGTATTCTAACGATTGGAGGTTCAATGAGTGACACACCCCTCCATAGGTGCCTTATATGAAAGTATGGCTAAATCGATAGCGCTGATTGCAAAATACGGGGAATGTTCGGGGTCGCCAAATGCCACTTTGAATGCCTGTAGAGAATAGCTTTTGGTGTTTAATTACAATGTTATAGGGGAATTTGCGGGTCCGAAGAATTACCAGGCATGCCTTATGATTATTGTAATTAAACAATGCTAAGGTAACTACAAGTACGATCATAAATAAGGGAAAAGGGATTTGAATGCACAAGGGAGGATGAAACGAAATCAAATCCTAGTCCTAATTATTATTCATCTCGTGTTATTTGTGTTTATTTTAGTATTTTATTATTCAGTATTAAAACCAACCTTTTTTGAAACGTTTTATTGAAAATACAATTGCTTTAACTTTACAAGTTAAAACCGCTCCCTGTGGATACGATATCTTACTTACTCTAAAACTACTGGACTACTGGTAAACTTGCCAGGAAACCCATCAGTTTCTTTGTTCCAGCTCCCGTAGACGAGCTTCCAGACTTCTGACAACTTCGTCCCTAGGGTCAGAAGTCTGTGGAGGGACTTCTTTCGCCAATTCAGAACGATATGGGGTTGGGGCCCCTTGGTTGGTTTGAATCACGGGCTGTGATGTTCCAATCTTCTCGAAGGCCTCTTCATTCTGTCCCAAGTCGTCGACCCACCCATCGGGAGTGGGGACCGGCCTGGTTCTTCTTGCCTGCAGCCGCGTACTCACCGTCATGGCTTCCCAAAGCAAGGGGAGGTCCTCCTTCTAGCACCAAATGTTCGTGTATGAATGTCGAACATGCGCGCGAGGTAGAAGTCGAACGCGAATCTCAACACGGGATGAATCTCGGACCTCGAACTTCACCGTCGGTGGGGGTACCTGCGAAGGCACTCTGATGCTTAAGTGAGAACGGATCTGAGGTAGAATATTTAATGCACAATTAATGCATACCTGACACCTCTGACGTCTACAGTATTTATAGCAGAATATCTTGGGATTTGGGTCGTGGGCCATGATCCATAGGGTTTGACTCTGTGGGATGAGGTGCAGGGGGGTTTATGGTGCGCCTCATCCAACTGACGTAAGATCTCGATCCGGAGGATGGAACAGGACCGACATGCATGTCGGTCCCGTCCGACTTGACAATTTGGATTGGGCCCTCAAGGTATTGGGCCTTTGGTCCAATACGTAACAGGCCCTATCCCTTTTGTTCCCCATGAGGAAGGTTTTGGTGATTCCGAAGCTGCTCCAAACCAAGGTTCTGTGTCGAATCCGGGTCAAAGGTTGAGGATCAAGTTCCTTCCGGTATTGAGCAACATTCTGTGAGGGAAGAGCCCAAGGTGGTCTCCAAGGATGGGGTTATTCAAATACACTAGGAATTTTTTGCTTTGCTTCTTCTTCATATAATGAAGAAGTTATTTTTCTATGTATATAGGTTTCTTTTTCGCGTTCTATCTTCAATATTGCATTCTTTGACTTTATTTCGTGCGCCAGTGTTTATTATTTTTTCAACTCGTAAAGACCAAAATGTCCTTTAATAAGTTTTTTTATTGAGTCTATTGCAATGATTTTATCCTTCCAAGTATTTAAAGTCGGTGCTATAAGCCTATTACCTTTAAAATAACTTAAAAGTTTCATGCAACTTCTTGAGTTGTAAGAGATTCACTTTTATAGCCTATTATCTCTTTAACACTTAAGATTATCACCAACAAAATATTCTTTTTACACCAACAAAATCACCAACAAAGTATTCTTCTATTATCTTCAACGTTTGATTATTATTAACAAAATCACCAACAATGTGAATGAAATCAATATATATAAATGAAGATATTGCTGAATAACTCAACCATTTTATTGATTAAAAGTTCAATACATAAGTATTTACAATAAGATTTTGAGGGTATCCTAACTGTAATATCTTCTAAATTTAGCAGCATTCCAAAATCTTGGAATGGGTTCCCTGGATAGTGTTTCAAGTACTCAGTCACAATTCAGTTGGAGGATTCCTATGTCATTGTGGTGGAATTCGATTTTGGAGAGCATCTTGTGATTTGATTTTATCTTATAAAATAATTATTGTTAAGATTTTTCACATATTTTAACCAATAATTTCAATGATTTCCCCTTATATTTATTATTATAGAAAATGATCGAGAAAACAATAGAAAACAATCAATCGACGTTAAAATTTAAAAGGACAATGAAATAGTAATAAAAAAATAATTAATTCACGTTGAAATGATCATTTTATCATATGAAATTAGTGATTTTCTTAATTGTTGATATGGAATTTTTATTTGAATTACTTTAAATTGTGTACCATTGCTTTGAGTAGAAGGGTCATCACAAAGTGATATGCTTTTACCCATAAATTATTCTATTTTCATATATTTGTGTGTGTGTGATCCTGATATTAATGTGTTTTCATGCAATATTTTTATTCCTACAAGTTATAAGCATTTACCCCCAATAATTTAAATCTAAATATTAATATAGTTTATGTAAATTTTCATCTTCGATTAATTATATTTACCTCTTCAAATATATATATATATATACTAAATTAAAATTTAGATATTCATTTATTCCCCAGTGGTGTATGAAAAAATATTATAAGAAAATTTAAAATTTAAAATTGTATTAATATAATCATAATTCAATTTAATAAAGTTATTCATTTTTATTAATTATTATTTTTAATATTTTACAACTCAAATAAAAAAAATGTAAGTCATTTTAATCAACCTAAATTTATATTAAAAAATAATTAAAGTGTAATTTTTTCCTCGTTAATTTAAGTATTAATTAATGAACTTTTGACTGAAATATTCATTTTTGTAGATATATTCTTATGTTTATATTTTAAATATTAATAATATTTTATTTAGATATAATCAACACAAATTTTAATATTTAATTTTTTATTTTAATAAGTATTAATATAATCCCTCCAATAATTTAAATATTAATACATTTTTATGAAAAAATTTCTTCGCGTATGATTTTTTTACCCTATAATTCAAATGTTAATAAGTTTCCTTGTAAAACTTTCATTCTCGTGTGATTTGATTTTACTGAATAAATTAACTATTATTAAGATTTTTCCTATATTTTAACCCGGAATTTAAATGAGTGTCCTGATTTTTATTTATTCTTACTACACATAAAAGAACAATAAAAAATTAATCTAAGTTAAAATTGAAAAGGTCAATGAAATAACAATAGAAAATAATTAATTGACCTTGAAATTTAAAAATTATTATTTTATCACATATGGAATTAGTTATAATTTTGGGATTGTTGATATGGAACTACACATTTGAATAATTATTCCATCCGTTTCTTTTTAATTTTCGTTTTAGAGTCTTAAATTTGTTTCTAAATAAGTGTCGTTTTTAGATATCAAGACAATAATAAATGCTATTTTTTCAATTTTATCCCTATCGTAATATAATTATTTTTTATTTTAAATGTTTATTATAAAGCAACATCATAAATGTTTTAAAATATCAAAGTTTTTATAAATGCATTTTTTATGTTTCCAACAAAAATTTATGGTAAGAGGTAAACAATGTGAATATAAACAAATGGTGTTTATGCGCAGTTATTGAAAAAAGAGAAATATTAATTGCAATAATGAGATAAAGAGAAAGGGCATCTTTGGAAAAAGATGGGGCTTAAAAGACATAATTATTGCACTCCTTAATCCTTCTGTAAAAACCTTAGTCTGTTTGGTTCAAACGAAGGGAGAGAAGGGAAGAGATTTTAATGAAGGGGAGGGGAGGTGAGGTGAGGGGAGGTGAGATGATATTTTATTTGTTTGGTTCGAGGGCGGGAGGTGAGGTGAGGGGAAACCTTTGTTGTTTGGTTCACAAGCAGAGGGGAGGGAAAATAAAACTAATTTACTTTCATACCATTTGGCTTTTATAATCTTCACTTTATTAATATGAGAAGAGGAATATTTAAGTAATTTTGATTGTTTTATTTTAAATCCCTTTCCCTCCCCTCCAAATCCTTCACTTTTGGAGGGGAGGCAAAATGCTATCAGGAGTGATTTTGGCCCCCTCCCCTCCCCTCCCCTCCAAATCCCTCAAACCAAACAATAAATGACATATAAAAAGAAATGAAGGGAGTATAAATTGAGTAACATTACTTTCATGTAGAAAAATCATCCCAAAGTGATAGTAATATTTTTTCATGAAAAACTTTTAATCCTATGTGTTATAAATATTTATCCCCTATAATTTAAATTTTAATATGTAACATTTTATGTAAATTTTTATCAATAATCCTACGTGTTATAACCATTTATCCCCTATAATTTTAATTTTAGTATTAATATATTTTATGTTAATTTTTCATCAATAATTTACCTCTTCAAACATATATACTAAATTAACATACATTTAAAAATTAATGAACTTTTATGTAAGGATTTATTCCCTTTTTGTGTATTTAAAAATATTATATAAAATTTTTAGCAAAACCTTCTATAATACAATCACAATTCTATTTAAAAAATATTCATTTTTATTAATTAGTTTATTTAATATTTTAAAACAAATTTATGTATTTACTATATATAATTGAAGAAAATATAAAAAAATGTTTAAATATGTCATTAGTCCCTAAAATATAGTCGAGTTAATTTTAGTCCTTGTAATTCAAAATCAGTAGATTTGGTCTTTCAAAAAGGGAAAATACCTCTATTGCAGTTCTTATAATAAAAATTCGTAGCTAATCCGTAGCAAAGTCTGTAATAAAATTGTCCAATTGGGACTAATTTGATGTATTTTCAATTTTTGAAGGATCAAAACTATTGGTTTGTCACGTCAGCATCAAAATTAACAGTGTTAAGCAGAGGGACTAAGCTTACGTGATTTCAAAAGATAAGGGAATCAAACAAATAGTTTTAAACTTTAGAGACTAAAATCAAATTCGAGTTGTACTTTATAGACTAAAATCATATTTAACCTAAATTACTATATCCAATTAAAGAGCTATAACAATTGTTATTTAGGGTATATTTTATTTTAATGGTATACATGACCATAGAATATAAGTTTAATTACTATGCAGGTAAAAAGTTTTATATTGTCATCCAATAATGTATTGTCACATCAATTAATGAATATGCCACGGATGTGTTATTAAACTCAATAAATGACAAGACAACACATCATTAAAGGGACTATAATTATTTTTTACATGATCAGTGTATACTTAATAAATCCTAAAATATATTACCCTCCAATAGTAGATAGATATTGAATTATTGATATATAAAAACCGTTTACATATAGAAAGATAGATTTGGATAACAATAAGCAAACGATTGTTGATTTTACATATAAAACCCTTAAAATGATTATATCTTTTCACAGAATTGTGAGCCGGCAAACATCCATTACAATCCACAGGCTGTGCTTCCATGGCGAAAATGACTCACATTGCTATTGTTTCAAGTCCTGGTTTCAGCCACCTTGTTCCAATAGTTGAGTTCACCAAGCGACTTGTCTCCCAATACCCAAGTTTCCATGTCACTTGCATCGTTCCCTCACTTGGGCCACATCCAGATTCCTCAAAAGCCTACCTTGAAACTCTTCCTTCAAACATAGAACCCATTCTTCTTCCCCCAATTAACAAAGAGGACTTACCACAAGGAGCATCCCCTGGAGTCCAAATTCAACTCACTGTTACTCTCTCTCTCCCCACAATTCATGAGGTCCTGAAATCCTTGAGCTCAAAAGCACCATTGGTTGCATTCATTGTGGATCCTTTTGCATTTGAAGTACTTGATTTTGCAAAGAAGTTCAACTCCATGTCCTACTTTTACTTCCCTTGTGCAGCTATGGTACTGTCACTCTGTTTGCATTTGCCAAAACTAGATGACGATGTTTCAGGTGAGTTCAAAGACCTTACAGAACCCATACAGTTACCAGGTTGTGTACCACTCTTGGGTTGTGATCTTCCAACCCCAACTCAAAATCGATCAAGTGAAGCCTACAAACTGTTTGTTGAACGTGCAAAAAAAATTTTCATGGCTGATGGAATCTTGATCAACAGCTTCTTAGCAATTGAATCAGGTGCTATAAGAGCATTGGCAGAGGAGAGAAATGGCAAGATCAATTTATACCCTGTTGGACCCATTACACAAAAAATGTCAAGAATTGAGGCTGATATGTCTGATTGTTTAAAATGGCTGGATAGCCAGCCACCATGTTCTGTGTTGTATGTTTCTTTTGGAAGTGGTGGAACACTCTCTCAACGCCAAATCAATGAGCTTGCTTTGGGTTTGGAATTGAGTGGTCAAAGGTTCTTGTGGGTTTTGAGATCACCAAGTGATTCAGCTAGTGCTGCATACCTTGAGGCTACAAATGAGGACCCTTTGCAATTCTTACCAATTGGGTTTTTGGAAAGAACCAAGGAGCAAGGTTTGATTGTGCCTTTGTGGGCACCTCAGGTTCAAGTACTAAGTCACAATTCAGTTGGAGGATTCCTGAGCCATTGTGGTTGGAATTCGGTTTTGGAGAGTATGCAAGAGGGAGTGCCAATAATAGCATGGCCTCTCTTTGCAGAGCAGAGGATGAATGCTGTGATGTTAGCTAATTGCCTTAAAGTGGCTCTGAGGCTAAAAGTTAAGGAGGATGAAATAGTGGAAACGGAGGAAAATGCAAAAGTGATAAAGTGTTTAATGGAAGGGGAAGAAGGTAAAGAAATGCGCAAAAGAATGAAGAATTTGAAAGTTTCAGCTGCTTATGCACTGAAAGATGGTTCTTCAGCACAGACCCTGTCTCAGCTGGCTAGCCAATGGGAAAATTTGGGAGGAATTTCAGAAAGTAAATTCTTTTGATTTTGGTCTTTGCACTTAGCTGTGGTTTTCTAAATTTATTTTCTTGGTCGAAGTGAATTTGCCATGCTTGGTTTCTGTGATGTATTGCATTGTTGACACCCAAATACATCTGGATAAAAACATCATCAGAATTTTCTGCTCTGGTTGCAGGTATACAATAATTTGTATTATGTTTTAAAAAGAAAATTTTACTTTATTGCGACAATTTGTGTTATTCACTCTGTCATTTTAGATCCTTATGTCACGAAGGCTTATTGGTCTAATGTTTTTTTCTTTTTCTTTTATCTAATTAAATTTTAATAAAAATATGTTATTACCCTTTTGTTGTACTTGTAAATGTTTGAACTTTCTTGAAATAGAGATCAATTAATCCAAAAGAGAGCTAAATTATATAAATTATTTGGATATATAATTATGTAAATAAATTCTCTCAATTATAATTTTGATATCCCACTTTGGAGAGTGAGACATTCATTTATCTTATCCTCCCTCTGAATGATTTTAAGCATTTTCTATTCTCTTTCATTCAATGGTGAATTTGACTAGAGCGGATTAGGTGATTTTTGGGAGGTAAAGCTATGGTGACTTTCCTTTTCTATGATTCGTTGGATTAATCTGAAGATTCAAATCATAACATGATCCCGTCCGACCTCAACCAGGATGCCTTAGATGCATTGCAAGGGATTGAAGGTCCAATGATCGGGGCCAGATCTGAGCGTAGGGATGGCAATGGGTACCCTCTGGGCAGGGTACCATAGTGCCCATCCCTATACCTGCACTTTCAAAAAAACTCGTACCCGTGTCCATACCCTCGTGGGCAGCAACTTTAATGCCCGTCCCCGTACCCACTGGGAACCTACATGCCCATACCCGCACCCCGCAATTTAGTTAAGTGAAAAATTAATAATTCATTAAAAAATATTAATTAAAGAAAATTATATCTCAATTGAAAAATTACTCCAAAATCATCTAAACATATTTATTAAATATCAACGACATAACAATTTAATTAAATCGAAACACAATAGTTAATATTCTATAACACAACACAATATTAATGTTCAATTTTTTTTATTAAATATTACAATATATTTTCACATCACACTATTTTATAAACTTGGATTTCATGTGTTAGCATTCTCCATGATGTGCAAAAAATTATTATTAACATTAATTAGTCATATATTATAAAGTAGAAAACACAAATAGGTAGTTTTAAAATATATTTTTAATCTGTAATATTATATATATATATATCAATTTTAAACATATGTATAAATATATTAGATATTTAAATAAAATTACTACATATAATTATATATGGTATTATTTATTAAATTATTTCATATATATATAAGTGTGGGTATGGAGCGGGCTGGGCATCATAGTGCTCGTACTCGCGTCCGTCCCCGTTAAAAAAAGTGGGCTATTGCCCGTACCCGCACTCATACCCGTCTTGCGGGTTTTTACCCTGCCCTTTGCGGGTACCCGTAGGGCCTAGGCTCAATTATCATCCCTATCTGAGCGGATGAAGAGAGCTTTGCAACTCTTGATCACTGAAGTCCAAAGGAAAGTAGACCACTGAGCAGAAGAAGATCCAAAGAAGTGGTTTAACTTAATTCGAATTGAAGTACAAGAGTGTTATCCGATCTGACAATCGGATATGTCTGTTATCTGAATCTTAGGAGAGCCTATTTTGGGAAAGTATATCTAATCAGATCGTAACTGATTTATTTAGGATCAAATCTGTTAGGATTATATTTAAATCTTTTAAGATTATATTTTATCTTATTTAGGATTAAATCTTTTAGGATTATATTTAATCTTTTAGGATTATATTTTATCTTATCTAGGATTAAATCTATTTGATTTAGGACTGTATCTTTTATATAGTTTATTTTAGGAAATTCCTTTGTTATATATTAGTATTGAGAATCAGTTTGTACACAGCTTAATCAATAAAATCTGAGTTTTCTCATTGTGAGAGCTTATCCTTTGTTCTTAGATTAAAGAACTACTTGATAACTTAGGTTCTACCAGCAGGTCTTGGTTACGGTCTAGTTGCTTATATCTTGATAACTTGGGTGCTTTCGAATGGTCATGGATTGTGTCAAGTTCCTATATTTGATAACTTTGGTGCTTCCGGAAGGTCATGGATTGTGTCAAGTTCCTATCTTTGATAGCTTTGGTGCTTCTAGCAGTTCTTGGATTATGTCAAGCTCCTTAACATTATTTACAATTATTTGATCTTCAAGATGTTCCTATCTTTACGCTTTTGGTTCGTATCATTTGGTATCAGTAGCTTCGGGATCTTGAGATCAATTGGTAACATCTATCCTTATCTTTTAGTCTTTATCTTAGTAAAAAATTTGCATTAGTGATATGAATCCTCTTAGTATAGAAGGATTTGAATTAGGACCTTAGGAAACTAGTAGGCTGAAACAAGAATATTTTGTTCATATTTCATCAAGAACATTTTTCATGAATTCCATTTTATCAATTCTATTTTTTTTTTCAATTTCGCAAATTCTTTTTAACAAACACTTCTGGAAATTCACTCTTTTGGAGTTAATTTGAAACTGTAAGATAACAACTAAGCTTCAAGAATTTGTGTATATTCAAGCCCAGACTTAGCGAAAGAAATTTAGATAAATGGAAGATAAGAAGAAGAAGAAGAAGAAAGATAGAATTAAGACGTCACACTTTCAGGGATGAAAGAGAAGTCTTATGAGATTGAGCACACAAAGGTAGGTGAACCTTTGATAATCCTCAACTCTTGAATTAACAAGAAATTTAGAGAAACACTCTCCAATTTTGATAAAAATCTGAATTAAACTTAACTTGTGTTTGCATGCAACACACATTTATAGCCCATGCAATCCTTGCAAGGATTTTTACAATTCAGCTATGCAACCACACAACTCATCCATCCAACTCCCATGCACTCCTAATTAATCCTACTAATAGATATTAAAACTTAGGCAAAAACTACCAGCAAACAATTAACTAAAACTTACCTACATGTGGCCGTCCCAACAAGAAATAAAAAGGAAAATAATCCTGCCATGTGTTGGCCGCCCCAAATTAAAAACATAACAGCCAAGTAATGAAGTCTGGCCGCCCTCTTCAATTTGTAACAGCCCAGGTGTTGATTGATGCCTCCTCTTTTAATTTGTAACAGCCCACACTTTATTTGGAATTTTATTTTGTAACTCTTTTTGTCCCTTGTATTCATTCAGCCGAAATATTCATTTTGTAACTGTCCAAGCTTTACAATTCAGCCAATATGAGTCCAAGCTGGCCGCCCACCATGTAGCAAGTTGTAATAGTCAATTATGCAATTATTTGAAACAAAACAATTTCAGCCAACTTATTGAAAAGAAATTATGTTGCTGGCTGCTCAACAATTTGATTCCTCTTCTTGAATTTGGAATTAGGATAACTGGACTTCATTTAAAGTCATGTCACCCTCTTCTTCGATTTTGATGCAAAGGACAATTTTGTGACTCTTTTCTTGAAGACTTGCGCCCTTTGATTTAAAGATGTGATCATAAGTTGTAAATCTTCTTTGGCTTTTCTTGTTTGCGCCCTTGTCATAGGTCTTCCAAGTCCCTCAAGTGCCTTGCTCTTGGCCATGTCCTCATCACTCCCCCCTCTTGAAAAGGATTTGTCCTCAAATCAATAGCTTGTTCATCTGCATCAAAGAGAGTTAAATCAGACACATTAGCACTAACATTATACTCACCTGTTAGATCAATCTTATAAGCATTGTCATTGATCTTCTCTAAAACTTGAAAAGGTCCATCTTCTCTTGGTACGAGTTTTGACTTCCTTTGTTCAGGAAACCTTTCCTTTCTCAAGTGCACCCATACCCATTCACCAGGGTGGAACACCACTTTCTTCCTTCCTTTGTTAGCTTGTTTAGCATAACTTTCATTCTTCTTTTCAATTTGTGCCTTTACTTGTTCATGCATCTTTCTTACATACTCAGCCTTATCATACGCCTCCTTATGCTTAAACATTGAAATGTTAGACAAAGGCAGTAAATCAAGAGGAGTCAAAGGGTTAAATCCATAAACAATCTCAAAAAGTGAACAATTTGTAGTACTATGGACAGCCCTATTGTAAGCAAATTCAACATGAGGCAAACATGCTTCCCAAGACTTAATATTTTTCTTTAAAATAGTCCTAAGAAAAGTGCCTAATGTCCTATTTACTACCTCTATTTGACCATCAGTTTGGAGGTGACAGGTAGTAGAAAACAACAATTTAGTACCAATCTTACCCCACAAGGTCCTCCAAAAGTGACTAAGAAATTTCGCATCTCTATCACTCATTATGCTCCTTGGCAATCCATGAAGCCTCACTATTTCTTTGAAAAATAAATCAGCCACATGACAAACATCATCAACCTTCTTGCAAGGTATGAAATGCGCCATTTTTTAGAACCTGTCAACAACAATACAAACAGAATCCTTTCCATTCTTTGTTCTAGGCAGCCCCAAAACAAAGTCCATAGAAATATCAGTTCAAGGAAATTCAGGAACAAGTAAAGGAGTATACAATCCATAAGGCTTAACCTTAGATTTAGCCTTTTTACATACAATGCAATTATCACAAAATTTTTGCACATCACGTTTCATGTGGGGCCAAAAGAAATGTTTGTTAGAACCACAGGCAACACTAGAAGGGGGGGTTGAATAGTGTTTTAGACATTTTAAGACAATTTTGGAAATCTTTAAAATAAACAATCACGTTAAGTGATCATTGTACAAAACCAATCTTAAGATCAGAGTTATTTTAAAAACATGCGGAATATATGAAAGATTTAGATTAAAAACTTTCTCTTACACTTAAGATTGTTTTGATTTTAAACAAACTTCTCTTAGTGTCTTCTGAAGAATATTACTAAGAGTACCTTCAGAACTGTTTCTGAAATACTTTAGATGATCAGAGACCATCTATATCATGTGTCTGAACTGAGTTCCTGTTGGGCTCACTTCAGACAGGTATTTCAGACATCCCTCTGAATATATTCTTCTATAATACTTCAACCTACACTAGAGACGTTTTAAAGTTATGTTTGTATGAAAACTTGTTTTATTGAAATCGTTGTGTTAAGATTATTATGAAAAGTACTTTTCAATCCCCAACGTAAATATGAAGACTGTAAGTAAAAGAGATTAAGGGAAAGAAGACTTAAACACAAAATTTATCCTGGTTCACCCACAAACCCTGTGAGCTACATCCAGTCCTAGTGGCAAACCACCACTAGCTTTTAATCACAATAACAACAACACATATGTGCCACTCCGAATCCCCCAGACCCTTGCAGCCACATATATGTTCCACTATATGAAACCACAGATACACATGTTAACTCTCCAGGCCAACACAACAAGTATTCTTTTCTATCAAGCCTCTCCAGGCTCTACCACGAGTATTCTTTCTTCCACCAAGCCTCTCCAGGCTCTCAGACACTTGACTAAGTGTTGAGTATTACTACTCAATCTAAGCTAGATGTTCGCTAGAACCTCTCAACTCAGATTCTTCTTGTACATAGAGATTACTGAGTACATACTCAGGATACAGTCATTACAAACTAAATACAAGGATAGACAGTGATACAAGTGTTTGAATTTAAGTACAATCCCTGTCTTTTCTATGAGGAATACATCCTCTGAGAGTAGGCTAACTAAGATATGAAATTAAGCTCCAGCCTTATTCTCCAACCATTGGTTTCCATGGGCTACATTCTCACCCGTATCATTGGAATACCAAGGTATCTTCAAAGCTTCAAACTGTACCCGGTTTGATAGTCATTTGTACAGCATGATTGCCTTCCCGACAATCAACTTACTTGATCAACAGACCAACTGTACAATCTAACTAACTGACCAGCTGATCAGTAGCCCGATTGAGAATTCACTCTCTGATCAATTGTTGTTGACTTTTTCATGATGTATTTAAGCTCGAGTCAACTCTTGTTAACTGTAAGACACTCAGTCTAGTTAACAATTTTCATCCTGATTGTTTTCAAGAACCTTCTTGAAAAACAATCCCAATTGATCAAATCTGGTTGCAACAGCAGCTGCATGGTTGTTTCCAACAACCTGATTGATCTTCTTCCCAACCAGCTTGGTTGTGCACTGCACCAACATCTTCAACTTCTTTCTTGAGGCTATTTATATGTTCTTCTTGAATATAGCCGTTGAAGATGATTCATAATACCATTGAGCTTTTGATGATGTGGCTCATATAGCCGTTGTGTAATAGCTTCTCAAACGGTTGCTTCTCCTTAAGCATATTGAGTGTTCAGAATACTCCAGTTCTGACACTTCTGTTGATGAGCTCTGTTTTGAGAGATGTGATGATTATGTGTATTCTCTCTCTTGAATTCTTCTGCTTTCTTGCATCTGTTTTATCCAGCTTGCATCTGCTTGCTTCAGCTTGCATTATCTTGCATCTGCTTGTATCTGCTTTATCTGCTTTATCCAGCTTGCATTATCTTGCATTTGCTTTCTTCAGATTTCCTCTGATTTTCTTGAGAGTGTGTATCCGTTGAATTTGTCCTTTTTGCTTATTCTGCATATACTCCTTTTTCATTTGCTCCTGACATCATTACTTCTTTGAATGAGATGTCTTTATCAATAGTCGTTGTTTGCAGATTCCTCTTTTGGGATTTAGATAAAGATGTTGAATTGAATATATTTTATTCAAACATCTTCCTTGTTGCTTTTGCTTAGTCTCCTGAGCTTTTCTTCTGCTTTGTTTCTGATTGCACAAATGAAGAAATATCTCGTTGAGATGCTATCGTTTAGAGATAGCAAATAGTTTTCTTTTAATCCGTTGTGAGACACGCTTCTTGAAAGTTCTGACATAGTACAACGTTGGTGCTGCTGTAAAGCTGCTACTGTTGTTGCTGCGAATGCTGCGTTGCAGAGATTTCCTCAGTGGTGTATGAAGTTCAAATGCACCGGGAAAGGTCTCTGTGATTGTTGCCATAAATGTGTTCCAAAAACGTACGAGCAGCAGAGACTCAGAAAAGTCTTCACGCAAGGTTTCAGCAAAGATGCCACGTCATTACTAAAGCTTCAGACGGGTTCCAGTCTTCAGACGGGCTTGGCTCTTCAGACGGCTTCAACACTTAAGACAGGTTGACCACTTCAGACAGCTTAAGTCTTTCAGACAGCTTCGTTGCTTCAGACAGCTTCAATACTTCAGACGGGTTGCGTCCTTCAGACAACTTCAATTCTTCATACTGGTTGAAACTTCATTCTTCTTTGTATCTTCTTCTTCTTGTATCTTCTTCTTTTTCTCTTCTTTTTCTTCTTGTATTCATTTCTTCAATTCATTGTTGTTCTTCAGACAGATGTATATTTGAATCTGTACTTCTTCATATCTTTTGCCTTTAGTTCTTCAGATAGTCTTCTAAGTCTTCAATTCTTCAGATAGTCTTCTTGGTCTTCAATTCTTCAGATAGTCTTCAGGTCTTCACTTCTTCAGACAGTCTTCAAGTCTTCACTTCTATTCTTCAGTTGCTTCAACTCTGTTAAGGATTAATCTTCTTCAGATTCTGCACTCTTGTTCTTCTAATTCTGATCTTCTGATTCTGATTCTGTTCACAAAATCTTCTTCTTCTTAAGAGCATTTCATCCTGAAACATAATTAACAAACAAATACCTTTCTCAGTAGAACCTGTTTATATAATCTAATTGGTTCTTTATATAATCTTATTTATATATAATCTTATTTGTTCTTTATATAATCTTATTTGTTAATCATTAAAACTAACGGATGTTAAGTCTTATAATCATGTTTAATTACTTAAACAGATTTATAGACTTCACAATGTTCTTGCAAAATTTCCAAAGTCTTGGATTCCAAAATGACGAAGAATCCAGAGGGGTTGATTTGTTTTACGGATCTATCTAGGTTGAAATGCTCATAAGTAAGAAATTTGGGAAATTGTTTAAAAACGAGAAAATGGAAAAAAAGATAAGAAGATGGAATGGAAATTGAAAGACGTCACACTTTCAAGAATGAAAGATAAGTCTTTGAGATTGAACACACAAAGGAGGATGAACCTTTGATAAACCTCAACTCTTGATTAACAAGAGAATAAGAGAAACACTCTCTAATTGAAAATTCTGAATAATCCCCCCCCTTCTGCATGCATTTTTCGCCCCTTTTAAGGTGCCTACACTCCATGCATGGCTCTTCACATTCAGCCAAGTAACTCCCTAATAATCCTCCTAATAATTCTACTAAATAGTTGTTAAAATTTAGAAATAAAATTATCAGCAAAAAATTAAACTGGAGGTGGCAAATCCATCTGAAGTGGAGAGTTGTAATTGGCTACACATTTTGATTACTTTACGGGCTAGTGTTTTGTCATTAAAAGTTGTTAAGTTATCATCAACACCCTCTCTATTACTTGTTAGTAGAATCTATCCCAAGAGTTCCTTATTTCAAGAGCTTGTAAGGATAAGTTGAATGAAAAAAAAAGCAAGAGTGGTGATTACAATATAGTGAGAAAAGCCAAAAATTAGAGTGATACACGAGAGAATAAAAAAATTGAGTGTAAACACGTAAGGGAGTGTTGTGAGGATTCTTATTTTTATCACTAACATTGTTTGATTTGTAGCCAAATTTCTTTTCATTAATCATGAGTGCAGTAAACCAATGTGAGGAGGATGCTGGAGAAGTAGACCTCAAATAGTTGCTCAAGACACTATAAAGTGAATTTATGAGAATGAGTGCAAAATGGATAAGATGGAAGATCGGTTTCCAAGGAGAAGGAGTAGAATGTCTCTTAATCGAACTGAAGAAGAGGAAGAGGAAGAAGAGGACAAGGGAAGTAGTTCTAGAAGAGAAAGCAATAGGGATAATCATCTTGGAAACATCAAGATGAACACTCCTTCTTTCCAAGGGAAGAATGACTCTGAGTTATACTTGGAGTGGGAAAGAAAGGTGGAGCATATTTTTTATTTCCACAATTATTCCAAGGAGAAAAAGGTAAAATTGGTTGTAGTAGAATTCACTGATTATGCAAGTATATGGTGGGATCAATGTGTGTTGAACAGGCGAAGGTGTGGAGAAAGACCGATTCAATCTTGGGAGGAGATGAAGGTCGTGATGAGAAGGAGATTTGTACCAAGTCATTACCACAGAGACTTCTACAGAAAATTGCAGGACCTACTGTTGAGTCTCAAAATGTTATTAAAAGGCTAATATTGTTTTAAGTCTCATAACCCCAAGTTTTAATGAATAACAAATTTGGTTAATGTTCTTATGAGAAAGAACAGTTTCTGCTGAAGGTGGTTTTCAGTATTTCAGAAGGTATCAGCTGATGAAATCCAACCCTCTGAAGTGATGGAACCTTCCAAAGTAAAGGAACCCGCTGAGAGATCACGACCTGTTGAAGGTGGAGAACCTCCTGAAGTTGTGAGACGTCGTACTGAAGCCTGTACGTCTTCAATATAGTATTCTCTGCTCATTCTCCTTGAAGACTCAAGTCAACCGTAGCCGTCTCAGTTACTTGTGCTTCTCATTCTTCTGGAAAGTCAGAAGACTTGCTTTTTGGAATATTTCAAATTTCTCTCACCAAAAAGGCAAAGACTGCTGTGAAGTACAATTTGCTCAGAAAAAGTGAAGCCTGTGATGCTGACTCTACTACCCGCTTCTGCAGAAGTTTTAGGCTATGTGTCACTACAGGAGCATTTGCATTAAATGCTATCTCTCAATGGAAAATAAAATGGAGCTCAATGAGCTAAAGTTTCCTGTTCTATAAATACAAGTCTCCATGCAGAAACAAGAGAGAGAAGAGAATACAGAGAAATCAACTTGTTGAAACGCTGCTTAAATTCATACTCATCTGTTTCATTATTTCTTCTTTGTACAACAATTCCATATCCTGAGTCTTACTCAGTTATTTGTACATTTTACCCAGTTCGAGCTCTAAACTTGTGTAGTTTAAGAGTTTGAGCATTTTCATTCAAACAGTTTTTACTGGTTTAGCCTAAAGAGGCTGTGTGTCAAAAATACTTGGGTTTTTAGCCTGGAGAGACTGTGTGTTCAAAGAATACTTGGGTGATTAGAGCCTAGAGTGGCTAGGTGTGCAAACAATACTTGTATCTGATCAGATAGTGGAAAATCCAGTGAAGTGTTTGCCCTGGGACTGGACGTAGCTCACTGTGTTAGTGGGTGAACCAGGATAAATTTGCTTGGCTAAGTTCTCTCAACTCTTATCTCTTTACTTTTAGTTTTAACTAACTAAGGAGGGTTCTGGAAAGTGATTTTATAAATCCACGCAGCAAAACAATCTCTTTATCACACAACAATATTTCAAAAGCATTTTACTCAACCTGCTGAGACATATCAATAAGGGTAAAAAAACAGGTTTTGCTTTCATTTTCCATTGGGAAATATGAAGACAAAGTATTGTGTGATGTTGTACCTATGCATGTTGGAATATCCTACTTGGCCGACCATGGCAATTTGATAGGCAAGTAATTCATGATGGGTATCACAACAGGTATGGTTTTAAATTAAATAATAAAATCTTTGTGTTAACCCCTCTTCAGCCTTCTAAAGCATATGCAGATCAAATAAGATTTGTCAGGGGGGGAGCAAGGAGTTGGAAGAACAGTTTTTTGTTCAAGAAAAAGAAAGAAAAGAGAAGAAGAGAGAAGTGAGCATAAGATCAAATCCGACTTCAAGATTAGATGTTTGTCCAATGTTACATCTGAGCCAGAGGAGAAAGTAAAGTGAACGCTTTTGCAAGAAAAAAGGAAGTTGAAAGTGTATTGTTAGATAAAGGACAATTATTTATTCTTGTTTTTAAAAGACCTATACTTCTCTGATGATTCTAACAATTCTTTACCTTCTGAAATTCAAAATTTGTTGCAGAAATTTGGAGAAGTCTTTTCGGATGAGATACCTCAAGGATTACCACCTTCAAGAGGTATAGAACACCATATTGACTTTGTACGCGATTGTCCTCTACCAAATCGGCCAGTATACAGAACCAACCCGGATGAGACCAAGGAGATCAAAAAACAAGTCAGTAAGCTAATGGAAAAGGGTATGTAAGGGAGAGCCTTAGTCCATTTGTTGTACCGGTAATATTGGTACCAAAGAAAGATGGTTCTTGGCGTATGTGTACTGATTGTCCAGCCATTAACAAGATTACGGTAAAGTATCGTTATCCAATTCCTAGGTTGGACGACATGCTTGATGAGTTGCATGGTGCTTGTTTGTTCTCTAAAAATGATTTGAAAAGTGTTTACTATCAAACTCGAATGAAAGAGGGTGATGAGTGGAAAACTGCTTTTAAAACAAGTATGGTTTGTATAAGTGGTTAGTGATGCCTTTCGGCTTAACTAATGCACTCAATACCTTTATGAGGTTAATGAACCACGTGTTGCGCTCTTTCAAAGGAAAATTTGTGGTAGTTTACTCTGATGACATTTTGGTTTGCAACAAATCTTATAATGCACATGTTGAACACTTACATGTTGTTTTAAGGTATTAAGGGAAAAATGTTTGCCACATGTTGAGTTTTCATATAACCGGACAATACACTATACTACTTTTTCACCATTTCAGGTTGTATTTGGTTTTAATCCACTAACTTCTTTGGATATTTTTCCATTACCTATTTCTGAATTTTCCAGTTTATATGGTAAAAGGAAAGTAGGTTATGTCAGGGAGTTACATGCAAAGGTCCAAGCTAACATTGAGAGGAAAAATGAGCAGTATTCAAAACAAGCCAATAAAGGGCGGAGGAAGGTAGCATTTGAATCAGCGACTGGGTCTGGATTCACATGAGCAAAAGAGGTTTCCAGCTCAAAGGAAGAACAAGCTTCAACCAAAAGGAGATGGTCAATTCCAAGTTCTAGAGAGGATGAATGACAATGCCTACAAGATAGATCTTCCAAGTGAATATGGTAATCAGATTCGAGGACGAATCCTTTCAAAGAAGGGGGAATGACACGATCCCATCCGACCTCAACCAGGATGCCTCAAATGCATTGCAAGGGATTGAAGGTCCAATGATCGGGGCCAGATCTGAGCGGATGAAGAGAGCATTACAACTCTTGATCACTGAAGTCCAAAGGAAAGTAGACCACTGAGCAGAAGAAGATCCAATAAAGGTTTAACTTAATTCAGATTGAAGTACAAGAGAGTTATCCGATCTGACAATCGGATATGTCTGTTATTCGAATCTTAGGAGAGCCTATTTCGGGAAAGTGTATCTAATCAGATCGTATAACTAGTTTATTTAGGATCAAATCTGTTAGGATTGTATTTTATCTTATCCAGGATTAAATCTATTTAATTTAGGACTGTATCTTTTAGATAGTTCATTTTAGGAAATTCCTTTACTATATATTGGCATTGAGAATCAGTTTGTACACAGTTTAATCAATAAAATCTGAGTTTTCTCATTGTGAGAGCTTATCCTTTGTTCTTGGATTAAAGAACTACTTGATAACTTAGGTTCTACCGGTAGGTCTTTGTTAGGGTCTAGTTGCTTATATCTTGATAACTTTGGTGCTTCCGACTGGTCACGGATTTTGTCAAGTTCCTATATTTGATAACTTTGGTGCTTCCTTTAGGTCACGGATTGTGTCAAGTTCCTATCTTTGATAGCTTTGGTGCTTCCAACAGGTCTTGGATTGTGTCAAGCTCCTTACCGTTATTTGATCTTCAAGATATTCCTATCTTTACGCTTTTGGTTCGTATCAAATCATGCCACCTATTAATTATTTTTAAAAAAATCATTTTCTTAGAATTATAAGTTATAACCATTGGCACTGCACACTGCACTTCACACACTTCTCTTCTTGGAAAACTTTAATAAGAAAACAGAACAATAGCTCATGGGCCTTTAATTTCTTGATTGTGTCAATCAAACAAGAAAACACCATCAATATAAACAAAAATTACCAAATCATCAATCAAAGGGAAGCTTTACGGAATAAGTCTAATTAAATGTCCTGCTTGCATTCGTTTTCTTTTTTTATTCTTGTCATTCTAGGGCTCAGGTAGAAATTCTAGTGACCAGCATAAATTGGAGCAAAGGCTGAATAGTAAGTATAAGGTGCCCACTGTGGTAATTACAAAGAGGTAAGCTCATTCACTTGTTGCATCGTGCAAATCATTTTTGCAAAGCTTTGCGGTAGGCCGGTGGCTGGAACAAGAGTGGGGGAGGGAGGTAACCATGGAGGGAGGACAGTGGTATAGCAAAATGGTCACCGACGACGGCTAAATACTGAGTCAAAATGTAATCAAGTATTTTTTTTTATAATGAGCCAAAAAATAATAATTGTTTATGATAATGAGTGAAATGTAATTAGGTATTTTTTGTGTAAATAGATAATTGTTGATATATATAATAATAGTATTTGTGTTTTCTTATTTATGTTAAAATGTTATTGATTTATTATTCTAAACATATATATTTGTTTTTCTAAATATAAACCCTTATTATATTTCTTTTTAATATTTTTTGTATAGTGTACATATTTAATTTATTATCATGTTCAATAACAATAATATCAACAATTGTATTAAGTTTATTATTGAATGTTCCCACCTCGAGCAGGATTACCTTTTCATAGAGGATACTTATTCACAAAAAAAAAAAACAATATTCAAGTGAATTTTAATATTATATATATATATATGATTGGATAGGTAGTTATATATAAATCATTATTGCAAAAATGGTCAACAACACACCTTTTCATTTTCATAATTGTTGTAAAATAAAGAAAGTAATATTAGAGCAATACTACCTCTACTCCTATTTATAATACATTTTTAACTTAAACACGAAAATTAAGAAAACATATTTTTAACGCATTAATTTTTAGAAATCTCCTCTAACTTCTAAATTTACCCCTATTTCAAATCAAACTGTATTTAATTCAAACTTTAACCAAATCTTGAAAAATATAAAAATTTATTAATTAATAATTATTAAAGGTAAAGATGGAAAAACTAATAAATGTTGTAAAACTTTGTAAAAGAAAGATCGGAGGTAATAATATGCAACGTTAATGTCTTGCAAAAAAGAAGGAAAGTGTAAGTTTACCAAATAATGAATTAATCAAATATACTATTTAGTACTACCTCTAGTGTTACATATAATGAATTTAAAAGTTCTTTAGAACGTAATTTGGGAAAGTGCCCTTAAGTTTGGCAATACCACCAAAATCAAACGATGAAATACGTTTGGCAATACCCACTAAATTCGGGGAGCCGCCTTCAAATTTTGTAACACCAACTAAAGTTATATATAAAATTCTTAGTTTGGCACCCCCAAAGTTTTTATCCAAATTCCGCCCGTGAGCGCACAGAGGCAAAGTGGCTAGGGTTCTTCGCTTGCAACAGGAAGAAGTTTTCTTTTATTTTCTAATTCTCAAATTTTGAACATGATAGTTTTAGTGTGTAAAAATAGTTTAATGTAATAAAATTAATAATATATTTTTATTATTTGTATATATTAGTTTAAAGAAAACTATTATATAAATATGTAATTATAGAAATTAGTATAATATAAATATATAATTATATATATACAGGTTGCCTAACTGGTTAAACAAGCTTTTTTACTAGTCTAAGCTCGACCTATTTATTTAAACATGTTTTATAAAGAGCCTAGGCCTATCTTTTTATTAGACAAGCCTGGCTAGGATATAATAATACTAGCTTTTCATCGTTATAACATGCGATTTTAAAACCAAAAACAAATGAAACAAGGTGCTGTTTGGAAGAGCTTATTTGAGCTTATCTTATGACATAAGCACTTATGTAACTGTTAGGTAAATTTATGAAAAGAGCTTATGACATGCTCATAAGCTGTTTTCAGCTTATTTCAATAAGCTCCTAAGAATAGCTTATAGAATAACTTGTGGAGAATTTAAGTATATTGCACCATTTTTAATTTTAATATAATTTTTTAAGAGCTTATTCATTAAGTGCTTATTAAATAAGAGCTTATGTTATAAGCTATTAAATAAGTTGTATTTCCAAACGGGGCCGAAGTGTAGCTTAATGTCCTACTTATACTACTCTATTGAGATTTGATAGTTGCAAATGGAAGAAAGTGACACATTTGTCCAAAATTTGTTGCTTCATTCTCTCTCATATGCATTTCACTTCACTCTTCTCTAATTTCTACCGTACCAAACACATTTTCATATTTCTCTTCTCTATATTTCCTTTTCTTCTCTCTCAATTTCTTGTCAACTAAACTTATCGTTACAGTTCAATAATTATTAATAAACATA
Source organism: Sesbania bispinosa (assembly GCA_026901365.1). Taxonomy (NCBI): domain Eukaryota; kingdom Viridiplantae; phylum Streptophyta; class Magnoliopsida; order Fabales; family Fabaceae; genus Sesbania; species Sesbania bispinosa. Next base: position 151,036 of record QLOH01000114.1, read on the forward strand.
AGACACGGTTGGGACTAACCGTGCATTCATATCAATGTGTCTTTTTTCTTCTTTAAATTAATATTATAACATACTAACAAACAAATGTTATGATGAATGAATGTTTGTTATCTACAAATTCAAATTAAATTCTACTCTATTGTGTAAATCTTAATTTTGGAGGGCTTCAAATTTTAATATTCTTTTATTGGATTAGATATATTTGTAGTCATTAAAACTATTATGTTTGTGGGGATTAGTCTCTCTTTAATTTTTTTTCATTTCTATTTCCTACATTTAATAAAATTAATGTGTTATAGCTAGTCCTCTCCAAAGTATATTTTTAGGGATTAAAAACACTTTTTTTTTGTATTTTTAAGAACTAACAAGTAACAACTGAAAACTAATTTTAAATAATGTGATTTTTTGGAATAAAAACATTTAAATCTATGTTATTTTGAGAAATGCCTAAACTCACTAAAATAAAATTTGTATAATATCAATTTTTCTTTTACAATAAAGACAATAAACTCTAGTGCGTATAAAATCACTTTTTAAATTTTTATTGGATAATACAAAAATCTTCTCAAAATATCTAACCAACCATAAATCTTTAAAAATCATTAAAGTTTAAAAAGTACTAATTTCATTTATTTCGTATGTATGCGTGTCATGTAAAACACCTTATCTTTAAATTCAAATAGAATTCTATTTATTTATTTAGTAAACAGAATAAAATATTAATGAGTCATTATTAAATTAATTTTTTAATATATATATATATTTAATTTGTATAAAATGAAAAGTTTCAATTAGCTCTATTTTTTTATTTAAATTGTTTTTTATTTAATTGTTTTATATTTAGAAAATACCACCAACGAGGTTGGTTCAAGTGGTACATGCTTGATTCCCGACTCAAACATGATAAATCCCCGCTGGGAGAGCTAACCCCACCATGATTTAGATGTTCCCGACTCGAACAGGATGGCCTACGATGGAGGATAACTGTGGTTAATAAAAAAATATTTAAAAAATACCAATAAAATATAGAAGATACCCCCTCCGGTCCTATTTATAAGACAAAGTTTGACACTTTTCAATGGTCCTATTTATAAGCCAAAGTATACAAATTAGAAGTATTTATTGTTTTTTCTCATATTTGTCCTTGTTGACCATTAAAGGTTTCAAGGTGACACAATTACCATGATAATAACATTTAATTTTAAATAGGGGTAAACTTGTAATCTTATAGACTAATTTTTTAAAAATCAACGCATTAATTATTTTTCTTAATATGTGTGAATTTTCTTATAAATAGAACCGGAGGGAGTACGTATTAGTCATAGATAACATATGTCGTCTAGGTTCATTTGGTCTTAGGTCGCCTCGTGTTCAAAAGTTAGGTATGAATTAACATTACAGTACTAGTAATAAAGAACAAAGGGAAGACAACTTTTGCCTTTGTTGCCGTTTCAACTTTCAACCACGTATGAGAATTTGGATAACAATAAGCAAACTGATTGGTTAGATATAAAAAACCCTTCACGGAATCGTGAGCAGGCAACCATTCATTATAATCAACACTCACAGGCTGTGTTTCTATTGCAAAAATGACTCACATAGTTGTTGTTTCAAGTCCTGGTTTCAGCCACCTTGTCCCAATAGTTGAGTTCTCCAAGAGACTTGTCTCCCAAGGTGGATGCTACGGTGTGACACTAATATTGTGTCACACCGGTGATACAGAGCTTTTGACCTACTGTAGGTGGTGATTTTCCGGTTTTTAATATAATAATATTACTAATATAATTTTTAAATTAAACTTACTGAAATTGCATTTTAGTCACCCAATGCCTGATGTACACATTTAACCCAAAATCCCCAAAATTTTAAAGTTAGGTTTTCGTCATTCAGACCGTGCCTTTCGTCCGTGCCTTTCGCCCATGCCTCTCGACCGTGGGCAGGGTTTTTTGTGGTAGGAGGAAATCTTCATTTGTGCGTAGGTATTAACGGCTGGTGTTATTCTTCCGTTCGTGTCCGTTGCTCCCGCTTCAGCCATTCATCATTTGCGTGAAGGTTTTAACCGCTGTTTGATATTATTGCGTTGTTGTTTTGTAGTTTGAAGGGAGTTCTTGTTCGTGTCCGTCCTATGATTTGGTTTTACATTCGTTGGGGGGGCCTGTTTGTAGAGTGAAGGGATTTCTTTTCCGCTCCTGCAAGTAGAACCGGTGCCTGCCATTTAACAGAAGCTGAGGTTTGCGACTATTCTTCGAAGTAGGTAAGTTAAGACAAATTTTTTACCTTTTTTTATGGAATGTGCAATCTGTCCCATATAAATCTTATGATGCTTTCCATTGTCAAAGGGATCGAGATCCGGTCACGCTGTTGTAGTCATGGTCGTCTTGGTTTCTTCTGCCCTTTTGCTTTATATCTCCACCGCTAGCTATGCTTTTATCCATTGAAATGTAATTAGTTAAAGACAAAAGAACAATGCACCTAAGTTTCCTCTGTAGTTTTGCTTGTGCATGTTTTAAGATATGTAATGGTTTTTTTTTTATGAATCAGTGTTTGACCGAATGGGTGTTGGAGTAAGCAATTAGAGTGACATAGGTTATATTTGTTCAATTTGATTCATTTTTTTCATCTTCTCATTTAATGGAAGAAAATTGTTTTTGTGTTTTGTTTAATGAGTGGTTTTGCTTGGAATCCACATCAATGTGACTGGATTGAGAATTTTAAGGTGATTGATTGGGTTTAGTGGTTGGGTTAATGTCAATTGTTTAGGGTTTGGATTTGATAATTGGGTTAGGGTATGTTCTGTAATTTTTTTTATTTTCGGTTAAGCCTGAAGAATGTTTGCAAATGAATGAAAAGATGTATGGACATGATGGAAATGTATTGACTGGAAATTGATTATGATGGTAACAATTTTATGAAAATCTGTGTAGTTGTTTTATTGGAATAAATGAGGCTTTGTCATGGATTTAATGTTTGAAGAAGCAATTGTTTCAATTAGGGTCAATGTTTCTTGTATTGTATATAGTGTGCAGGGATTTGAAGATATGAATTTGAATTCTGAAAATAGTGAAGAAGGTTATCAAGTTGGGGGTGGTGAGGAGGGTGTTGGTGGGTTGTTTGTTGAGGATGAATCGGGCGGTGTATATTTAGTTGATGAAAACTGGGTTGATAAAATTGTTGCTGATGATGAAGGTGAAAAGAGTATTGGTGTTGTTAATGATGAAAATGTTGAGGATGGTCGTTCAGCAAACACAGACATGCCTAACTTTGAAGATGAAGACGATGGTGGTGTTTTCTTTGTTGAAGATGATGGGGATGATAGTAATGCTGGTGAAGGTAGTAGAGCTGAATTTGTAGGGGAATTAAAGTTAATTGACAGTGAAGCTGATATTCTAAATTTGGGGGACCTTAATTTGTTGAGTCCTCATGACATACACAATTGGGAATTTGCTGATGTGGATGTCGCTTTCAAGTTTTATTTTGAGTATGCAAAATCAAATGGTTTTAGTATACGTAGAGGCAGAACGTTGAGGAATAAGAAGACCTTGGAGGAGTATCAGAAAGAATTTTGGTGCTCCAGAGCTGGTACGCGTGAAGATAGGGGCCTAAGAATGGAAGATAGAGTTCGTGAGCCTAGGCCTATCACTAGGTGTAACTGTTTTGCAAGATTTGTTGTTCATGTGAACAAGTTATCTGGTCGCTGGTTTTGTGTTTGCTTTGTTGATGAGCATAACCATGACCTTTTAGGGCCAGTGCATTGTAGTATGCTTCCGGCCTATAGAAGAATGGCTGACAGCGATGTTGTGCAGATGAATAACATGATTAAGGTTGGTATAAGGCCACCTAATATATTTAGTACATTTGCTAGCCAGTCCGGTGGGTATGAGAAGATTGGCTTTAGGAAGAAAGACTTGTATAACAAGATCAATGAGCAGCGTCGAAAGCTATGTTTTGATGCTCAGGGTGCTATCCAGTTCCTTGGTGAGCTTCGTTTGATTGACAATATGATGTATTTTGAACACACTGTTGATGAAGGAGGAAGGCTTCAACATCTGTTTTGGAGTGATGGTAAAAGTCAAGTAGATTACAAGTTATTTGGTGAAGTCCTGGCTTTTGATGCAACTTATGGTAAAAATAAGTATTTTATGCCTTTAGTTGTATTTTCTGGAGTTAATAATCACAATAGATCCACAATCTTTGTTGCTGCTATTATTGCCAATGAGACTGAGGAGACATATGTTTGGTTGTTGGAGCAGTTTTCAAGAGCAATGAAAGGTAATTTGCCAAACTGTGTAATAACTGATGGGGATGTAGCTATGAGAAATGCAATTGAATTAGTTTTCCCCAATGCGCATCACCGCTTGTGTGCTTGGCACCTGATGAGAAATGCCACTAGTAATGTAAAAAATGCAGATTTTACTAAAGCATTTGAGGATTGTATGTTGCACTATTATGATGTCGGCACATTTCGGCGAAAGTGGAATGAAATAATTTCAAAATTTGGACTTGAAGACAATCAGTGGGTTGGTGCTTTGTTTGAAAAGAGGAGTATGTGGGCGACTGCATATTTGCGGGGGAAGTTCTTTGGTGGATTCAGAACAACATCTAGGTGTGAGGGATTGCATTCAGAGTTAGCAAAGTTTGTACACTCCAGGTACAATTTGAGTGACTTTTTACAGCATTTTCATCGTTGCCTGAGTCATATGCGTTTCAAAGAGAAGGAAGATGATTACACATCAATTCACGGTGACCCCGTGATGCAAACTCAGATGCAATCACTTGAAACTTTTGCTGCCAAAGTGTACACTAGGAGAGTTTTTTTCTTGTTCCGGAGGGTTATGCACAGGGCGTCAATGTTGGTAATTAATGGATATACACAAGCCGTCCGATGCACTATATTTAAAGTGAGAGGGCAATCTGATAACTCTGTTGAATGTAGTGTTTCGTTGTATCCGTCTAACAAAGAATTAAAATGTGGTTGTTTGAAAATGGAATCAAGAGGGTTACCTTGTGAGCATATCGTTGCTGTTTTGGGTTTTTTAGGGATTGATGAATTGCCAGAGTCATTGGTCCTCAAACGGTGGTCCAAGGGTGCTAAGGATGGGATATTTAAAGGGGTAGGTGAAAACAATGAACCTTGGGATGCTGGATGGAGTGCTAGGAGGGCTGCACTAAATGCTTTGTATGATGATGTTAGTGCTTTTAAGGCTGCTACTATTGAAAAGTTTAATGTGGAGCGTGAAAGGTTACTTGCTGACTTAAGAGAGTGTAGGGTTGAGCAACCACCTGAACATGAAACAAGACGGGGGTCTTCTTCTAATGTTGCAAAAGACACTGTGAGGAACCCTGTGCGTGCATCGACTAAGGGAAGTGGTGTAGCATCATCTTCATCTGGATTAAGAGTGAGGAGAAAGCAAATTTGTTCCATTTGTAAACTTCCGGGTCACAACAAATTGACATGTCCATCGCGTGGGCAACAATTTCATGCAAGTGAAGATGGTGGTGCAGGTACATCCTCTCAACATGTTGATGATGGTGACGATCTTGGTCGATATGAAGAGTTTGATCCTGAAAGTGTAAGTTCATGTTGTACTTTTATTATGTTTGTAAATATTAATGTACATTTTGTGCTATTAATTTGATTTTTAATGTTGGATCAATGCAGTGGACTTTTGAGTAAATTTACTGGATGGCGGGAAGTTGATCAACATTGCACGTCAAGTATGTCATCGTAGTTCATTTCTGGGTTTGCTAGTTGCCTTGTGCTATGCTTAGTTATTTTAATGAAACCATGACATATGGTTATTTGAGTAAGTTTCGATGCGTTTCTGTGCGGTACTATTTGTATTGATGGATCTTATTTTTACTTTGTTTATTGGTGGAATTTGTGGATGAATGTGTTGCGTTTTGTTCTGTATGTAATTGCGAATGAATGTTCTGATTTGTGGGTGATGTGTGTATGGTGCTAAGTTTGTTGGTGGCTTATTGTGAACGCAAAATAGGATGTCACTAGTGAATGAGCTGTTTAGCCCCATTTATTATTGCCATGTGAATGTATCGGGTGGTCTGACAGCGTTTAATAAATGCATTTGTGTGGTTGGTTTGATTCAATATGGCATTAAATTAGATGTCGGTGGTAGGTAAGACGGCTTGTATTTAGAAGGCATCGTTCCTATAAATTGGATTCATTTAGATCCTTAGGAACGTCTATATTATATCTTATCATTATTCATAGATGGAGGATTCTGGTTGTTATGGTTGTAACAGCTCGAATTCCATAAATAGTGTAATATTTGCAAAAAAATGCATGTGTGGAAAGAAGGTTGCAATGGTAACTTCCTGGACAGAAAATAATCCTGGGAGGAGGTTTTTAGGATGTTCAAACTACAATGATTCGACAAGGCATTGTGAATTTTTTGAATGGGTGGATCCACCATTATGTGACAGGTATGTGAAAATTATTAATTCCTTACTGAAGAAGAAAAAAAAATTAGAGAATGAAATTGCAGAGCAAAATCAGCAAATAGTGCAATTTAAAAACATGATTGCACACAGCGATGAAGAGAATATGAATCTGAAAATGAAAGAAAGTGAATTTAGGCGAGACATGAAGAGGTGTAAATTGGTTTTTTTTTGTGTGGTAGTTGTACTATTAGGATTTGCTATGCATCACGTTTGATTAACTATTATTATTAGTTCCTTTCAAATTAATATTATGTTCGTTTCTTTAATATGTTTTAGGGTCATTCATTCGGGTTGTAGTATCCAACAGAAATAGAATTTTCATTAATGCTAGCATTGGAGTTACAAAATGAGCCACCCAATTGTCCGAATGTGAAAATATTTTGCTAAGTCTAATTGGCATTCTAAAATCCTATGTCTGCAAACGGTTGAGGCAATCCACAACGCTTTTCAATTCATATTTGGGGTCTTGATACGTTTCCAAAAGGCTTCAGCCTTTCCATTAATCTCTTCCCAATAGTGATTATGTCCACCTTGTACGAGTTCTAGAGCTAGACGCATTCTTACATGTCTTTCATTCATCTGTTTGAACAAAATGAAGGAGTGTTAATGTGATGTAATTATATGTTTAATGATTGAAATAGTGTTTAATAATATGGACCTCAGGTGAATCGTTTGAAGTGAAGCCATGACCCATGGACATCCAATCTAGCACCCAAATTGCAGAATTTTCCCTGCGTTTATTAGTTAGTAATATTGAAACATTGAGTAGTCAATTATTGTTAATGATATTCCTAGTAATAATTTAATTTATTACCCGTTTTGACAAGAAGGCAACCCTTGAGGCTGAGTGATATCCCACCCTTGTAAATCATAGTAAGGTGAGTATTCGGACGCAAGATAGGGAACAAAGTGAACCATTCTGCTAATCACCCCACACTGCGAAAAAAAATTAGATTAATACTTGGCTATTTACTGATCACTGAAATAATTAATTTCTACTTCACATACCACTTGTTTCATTGACTTGTGTTTAATGGCCAAATTCTCAGCAGGACAAAATGAATCAAAGTGGTAAATTGTGCCTTCATCCAAATTAATCACCATTAAAAACCATGTTGCATTTAACTCCTCAAAAGGGACATATATCTGCATAAAATATTGCGTCATATTAATAGTCAGTGTTTGATTGAAAAACGTTGGGCATTACTAAACTGTTTTGATATTTATAATATCATTATTTGTAAATATTGTTCTTACATATTTTAAAGTACCCGATGGGGGCATCCACTCCTTAATATATTCATCCAACATTTTATCCACAGTGGTACCCCTGCGCACATCCCACTGTTCAAACGTGAATCAGTCACAAAAGAAATACAAATAATGTATACTTTAAATGATGAATCGTAAAAGTTGAAGTTAATTTTTTTACCACAAAAGATGGGGGAAGACACCAAACGGTCTCCATCTGCATCTTCCTCTGTGTGTAACTAATCTTGTGGGCCAGCAGCCTTACGATCTAATTAAAAATAATTAATTCAAATATAAATTACCCTAATTTCTATTTTGTCGGGTCTCATTATGAAGCTTACCTCACGATCAATCACTTTATCAGGACATAATGTCTCCAAAACCATCCTACTACCAATAGTTGTCCCAATCCTAGTGAGCGATTCACTAAGGGCCATACAGTGGAAGTTAGTGGGTATAAAAAACTTGGACTAAGACACTATTAAACTATTGAAAACAAAAGGAAATAATTTATACCTCAGATCGCCCTCCACTTGGAAAATGTACAATGATAAGTGGACTTCTTGTGGTGTTAATTTCATGTCTGGAGTTGGCATAAATTTAGTCCTCACAATTGCCTGAACTTGTGAAAAATCATACTTATAAACTAAAAAAAAAAATGAAATGGTATTTAGTTATATAAAAAATGTAGATTTAAGTTTAACCTTTTGGTTAGAAGTCCTTGAATATGTGCTAACCATTGCCATCTTTTCAGTGGGTGAGCTACCTTTGGCGTTTGACTCCTGCAAACCAACCTTCTTCTTAGGGGTGCATTTCTTTGGTGGATCAAGGTCGATTATTTTTTGTTTTTTTAAGGCTCTAGTTGGGGTAAATGAAAGCTTCCTAGGCTGCATGAATGTTTTTTCATTCCCAATGTTGTCCTTCCCAGTAGTTCCCTCAGTAAAGGATATTCCCCTCTTGAAGTTACTTGCTAGGACTTTCAAATCTGGTCCATTGACCATATTATAGTACATATCATGTTCCGTTTTCACAAAGTGTTGCACCTTAGCAGTGTCCTGCGTGGCATGTGTTTCTTCAATAGGCAATTTCATCTTGTTTTTCTTACTACCCATGTCATGAAAGTAACCTTCATCTTCGGAAATATTCACATATGTATCATCATCGTTGCCTCCAAAGGGCTCAAGTTTTATATTTTCCCAATCGGTTTTCTTGCTTCCATGTTGATCTTCGACACATTTTTCTCCTCTTGTCATTCCACTATGAGTATTAGGTGCTTGGTCCTCCTCTTTTTGATGGGTGTCTTTTTGAAGCACCGTTTTCAGTAAGAGTTGCATTGAGGCATCAATTTCATTTTGTCTCTTAATTATAGCCTGCATGAAGACATATTTTTAAAACATATAGCCTTAACTCATCGCAAATATGAACATTTTTTATTCAAGTGAAGGGTACCTTCAACTCACACAACATTTCCCCTAATAATGGAATTAAACTAGACACGCTACCATTCATTGCAAGTCCATCTGTCCCACCAACCTACATGAATCGAAAATGCATTTGAGGTTCAGAAAGTACTTTATAATAAATGAAATAGTCTCCCCTTCATTAGTAAAAAAGTTTACACTTACTGGTGCATTAGTTTCATGGGAGATTTTAGTGCCATCAGTAGCGGTAGGTGGCTCTTGAATGCCCATAACTCCTTCAACGGGAAGGTCTCCAGCTTTCAAACCAGCAGGGCAAGTCTCAGACATTTTTTCAAAGGTCTCCAAATATTTTTCCGGGACTGTAGCTCAGGTATATTGAATGCACGCAGTGTCCTATTGGGGCAATGGTATTAATAGACCCATACAGAGGAATTCATTTTTACTTTTTTTTTTAAAATTTAGAAACAAGTGTTACTATATGTAATGTTAAAGTCATGTCCCTTGTATCTGTGTGTAGGTAATTCCATTTGCGTGAAAAAACTTTCAGAAATGTAAATTAGAGTTAATTTTTGACATTTACAAAATATTCATATAGCCATAGTAAATACTCTGCAATGCATCGCAGTAGCTGTAGTGGTTCAGGACCATTTACTATTGCTTTCATTAACAAACATAAATTCAGTCTGTGGGTTAACAAAGTGCCTGAATACTTATACACAAATAGGTATAAATCTCGATTGCTATGTAACACCCATTTGCACATGTTACGGCCTATACCCATTATTTAAAGCCATTAATGAAAGATTGCCATCTAAGGAGACTGCTCCCGCATCATGGAGCAGCGCGTCAATTTCAAATGAAGCCTCAAGCACCTGTACTACGCCCGCAGTCAAACGCCTGCATGTTACAGGTTTCCATTCCCATGTTTTTCATTAATTTAGTATAGCCTTTTAGCTAGAGTAAAACCTTAGTTGTCTAGCCGAGTAGGTGAAAACAACGTAACAGTACATTACTACATTATACATAATGCACGATTATGAATTATCATGTCAATTGGGTGGTTGGTCATTTTCTAAATTATTTAATTCTTCCAAACCATTATTATATAGATTTTTATAATAAGTAAAGGCCCTATATGACCGTTACAAGTGCGGCCATGTAGTGAATCACCCCTGCTACAATATAAATACTCCTTGGGCTCATGAATATTTATTCCAATAATTCTGGGTAATATTCGAACAAATCATAATTCATGAGTTCTGATAATTGGAAATGGTATGTTGTCTTTGAGGGAAAAAGGCCAGGAATTTATTGTTCGTGGTTAAATTGCCAAGTGCAAATTACAGGCTACAAAGATGCACGTTACGCGGTATACAAGTGTCGGGATCTAGCTGTCAAAGCTTGGTTTGAATATAACAGAACTGGTGGTAGTAGCACATCCTTTCATACAGGTAAATTTTTTATTAATTATCCAATGACACTAATTTACTTAGTCCTATTAAGTGTTTTCTATTTTTTAAATTACAGGAAATGAGAAGGATTCCGGTTTTTTAATTAAAGTATGCATGCAAGAATTGCTACTAGATACCACCAAAAAATTCAGAATTCCTCCGCCTTATTATACACTACAAGACAAGAAAATTGTTGATAACCAGGAACTTTTTAGATGTTATGGCACTTTGCAGACAAATTTAATTGGCAAACCGCCTGCTTGTATGGGTGAATATGCTGAAACTGAATTTGAGGCAAGGGAAACTGTGGCGCTACAACTATTACAACGATGGTTTGCTTCAACAGGGAAGATAATTAAAGATTTTAATTATTCTTATATTCAGATGTTAGAAGAGGAGAATAAACGTTTAGACGCAGAAAATTTTGACATCATTATGGAAAATGCGAGATTGAAACAACAATTGGATGAACTTAGACAAAGACCTTAACGTAGGCTTAAATAATTTAGACATGTTTTGTAATCAATTAAATATGACGTACTTTTAGTTAAATTTACATGTATTAATCATCGCTTAATTATGATAAATTACCAATTATTTTTAAAAATAGGTGAAAATTACCTTCATACAATAAAATACATCTTTATATAATTGTTATAATTAATATGAAATTAATGCACGTACAAAAGTGGTTATAAAATAAAGAAATATGAACATATTGACATCACATTATATTTACATCGTAAAGGATTCTCATCCACCTAATATAATAAATATAGCACTGTCACGAGGCCTATATAACGGTTCGTGTTGCTACAATGGAATGGACCTCTTCAAAGGGAAGAATAACACATTACAAGTATGGCACTCAGACATCATGACCAAAGGAGTAAAACCTATGTTGTTTTCAAGGGTAGGCAACCTGGAATATATTGCTCATGGATTGAATGTCATCAGCAAGTTAATGCTTTCCCAGGTTGCTTGTTCAGGTCCTATTCTTCCATGGAAGAAGCTCAAACGGAATGGTTGCGGTACTGGGGCATGATATACGTTGGTGACGTCCCAGCTAATGTTGATAACAACGTTCCTGAACAGGCTCATCATGCCGAAGAAGCAGTAGACGTGGTCGTGGTGGAAGGTGGTGTCGTTATGCGTCCCAAGGGATCCCACTTGCTTACATGGGTTGTTATTGTGACTTTCTTCCTAACTTTGGCTGTGCTTATTGTGTCAAGTGTCTTGGCACTGTAAACGTTGATCTGAAAGCATTTAGCAAACCACCTACGTCAATTAGGACTACTACATTAGGACTTTGTTTAGTAGTTATGTTTGTTCCCCTAGGACTAGTATCTTAGTGTTCATCGTTTCATGCAGTACCTACATTTGCTTCCAGCAATCGATGGTCTTATGCTTGTATTTTATGGCTCCTCTAATGCAAGGTTGTTTTGGTTTGTGGATGTTCAGTATGAATGAGAGCAATCAACAATTAACACTTTTTACTGGGTCTGTAGTTTATATGTATGTAGTAAAATATTGATTTAGGTGCATTTTTTAAATTATCCATTGCAATAATAGTAGTGGAAAATAACTGACAATTACTTTTCCATTGATCCTGCATAAAAGACAAAAAACATGGCCTTACATGAGGACCTTATATTACCTTAAGTTCTGTTTTCCAAAAAAACACCTTTATACAATATAGGTACAATATTTTAGAATGAAAGATTAAAATAGTAGTGTCTTTAATTGTGTCAGACCTGAACCACACCAAAAAGTAAACATGCATGGAACATGGACGTCGTACAACCTACACATAGTTTTTTTGTAAAGGATTAATTTAATACCGTGTATGGGGTATTTTTCCTAAATTTCCTCTAATTATTTAGTAATTAATTAACCGTAATTACGTGTAATGCCGGAAAATCACAAAAATTGGACGCAGTCACCCTCTGGCCACCCCAAACTCACCTCAAGACCCATGGGTCCAGACTCACACGTCAAACCCGCATGACCTTCTCCCATCCCGGAAACTCACTCAGGGCTTTCAATCCAACTGAGAACGTGGCTCCTACCAATGACTCACCGACCTAACGAAGCCGAAACGAGACGATACCTCGCCAGTTCCATCCACACCGTCCAAGGACCCCACCGTAAATTTCTCACAATTTTTCGCCGTGTATGGGGTATTTTTCCTAAATTTCCTCTAATTATTTAGTAATTAATTAACCGTAATTACGTGTAATGCCGGAAAATCACAAAAATTGGACGCAGTCACCCTCTGGCCACCCCAAACTCACCTCAAGACCCATGGGTCCAGACTCACACGTCAAACCCGCATGACCTTCTCCCATCCCGGAAACTCACTCAGGGCTTTCAATCCTACTGAGAACGTGGCTCCTACCAATGACTCACCGACCTAACGAAGCCGAAACGAGACGATACCTCGCTAGTTCCATCCACACCGTCCAAGGACACCACTGTAATTTTCTCACAATTTTTCGCCGCGCAGGGGTGTTTTTCCTAAATTTCCTCTAATTATTTAGTAATTAATTAACCGTAATTACGTGTAATGCCGGAAAATCACAAAAATTGGACGCAGTCACCCTCTGGCCACCCCAAACTCACCTCAAGACCCATGGGTCCAGACTCACACGTCAAACCCGCATGACCTTCTCCCATCCCGGAAACTCACTCAGGGCTTTCAATCCTACTGAGAACGTGGCTCCTACCAATGACTCACCGACCTAACGAAGCCGAAACGAGACGATACCTCGCCAGTTCCATCCACACCGTCCAAGGACACCACCGTAATTTTCTCACAATTTTTCGCCGCGCAGGGGTGTTTTTCCTAAATTTCCTCTAATTATTTAGTAATTAATTAACCGTAATTACGTGTAATGCCGGAAAATCACAAAAATTGGACGCAGTCACCCTCTGGCCACCCCAAACTCACCTCAAGACCCATGGGTGCAGACTCACACGTCAAACCCGCATGACCTTCTCCCATCCCGGAAACTCACTCAGGGCTTTCAATCCAACTGAGAACGTGGCTCCTACCAATGACTCACCGACCTAACGAAGCCGAAACGAGACGATACCTCGCCAGTTCCATCCACACCGTCCAAGGACACCACCGTAATTTTCTCACAATTTTTCGCCGCGCAGGGGTGTTTTTCCTAAATTTCCTCTAATTATTTAGTAATTAATTAACCGTAATTACGTGTAATGCCGGAAAATCACAAAAATTGTACGCAGTCACCCTCTGGCCACCCCAAACTCACCTCAAGACCCATGGGTCCAGACTCACACGTCAAACCCGCATGACCTTCTCCCATCCCGGAAACTCACTCAGGGCTTTCAATCCAACTGAGAACGTGGCTCCTACCAATGACTCACCGACCTAACGAAGCCGAAACGAGACGATACCTCGCCAGTTCCATCCACACCGTCCAAGGACACCACCCTAATTTTCTCACAATTTTTCGCTGCGCAGGGGTATTTTCCTAAATTTCCTCTAATTATTAAGTAATTAACTGTCCGTACTTACAGTTTCCATAGCTAATTAAATCCTAATTACTGGTTTTAAAAATGAAATTGGTTTACCTATCACAATTCAAAAATATATATTATTAATTAAAATTCGAAGTACTTTACTTCAAAAAAATCTACAACTACTACAACATTTCTTACATAACAAAACTACAACATATTTATTTAAATTCATTACATTTATTAACTAAAATCAAATTGTTCCATAAATAATATTACCCCAACTAAAAAATTTTAAACATCTACACGTCTTTAACAATCCCTTATACCCACATACGTTTCATTCTAATTCATAAATCCATAAAAAAAATATCATAATTACATTCGAATCCATTAATGCCTATACTCATTTCTTTCATAATTACTTAAGATAAAATACTCTCTAAAATTAAAAAAAAAATATTGGGCTTCACGAAAAAATACCTCACTTCTGGGCCATGTATGTTTACAAAATTGATAAAAACCTCTAACATTACTAATTACAAAAAATAGATTTGCAAGGGTCTAAGGGTAAAAACAGGTAACCTTCTTCCAACCTATATAACCCAAGGGTCTCACCGTCCACCTCACATCAGTAACTACGAACTCCAAACGACGCACTCGATCTGCCATGGATTCGAAGGCCGCTCCTTCCAATGGACCCAGTGCAGCAAAAACTCACCGCCCAGCAACGCCGATCATCACCCAAAGGTGAGTTCTTCATCATACCTGTGTATTTAGTTCATTTAAACCCTATCTTCTGTGACTGCATGTTCCTGCCTCGAAGTGCCCCTGCATGCTACGATCCTTTACCAAGTTCGTAAAGACTTATTGTAATCACTTCAAAAAGTTTTCCCTTTTCAAATAACCTTTTCATTCACTGGAACACCTATCGTGGTCCCCTTAGGGTTTATAAAAACCTTAACTTTTCCTCAACAATACCAACCCCACTACACTGTATTCGCACTGCCCTAAATTTCTGACATTTTAAGTTCAAAATACAGTAAAAAAACTACTACTTTAGCTATATCCTAAAAAACAAATGTGTCAGAGATTGGGACCACTGTCAACTGCTAGTTGCCTTGTTAATATACAGAATAAGTTCATGCCATGTGAGAACAGATTCAGGATCTAAAAAATTACATATACAATATTACTAATTTAGGAAAAATAAATCCAAGTTCTCATTTTGAAGATGGGACCACTTACACAGAGTTAGCAAAACAGTGCATTTTTATAGAGTACATGTTAAATTACCCCATCACTACGGTATAAAAAATCAAATGTGCTTTCCAAAGATAACATTTACTCTTAATTTAACTCATGTAGATATTCCAGACTCCTTCCTACTAATTTGCTAAATACCTATCCACGCATTTTCATTAATATCCAACTATTCTACTACATGATATCAACTAAAATTGAAATATTTAACATTGTCTTCAAATATTAAAAACGTATACGACAATTACTTTACTTGTTTGCTTCGGTAAGTGTCATTGCCATCAACCATACAATAGCTAAAATAGGACTCCCCAGTTAAATTAAATCACATCACACGTTATGTCGCACTCATACATCCAGCACAAAAAATTGACTCCCTTACTGTTAACTCTTGTATTCATTTCAATTGCTTTTATTCAATGTCCACCACTACATATGCATTTATTCTGTCCCGAAAAATTGACACACAACTTATATATATGTTATTTTAATGTAGGAAACACAGATCGGTTCTAGGATGTACTTACAAGGCAAAGTGGCATCCTTATCAGGTAATACAATCTCCATGCTCAATAATTCCAAGCATGCAACATCTTTATATATTTTTCCTCTTCTATTATTGCCATGCAGACTAGGATAAGGGTTGCAAAACATTTGAATGACTGCCTCCTCCCTCGGTTGGACGAAATAGTTGAGTTCAGAGACCCAGCAGGAAATTCCCACAACATAGCGGTCAACATACACAACGATAGGCAATGGTTTGAGGACGGAATTCTACAAATGATGCACTTCTACAAGCTTAATGAAACAGTTGATATTCACTACACCTACACCGAGGATGACTACATTGGACTTAAAATATGGCGCAATAACAATTTGTGTGAAATTCAGTACCCTCAACCTCAGCAAGTGCAGGCAGATATCAATGACGAACCTACTGAAGTTATAAATATCGAAGATGACATTGACATCAAAGATGAACCTCAAGAAGATATAGACAATGAAGAGGAACTCCTAGAAATTCCCCCTGAATCAGACGATGAAGAGGAAATCATACAAATTCCCCATGGAACTACCAAAGCCCTATGGACTGCTAAACTGACTAAAGCAAATGAAGGTGGCAGACAAGGATTGGTAACTACTTTCATTCCCTATATTTCACACTGAATAGCATTGCCTACCAATCACTGCCTTTGATTGCATAACATTAAATAGTAAATAACATAAAATTCTTATTTGCAGGTCATCCCAGTTACAATAGTAGCAGAATTACTTGCTAAAAAACAGAAATTTTTGAATATCTATGTCCCATTTCGTGGTCTACAACCATGGAAGCTTTTGTGGAACAAAAAGATTCCAAAACACTGTCGTCTAGGACAAGGATGGTACCAATACTGTAGGGAGAAGAGACTTCAAGAAGGCGATGAACTATGGTTCTGGAACGTGGATGGTACACAGTTCATAAGTTTCCAACTCAGACGTCCCAGGGCTTAGGACCAACTGCTCCATTTCCTACACAGCCGCAAGTACTCTAAAAGTTTTTTGTGGATTGCCAAATCATTTGCACCTCTGGCTAAATATGTGAAATAGTACTTTTAATTTGCTAGAACTTACGTATTTTCTTCTTAACACATATTAATCGGTGACTGTTGCTTAATGTATTTATATATGTGTTTTGTGCTTAAAGACCTTATCAGTTCAAGTAACCCTTTGTTTGTTCAAAGGGTAGCAGTTCCGTATATTCACTGTGAATGGAATCGCATTTAACATTTCTGATTTATATTGACCAAAGGGACTACATGCTAATTTTATAAATTCCGCAAGGTAATTACGACAAGGACTAAACTGAAATTTTAAAGAATTCGACTATAAAATAAGAGCAGGTAGCCGGTCATCAATCTAAGCCGTCCCCTCAAAATTAATGAAATCCAACGGTTCAAAACTAGTGTAACACCGGTGAGACACAATTTTAGTGTCTCACCGTAGACACCACCGTCTCCCAATACCCAAATTTCCATGTGACTTGCATCATTCCCTCACTTGGGCCACATACAGATTCCTCAAAAGCCTACCTTGAAACCCTTCCTTCAAACATAGAACTCATTCTTCTTCCCCCAATTAACAAAGAGGACTTACCACAAGGAGCATACCCTGGAATCCTAATTCAACTCACTGTTACTCTATCTCTGCCCTCAATTCATGAGGTCTTGAAATCCTTGAGCTCAAAAGCACCATTCGTTTCGTTAATTGCGGATGTTTTTGCATTTGAAGTACTGGAATATGCAAAGGAGTTCAACTCCATGTCCTACCTTTACTTCCCTGGTTCAGCTATGGTACTGTCACTCAATTTACATTTGACAAAACTGGATGAAGAAGTTTCAGGTGAGTTCAGAGACTTAACAGAACCCATACAGTTACCAGGTTGTGTTCCAGTCTTGGGGCATGATCTTCCAACCCCAACCCAAAATCGATCAAGTGAAGCCTACCAACTGTATGTTGAACGTACCAAAAGAATGTCCATAGCTGATGGAATCTTGTTCAACAGCTTCTTAGAAATGGAATCAAGTACTATAAGAGCATTGGCTGCAGAGGGAAATGACGAGATCAAGTTTTACCCCGTTGGACCCATTACACAAAAAATGTCAAGAAATGATGCTGATAAGTCTAAATGTTTAAAATGGTTGGATAACCAACCACCATGTTCTGTTTTGTATGTTTCTTTTGGAAGTGGTGGAACACTCTCTCAACGCCAAATCAATGAGCTTGCTTTGGGTTTGGAACTGAGTGGTCAAAGGTTCTTGTGGGTTTTGAGACCACCAAGTGATTCAGTTAGTGCTGCTTACTTTGAAGCTACAAAACAGGACCCTTTGCAATTCTTACCAAGTGGGTTTTTGGAAAGAACCAAGGAACAAGGTTTGGTTGTGCCTTTGTGGGCACCTCAGGTTCAGATACTCAGTCACAATTCAGTTGGAGGATTCCTGAGCCATTGTGGTTGGAATTCGGTTTTAGAGAGTATTCAAGAGGGAGTGCCAATAATAGCATGGCCTCTCTTTGCAGAGCAGAGGATGAATGTTGTGATGTTAACTGATGGCCTTAAAGTAGCATTAAGGCCAAAATTTAACGAGGATGGCATAGTGAAAAAGGAAGAAATTGCAAAGGTGATAAAATGTTTGATGGAAGGGGAGGAAGGTAAAGGAATGCACAACAGAATGAAGAATTTAAAAGTTTCTGCTACTAATACGCTGAAAGATGGTTCTTCAACACAGACCCTGTCTGAGCTGGCTAGCCAATGGGAGAATTTGGGTGGGAATTAGGAAAGTAAATTTTCTCAAGTTCTTTTGATTTTGATCTTTCTATTTGTCTGTGGTTTTCTTAATTTGTTTTCTTTGTCGAGGTGAAGTTGTCATTGCTTGGTTGCTGTGATGTATTGTATTGTTGACACAAGAAATTGGGTCTTATTAGTGGAACAAGTTCCATATGTAAATCCTATGAGAACAATAATGAGAATTCTAATTCTAGATAGAATGTAAATCATAAAAATAATTAAAAGTGTTCGAACTAGAGAGAAAAGAAAGGAGTATTTAGACTAAATTTTCATTGATCTGAATTCAATTGAATTACAAAGCTGGGAGAGCCTCATCTATAATATTACATTGGGGAAGCATTTTTATTACTCTTAATCCATAAAATATTTATTTAGGTTACAGATAAATTTTGAAATTAATTAGTCCTATATTAATTACAATATATTAAATTTAAATATAAAGTATATTTTTTTTACTTTCACTTTATATATACCCTATTATCAGGGGTAATCCTATTCGAGCCTTAGTCATAGTTAAGGCTCTCACTCCTCGCTAAGATTGTGTTTAGTGGATTTAAGGTCCCGAAAGTTCTTCCCACAGTTTCAGCCTGCGTTATCAGCTGGGCCACTATTTTTAAAAATTTTAGAAAACTGATTTAATCAAATATTATTTACATAATGATTTGTGTCACACTTATTTAATAGCTATTAAAAAAACAGCTAAAATTATTCACAGGAGACCTTCCTGCTTATACTATTTTCTTTTTTACTTTTTTTTATCACACTCTAATTTTTTTTGTTATCTATCTATCTATCTATCTATCTATATCTATATCTATATATTAACAAAGTAACAAGTAAAAAAATATTTTAATCACTATTCATGGATTATTTTATTATTATTATTACTTTTTATCATCAAAAGTCGTGCTACTTCTTATATTAAAGTAATGTTGTTTAATTTATAGATATAAATACATATGAGTACAAATGTATTTGTTAAGATTGATACTGAAATTTAGATGTGGTAATATAATAAAATGTATTGATTAATTTACATCAAACTTATTGTGTATTTTCATAATATTTTATTATTATTATTATTACTATTTGTATGAAAAGTCGTGCTACCTCTTATATTAAGGTAACATTGTTTAATTTATAAATATAAATACACGTGAGTACAAATATATTTGTTAAGATTGATAATGAAGTTTGGATGTGGTAATATAATAAAATGTGTTTATTAACAAAGTAACAAGTAAAAAAATATTTTAATCACTATTCATGGATTATTTTATTATTATTATTACTTTTTATTATCAAAAGTCATGCTACTTCTTATATTAAAGTAATGTTGTTTAATTTATAGATATAAATACATATGAGTACAAATGTATTTGTTAAGATTGATACTGAAATTTAGATGTTGTAATATAATAAAATGTATTGATTAATTTACATCAAACTTATTGTGTATTTTCATAATATTTTATTATTATTATTATTACTATTTGTTATGAAAAGTCGTGCCACCTCTTATATTAAGGTAACATTGTTTAATTTATAAATATAAATACACGTGAGTACAAATATATTTGTTAAGATTGATACTAAAGTTTGGATGTGGTAATATAATAAAATGTGTTTATTTACATCAAATTTATTGTGTACTTTCATAATATATTATTAACATTAAATTTTTTTAATTTATAGATATTGTTACACATAAGTACAAATATGTTTGTTGAGATTGATACTAAAGTTTGGATGTGATAATACAATAAAATGTGCTGATATATATCAAATATATTGTGTATTTTCATAATATATTATTTACATTAAAATTGTTTAACTTATAGATATTGATACACATGGGTACAAGTATATTTATTTCGATCGTTTAATTTATATATATTTATATTTGTATGCACTAATTTATATATATCTATTTATCTATAATTCTACAATTATTAGGTTTTTAATTAATTTCCATGCACTGTTTATAACCTCATGTTTTGTTCTCTAATTATATTTTATTATTCCCACTATTTCTTATTATTTATCGTTTAAGGTTTTTATACAAAGATTAAGAAATGTTATATATATATATATATATGAGGAGGGTTATAATTACACCAGTGTAAATTACACCAAGTGTTACACCGCTGAATAATTTTTTAACGGATCATTGTATTAAATAATCCACTGTTGGATTGAAAGTTACTATCATATAGATCATATATATAAAATTTTACATTAATCCGAAATTATTTGATATGTCATCGAGATGTCTCAAAATTAACGTTATATATACATTTGAAATATATGAAAAATCCAACCATTTGATTATCAAGTTATTAGTGTCAAAATTTTGTGAAATTTGACACATATAATCATGATGATTAACAAACATAATTTAACGGTTGCTGTTTTGGAGTAAAACTATACTCCAAATCGACATGACATGGTGGCATTTACGAGTCACGCTGTCGTCCTAATACGATGACATTCTGACGAGGAATGTCAAATATAGCAGCCGACCAGACCAGTCCAGATATGAGCTCAGATACCCCATTTATACTATCAAGAAGCATTGACGAGATGGTGCGGCATACCGCGCCGACATACCATGTCGACGTCTATATCCGAGGATCTACTGACATTAAAGATTCCACTAGCGCGTGTTTGAACGACAGAAATGGCGCGTGAACCCGTAAATCACAGGGACGGTTACACGCGCGTAACCAACTTTCCCGCCTAAATCACATTATAAATACAGGTGATTCAGAGAGAAAAGGTACGCATTTTCTATTACAATCACTACTGTTTCCTACCTCTCTGATACACACTCTTACGTTAAGCATCGGAGTCCCTTGCAGGTACCCCTGCACCACCGTCTCCAGCTTCAGCCTTCCAGAGATCGAAGCTCGCAGTGAAGAAGATTCACTCTCGGACTTTCCAGAAGTTCATTGGCGCCGTCTGTGGGGACTTTTGTTCTCAAGTTTGATAATCTTCGATCTCTAGATTAAACCTTGATCGTCCTCCTTGCACAATGGTGACTACCAGAAGCGGACAGTCTCAAACCGGAGAAGGAACCATTCCTCACGTAACTTCAACCACCATTCCAGCCATGACTTCCTTCCGTGGCCGGAATTGTCTCGACACTTGCCGGAATCCCGATTCCAACCTCTCGCGCAGGACCATCGCGAGCAAGAAATGTTCCATTACTCATTCCAGAAAACCTCAGAGCATCATCACCACCTCCAAACCAACCTTCCAGAGGAGAACTGATCGACTTCATCAGACGTCAGGAAGAGATGTTAGGCGAGTATGCTCGACGCCTCGATCGATTGGAACACGAGCGTGAAATTGAGCTCCTCAACCGACGTACTGTTGCAGATCTTGCCACTGGAAGACAAAAAACCACTCAGCATCAAGCCTCACAGAGAGAGGAACACCTTTCCAAACAAGAGAAAATTCCGACTCCTATGCCGACTCAGCGGTCTCCGAGAATCTCAGTCCAATCAGTGCATTCGAACTCGCCACCACCACGGAAAATCATTCCGATAAACGACGAGTCCAGACATATACAAGACGAAGAGGTGATCCAAGTCGTCCTTCCCTTCTCTGAACGGATCATGCTTTTCCCTATCGACAAGAGGTTTGAGAAGGTTCCGGTTCCAGAGTTGTATGACGGAACAGGTGATCCGCTGGAACATTTGGATGTTTATGAATCTGCTATGTCGGTAAGAAGCGCATCAGGTCCGATCATGTGTAGAGTTTTTCCTCTGTCGTTGAAGAAGACCGCGCTGAGATGGTTCCAGACCCTACCTGCGAGGTCTATCAACACCTGGGCCGAGTTACGTCAGTAAATTCATCACAAGCTTTACCACAAGTAAGGTTCAACCAAAGACGGAGGCATCTTTAAAACAAATCCGCCAAGGACCCTCAGAGTCTCTGCGAGATTATATCAGTAAGTTCACAAGAGAAGCGTTGCTAGTCCAAGGTCTTCAACCCGGAGTCCAACTTATGCTGGCAAAAGATGGGCTCATACCACATTCTCCTTTTTGGATAGACTTATCCAAAAGAAAACCAAATAACATGGAGGATTTTTGAATCGTGCGGAGAGTTACATCAGTTTAGAAGACGAAGAAATGGCTTTGAAATTGAAAGATACGGTATCGACAGATCAACCACAGAAGGAGCAAGGGCAGAAGAGTAAAAATAAAGAAAATAAAGGCAACAGAGAGCCTTTCGGACGATATACATCCTATACCCCCTTAAATCAATCTCGCGAGAAGATTATGAACGAGATTCTCCATGTCGAGATGTACGAAGCTGGCATGAGGAGACCAAGACCTCAGAGGACGGGGCCAAATACCGACAAGACCAAATATTGCAGATTCCATAAATCTCATGGCCATGATACAGACCAATGCCTCAATTTGAAAGATTCCATCGAGGAACTCATCCAGCGGGGGAAACTTCGAAGATTCAAGAAGGAGGCTGATTATCAGTCAAGAAGGGATAACACCCAGGGTCGGGGACATAACGAACGAAAGGAGGAAAGACGACACGAATCTAGCCGACATGACAGAAGCAGATCTCGAACGAGGTCCCCTCGTCCAGAAAGGTCGACATCTAAGAGGCCATCTGAAAAATCTCCACCTCACGATTCTCATCGAGAACGTAGAAGCGTCTCTCGACATCACACTCCATCTCGAGAAGAGCCTTCCTCTTCAAAACATCCAGTGATCTATGTGATAGCAGGGGGATTCGCAGGAGGAGGAGAATCAAGCAATGCAAGGAAAAGGCATTTGAAAGAAGTTATGTCGGCATCATCTTCCTCCCCATCCGCGAGGTGGCACGCGACGAAAACTTCCCCCATTAACTTTTTCAGAAGATGACTATGGCCCAGTCATCCCAGGACACGATGATCCAATGCTCATAAAGGTCATGATGGCAAATCATGAAGTCAGGAGAGTCTTTATCGATCAAGGAAGCTCGGCAGACGTTCTGTTCATGAAGACTTTCCACCTCCTCAACATTCCTAAAACAGATATGATTCCATATAAAGGGGGCGATTTGATTGGGTTCACAGGAGATAAAATCCAGCCTGCCGGATATGTAGAACTCCTCGTGACATTTGGTGAAACTCCTTTAACCAAAACCACTAAAGTACGGTTTTTGGTGGTCAACTGCCCGGCGACTTATAACGCGATCTTAGGAAGGCCGACTCTCAACACAATTGGGGCCATCATCTCGACCAACCATTTGATGATGAAATTTTGGAGCGATGACGGGAAGGTGATCAGCTTGCGCGGCGACCAAGTAATGGCACGTTCTTGTTATAAGGAATCTTTGAAAATTTCCAAGACAGAGAAGACAACTTCCACCGGAGAAACGCGAGGAACATCCATCATCAGTTGGTGTAATGTTGACAGACTTGGATGTCAGGGAAGACTTCAAAGAAACCCGTCCTATTCCCGATGGAGAATTTAAAACATTGCAGATCGGATCCAAACCCGACCAAACAGTCCAAATTGGTTGTGGATTATCAGAAAAAGTTGAAGAAGAACTCTGCGCCCTTATCCAACAAAACGCCGACTTATTTGCCTGGACCGCCGCCGATATGCCAGGTTTAGACCCCGAGGTCATTTGTCATCGGCTCTCCGTGGATCCGAAAGTCAAACCAGTCGAGCAACGGACGAAGAAACATGTCGGTGGATAGAGCAGAAGCTGTAAAGCAGCAAGTAGTGGAACTACTCGATGCCGCCTTTATCCGAGAAGTCAAATACACGACTTGGTTGTCTAATGTAGTTTTGGTTAAAAAGTCAAATGGAAAATGGCGAATGTGCGTTGACTATACCAATTTAAATAAAGCATGCCCTAAAGATTCTTACCCCTTGCCTAATATCGACCGATTGGTCGACAAATCTTCTGGTTTTCGCCTCTTATCTTTTATGGATGCATATTCGGGATATAACCAAATTCCAATGTACCCTCCTGACCAAGAAAAAACGGCGTTCATGACTGAAGGAGCAAACTATTGTTATAGAATGATGCCATTTGGACTTAAGAATGCGGGGGCAACTTACCAGAGGATGATGAATATGGTTTTTCAACATCAAATTGGTCGAGTAGGTGGAGGTTTATGTAGACGATATGATAGCAAAAAGCCTGACAGACGAGACTCATACTCAAGATCTCGGCGAAGTCTTTGACCAACTCCGTCGATATAATATGAGACTCAATCCCAAGAAATGCACCTTTGGAGTTCGCGCAGGGAAATTCCTCGGTTTCATGCTTACGGAGCGAGGTGTAGAAGCTAATCCTGATAAATGTCGCGCCATCCTCGACATGAAAAGCCCCACCTCGGTAAAAGAAGTTCAACAATTAACAGGGAAGGATCGCCGCATTAACAAGGTTCATTTCGAAGTCCGCATCCCGGGCACTCCCATTCTTTCACCTCTTAAAGAAAGGAAAGTCTTTTGATTGGAACGATGAATGTGAAGAAGCCTTTCAGCAAATAAAGGTAATATTATCATCACCACCCTGTATTGTCAAGGCCAAATGTAGGAGAAACACTTTACTTATATCTCTCAGTTGAGGGAGGAAGCGATTGCCGCAGCATTGATCCGAGAACAAGAAGCCACTCAACTTCCAGTATTCTTCATCAGCAAAGCCCTGCAAGGAGCAGAACTGAGGTACCCAAGGTAGAAAAAATGGCGTTAACACTTATCACAGCAGCTCGTCGACTTCGACATTACTTTCAAGCTCACCCAGTCATTGTGAGAACCGATCAACCGATTAGACAAATCCTTCACAGACCAGATCTGGCCGGTAGGATGGTATCATGGGCTGTTGAGTTATCCGAATTTGGAGTGACTTACCAGCCTCGGCAAGCAGTCAAGGCCCAAGTCCTTTCAGACTTCATAGCCGAATTAACTCCGACAGCTGAATCTCCTGATAGTTGGTGGGATGTGCATGTCGATGGATCCTCAAATAAAAAAGGAAGCGGAGCAGGAATACTCTTAGAAAATGCAGAAGGTGTCATCTTGGAGCATTCTTTGAGCCTATCGTTCCCAACATCCAATAATCAAGCCGAATACGAAGCAATGATAGCAGGATTGAGAATGGCGACCGAGGTCGGGGCGAAACGAGTTCGTGTCAACAGCGATTCACAACTAGTAGTCTCACAGATCAACGACACTTACCAAGTAAAAGATCCCATGCTGGAAAAATACCTTGAAGTCGTCAGAAATCTATGCAGTAAATTTGTCGAGGTTGAGATAAACCACATCCCCAGAGAAAGAAACGCCAGGGCCGATATACTTTCAAAACTCGCCAGTACAAGGTCGTCAGGAAATAACAAGTCTGTGATTCAAGAAGTAATCTCGGCACCAACTATCGTCATGTCAATAGATGAAAAGGGGATATGCTGGTATGAAGATATACAGAAATACCTTCAAGATGGAACCTTACCTGATGACCCTGACAAGTCGAAGCGTATTTTGAGGCAGGCGGCGAGGTATTGTCTGATAGACGGAGTCTTATATCGAAGAGGCTTAGCACAGCCACTCATGAAGTGCATATCAGGAAACATTATCGAATATGTCATGGCCGAAGTACATGAAGGCATATGTGGACATCACCCTGGAGGTCACTCATTATCTCGGAAAATCTTGAGGGCAGGATATTACTGGCCCACCATGGAAGTCGACTGTGTTCTGTATGTCAAAAAATGCCCATCCTTCCAGAAACATGCTGACATCCACAAAGCACCTGCCGAAGCTTTATGGTCCATTTCCGCCCCTTGGCCATTTTCATGGTGGGGAATTGATATACTGGGCCCATTCCCAACAGCTCCAGGACAATTAAAGTATCTTGCTGTGGCAGTAGATTACTTCACCAAATGGATTGAGGCCCAACCATTAGCTAAGATCACGGCAAAAAACTTATCCAAGTTCTTTTACCGATTCATCATCTGCAGGTTTGGAATTCCCAACACAGTGGTATCCGACAACGGCACACAATTCACTGATAAAGGATTTCGAGGTTTGATGGCAGATTTTCACATAACACACAGATTTTCCTCAGTGGAGCATCCCCAAACAAATGGACAGGCCGAAGCGGCCAACAAGGTAATCCTTAAAGGCCTTAAGAAAAGGCTTGAGTCGGCAAAAGGACTCTGGGCTGAACAATTACCCAATGTTCTGTGGGCTTATCACACAACCCCACATTCAACTACGGGAGAAACGCCATTCAGATTGGCTTATGGAGTTGATGCCGTGATTCCAGTAGAGATTGGCGAAGAGAACTTTCGACTTCATGCCTATGATAAGAATTGTAATGAAGGGAGGATGCGAGAAGAATTGGATCTAATAGAGGAAGTACGCGAAAGAGCCTCAATCCGAGAAGCGGCAATTAAATTACAGTCTGCAAGACGTCGACAAAAGAGCCTCATTCCGCGTTCCTTTGAAGTCGGGGATTTGGTCTTAAGAAGAGCCGATGTTGGCAATAGAAATGCGACTCAAGGGAAGCTAGCCGAGAATTGGGAGGGGCCATACCGTGTCATCTCAAAAACAGGAACTGGGGCATATAGAATAGAAACTTTACTTGGAATTCCATTACCACGAACTTGGAATATCGACAAGCTCCGGAAATACTTCAGCTAACTGTAAATGTTTTTGAATAAATAAAGATTCAGTTTTCATATTCAAATCTTGGGCTTAGTCCCTCGACTTAAGACTTCGTATCAAGGATATGCTCCTCGGGCAATCTCGGGCTTAGTCCCTCGACTTAACGCTTCGCGTCGAGGATACGCTCCTCGGGCAATCTCGGGCTTAGTCCCTCGACTTAACGCTTCGCAGTCGAGGATACGCTCCTCGGGCAATCTCGGGCTTAGTCCCTCGACTTAACGCTTCGCGTCGAGGATACGCTCCTCGAGCAATCTCGGGCTTAGTCCCTCGACTTAACGCTTCGCGTCGAGGATACGCTCCTCGAGCAATCTCGAACTCAGTCCTTCGACTTAACGCTCCGCGTCAAGGATACGCTCCTCGGGTAAAGTCGAGCGTCATCCCTCGAGGAGAATATTTAAACTTTACCAAATTCGAGGATAAGTTCCTTGAAATATTCAGGTATATACAAAAGTTACCCTTGATAATTGTCGATATAATTTGTTCATAACAAGAAATACTTAAAACAAAACATTCAACGTCATTATCATATATAAACCTAGTCAAAATATTTAGAACACAAAAGAATGCTAGCCTACTGGCCCTTCATGCTTCAATATCACTCGAAAGGAGACTTTCTTTATCTTCCTACTCAGTTTCTTCATCTGCTCGAAGTTTTGGGGTACTCAGAATCACATCTCCTAGGGGTCCCCTCAACTGTCACCAGTCGGAAGAACATCGTACCATTTTCCATCTTTGACAGTACAGACTGTCGACATCCCCTTTGTATTTAAGCTTACTTCAGGGTTAAGAAACTTCATCTGTTTTATGGCCTCGTAAAAATACAAAGCAGAAGCATCAATCCATAATTTCTCGGCCTGCACCCTCTCCGCAGTCTCTTCAGCTAATTTGACTTCCAATTCTCTTACCTTCTCTTTTAGCTCAATATTTTCTTTTTGGGCAAGAGATGCTGCTTCAGAAGCAGATGTTGCGTCACTGCGAGCTGAAGTAAGCTCAGCAGAAGCCAATTCTGCCTTCTTCTCAGCATCCTTCTTCTCGGCAGTTAAAACTTCGACTTGTTTACTCAGAGCGAGGTTCTCTTCATAAAGTTTATCCTTTTCCACCCTCATAAGTCGAACCTCGTTAATAGCTTCTTGCATCCGAAGCTCATCAGCTTCAAGCTTTCCCTTGACTTTTTCTAACTCTTCCTTCAAAGGCAAGAGCGCATTTAAGTCACGCACCGAGCAGGCAAAGTATTGCGACATCATTGCAAACCTCATTGCCCAACTCGATGCGTGATTCATAAACTCGGTTATTTCTGCCTCAGACTTGTTAACAAATAGATTTTGAGCCTGAACTGCCAAGTAGCGCCGAACCTCCTCTTTGGTCATGTTCGAAGGAGGCAAGCTACTACAGGATGGCCCTTCCCCTTCCTTTGAAGTATCTTCAGAATACCAAGAAGAAGCTCTCTTCACTTCTTCGTTACCCTTCTTCTCTTCAGGTGTCTTGAAAACAGGGACACCATCAATTTTAGCACTGCTCGAAGCCCCTAACTTTGGCCTCTTCACTATTGTCGGGTCAATAATCTCGACATTAGCAGTCTTCTTCTGGGCTTCCTGCTCCTTCCTTTTTAACAGTTTCTCGGCAAGTTTCGCCCTCTGTGCTGCCGCCATAGTTTCTGCAAAAGAAGATAAATGATTAAGCATCAACACGAACTTTAGAGATAGGTACGAATTACAGAAAATATTTACCCAATGACTGTCGAGATGCGTCACCGCCCTCTTCAATAACTTCGCTACTCGGCAAAGTTCCAAAGTCCCTCACAAAATTCTTAATTTTATCCACGACTTCCTTTTCATCTTCGGACAATTCCTTATAACTGACAGTATATTCCGAAGAAGATTTTTCAAAATGGGCTTGGCTCCAGTAAGGATAAATCATCCCACGACCGTCCTCGCCAAGGATATTTTGCCGACCTTCGCCAATCGGCTTACAAAATACATACTTATCTTTAAAGTTTCGATAGGACTCTTGAAATATTTCAAAGATTTTCCCACCACTACCAGCCCGAAGGGACAGCCATGAATACCGGGTTGGACCGTCCTTTACTACCAAGGGACGAAAGAAGTGAAAGAAGATATTCGAGTTAAGCTCCAGCTTCAACCCATGGCATAAAATCATAAAACTTCTTACGAAAGCCCATGCGTTAGGATGAAGTTGAGAAGGCGCCACCTCCAGGTGATGAAGGACCTCCAACTCGAACCAGTGAAAAGGAAGCCAAAATCCGAGGTCCTCAAAGACGGATTTATACATCGGAATAAAGAGGTTATCCTTCAAATCTCCTTGAGTACATATACGGTCGTCCATTCTCGGGGGCACTAAACTCCACTTATCCTCGTTGCCTGGTTCCACCCATTCCACATCGCGAAACCCCGACTCCAAAGACCCCTCGGAGGTGTATATGCTGGGAGTCCCAATCGCTTCTCTATCTACCCATGTTAAGCTCGACAACGCTTTCCGGCACAGGATAGTTTGTACCCGGAGAGGTATAAATCTTCCGCTTTCCCATCTCGGACCTGTCCAAAAGTCCTGAGTTAAAATTAATTTGAGATGAAGAATCAATTCCGCGGTCAGCAAAGCTGATCACGGACGATTCCGCGGAACATCCCTGAGAAGTCATACTTCCCCAAAGTATGAGCAGTCCCAACAACCGACTCACTAAAACTGAAAAGATTTGAACTTTCCCGTATTCCCCTTCTGGCTACGAGATTCAGGAATACTAGGATCCTCAGGATCATCTAGAACAACAATACAGTGACGCCTAGCCTCTAACTTAAGAGCCCTAGATTTAGCCCTAGTTAGAACCATAATCTTAGAAACTCAAAGGGGAAACGAAGTTACCTGTGATAGTTCTTTTCGAATAATCCCTGAATTCTTCAAGAAGCTTTACCACTCCAAAGCTCATACACGAAGGAGTCAATAAAGGTTTAGCAATGCAGAAACTGCTTTCACCTCAAACGAACCTCCGAAATTAAGAAGAATTTTATCTACAAAGAGAAGATTTTGAATTCTGTCTTCAAAGAGAAGGATTTTGAAATCTTAGTGAAAATGAAAAGTTTTTAACTGAAGATAGTTATGAGAAAGGGAACGGTTACTTATGAGAAACTGAAACGGTTCAGATTCCTCTAATTATGAAGCCCACTAGGCCCAAATGGATAAGATCGTGACACTTGGCAAGAAATTAATTATCAAATTTTAAATAGAAAACTAAGCGACAGAATATATTAAATTTGCGCGGATACTAGAAATTCAAAAGTCAAGTCGATATTGAAAGTCGAAAGCCTCTCAGAGGAAATCGACTTTCGGGGGCAACTGTTCTGGAGTAAAACTATACTCCAAATCGACATGACATGGTGGCATTTACGAGTCACGCTGTCGCCCTAATACGATGACATTTCTGACGAGGAATGTCAAATATAGCATCCGACCAGACCAGTCGAGATATGAGCTAAGATACCCCATTTATACTATCAAGAAGCATTGACGAGATGGTGCGGCATACCGCGCCGACATACCATGTCGACGTCTATATCCGAGGATCTACTGACATTAAAGATTCCACTAGCGCGTGTTTGAACGACAGAAATGGCGTGTGAACCCGTAAATCACGGGGACGGTTACACGCGCGTAACCAACTTTCCCGCCTAAATCACATTATAAATACGGGTGATTCAGAGAGAAAAGGTACGCATTTTCTATTACAATCACTACTGTTTCCTACCTCTCTGATACACACTCTTACGTTAAGCATCGGAGGCCCTTGCAGGTACCCCTGCACCACCGTCTCCAGCTTCAGCCTTCCAGAGATCGAAGCTCGCAATGAAGAAGATTCACTCTCGGACTTTCCAGAAGTTCAGTTGCATTACTAAAAAACATATTCGATTTGTAGTTATTAGCGGTGTAATCCTTGGTGTAACTTACACCGGTGTAATTATAACCCTCCTCTATATATATATATTATTACTTCGTGAGTAGATTTTTTATTACTTTCTTCGTCCCTATTTATAAGACCCCTTCTAAAAGAATTGAGTGACCCTTAGTATAGGACCTTTTGTAGATTGTTTAGGTGAATTAATCACTTTTTCCATATTTATTTTTCATTAATGTTTAGCTCTTTTTCCCCATATGTTGAACAATGTAAATAATTAATGAAGTTTTGTCCACATGCTCAACTACGTTATTGGAAACTGACTTTTGGAGTTTTCCACTATGTAACAATTAATGTCCATAAGATATAGGATCTTTAAATAAGGGTATATTTGAAATGCTGAATTTTTTTAAAGGGAAAAATATGTTTTTCGTCCCTATAGTTTCGATCAACTTTAGTCTTCGTCCCTGTACTTTAAAATTTATGTTTTTTGTCCCTAAATTTTCTAAACCCCCAAACCATGGTCCCTGCCCGTCAGTGAGATCTATTAACCAGAAGAGTTTGCTAACAAAAGTTACATGTCAGCCTCAATAATGAGTCGCAAATAGTTAACTGGTCATCTAATTAACTTTTTAATTATTAAAATAATCCTTATTGCTAAATTAGGGTTTTCACCTGAGCAATTTTACTCGATAAAAAACCTAATATCATAACTATGGTTATTCTAATAATTAAATAATTAATAGAAAAATACTAATTAGATGAGTGAGCTATTTGGGACCACTATTGAGGCTAAAATGTAACTTTTGTTACCCAGCTCATCAGGTTAACAGATATGATTAACGACTAGGGACCATAGTTTGGGGGTTTAGAAAGTTCAGGGACAAAAAACAGAGGATTTAAAGTACAGGGACAAAGACAAAAGTTGACCAAAATTATAGGGATGAAAAACATATTCTTTTTCCTTTTTAAAAGACTAATGTATTAACCAACTTTTCTCAAATTGTGTGAAATTGTTAGAAGAGTCTTATAATAAGCTACCGAATAAATATTTGTTCATGTTTATCGTCGGGTTTAGTGTTAATAACTACTTTAGATTTCTTCATTTCTTTAAATATTACTACTAAAAGTTGAAAAAGGTTTTGAAATTAAAAATTAAAAATGAATAACAATTGACATCATCGGTTCGTTTCAACTTTCAATAATTTTTCCGTAAAAAAAAAACTTTCAATATTTTTTCTTAACAAGCTATGCCAACCACGTCGAGTAGTTTTCAATTTTCAATTCACTGACAAGGCATTTTCATAAAATTCAACAATTTTAAGGATGCTTTTTTATTTTATTTTATTTATTATTTTTTATAGTAAATGACTGACATATGGCTTGATTTTTTATTTTATTACGTAATTTCGTAAAGGGTGTCACAAAGCTTCCAAAGGAAGAATCATTCTTCTTCTTTCTCTTCCTCTTTCAAAATTTCAAACCCTCCAAAAAGGCAAAATATGTCCATCCACCTTTTGCTTATGCAGTTCATCGCAAACAACTTCAACACAAGAAAATATTGAGCTCTGACGGTTGTTGCTGAGAGAAGACAGGTCGCCGAGCCGTATTTGTTTTGCTAGACAGACAAGCGGAGTTCCTGGACATTGCGCTCTATTGTTATTTCATCTTCTCCTTCCACAATACTAAGGTTTCATTTTCACTCTTTATTCTCCTCCCTTAACTTCCACATATATCCCCTCTTCTTCTCTTGCCTAATTCATTTCTCGCTTTTTCAGCTTCGATTTTCGCACGGAAGCCATTGTTGTCCAAGTCTCTACTTTGAATGTGTTAAGGGGACGATGGTTTGAATTGAACAGTGATATACAACGCAATCGGTTCAAATATTAAGGTGTTGGGGAGTTTAGAGGAGACAGGTTCGTGCTGACGAGGTCGACGGAGTGGATGCTTCTATTGCCAACAAGGAGATCTTTTTCGCTTGGATCATTGCAAAAAACAGATCATGACCAGAGGGTATTCCATCATCACAAGGTGGTAAGTTCGTTGGAATTGGATCTAGCCCCCCTCTTTTACATAGGAATAATCTCTAAAGTTAAACATGCTTTTCTAACTCACAAGTGTCTTAAGCTCTTAAAATCTGTAATTGCTTGCTCACAATTTTCACTATGTTTTTTAAGACTACCTTTACTTTTCTTTTCGCCCTTACGATTGCATATATTGTAGATGGTTTGAGTATGGTTGCTGATAGATTTTAAATTTGAAATTTTGAAAGAAACAATGGATCAAATTAGAGCTCATATTTCTATGTATGCCTTTAGTTCACCCTTTCTTTTGGCCTTTTTTTGGTTGCCTTCTAAAAAAGCTACTTCTTATATGTTTGGGTTGAAAATGATAGGATAATAAGTGAAACTTATATGAAATAAGAGAAGGAAGATAGGTGAATTATCTCTCCCAGAATTAGTATGATTTAAAGCTTTATTATAGATAAACAGTAAGATTATATGTGTTATGTTTTTCCTTTTCCTTTATTTGACGAAGCTAGGTTTTTCTTTTTAACATGAAACCACTATATATTGGCCCAGAATGAAGATAGAATAGGAGAAATTATGATCAGCTATATCCATATTATTTCATTAGCTATATATTTAAGTATTCCTTGGATTGATGTAAATGAACCCCACTTTTAAGTATTCCTTGTGTTTCTGTTTTTTGTTTTTACAAATACAAACATTCCTTGCATTTGAAAATGAGTTTTTCTATTGATGTTAGCAAATTTGAGTGATAGCCTTTATTTATGATTTCTAATATGTGCCATCAAAATTTAACTTTTTATAATTAATTATATACCCAGTGCTATAGAATTCCAAAGATTTTCTTTTTTTTTTCTGATCTTTTATATTTTCCCTATAGATATGGAAAGGTTTTCAAAAGCTGTCTTGGGAGGTTCCTTGTGTGTGACTATGAATGAAGCAAATAATATATTGTTAACTAGGAAGGATAGGTTTATGTGTTTTAAATCTGTTTCATATTGGCAACAAGTTCTATGTCTTACCAGCTAGCTTGCTGCAAACCACTGGAGAAGCCCACAAAAGGCTAAATACTTCTTCCATGGATGGGCTGAAAAATGGGTAATACTTTCAACAGGATTTCTTAGATTCACTAATTATGAAACATACAACAAAGGAGTTGGTGGAGAAGATGATGAAAATAAGCTAACCCATAAACAATTGAAGGACAATGTAGCAACTTTTCTTATTGCAGGCCATGATACCACAAGTTAAATTTGGAGTGACAACCATATGAGCAACCTTTTATTATTGTTTTTTTGTTGTTAGTTGTTAAACTTCAATTTTCTCTTTTCTATTTTAATTTTTGACTTCTTGATGTGTCATATCCTTAAGTCATTTTAGATTGTTAGTTTCAAAATGATTTAAATTTTTTTATCAGGATATTAAGTGGTATTTATTCTAATCTGAATATGGATTAGGATATGATTCTAAGCCTAATAGCATCAACATTCAACAATGACTGAATTATGTTATACTTTATTCTTCTTTTTATAATCGATATGTGTATCATTTAACATAACCAAGTCAACCTTTTTCTTTCTTTCTTCCCTTATGAACGACATGGCTGAAACAAATCTCTAGGCTTTTGGTTTTGGAAATCGTCTTATATTTTGTTTTTATCATCTAGCATAATCTATATGATTTTTTTTAGTGTATTTAATTTTCCATTGGCTAAATATTTATGTAATTATTAGGGGAAGGTCTTGAATCTGATTGATCTTTCTTCTATGTTTTGATATAAGCTCCCTGCCATTCTTCACCTTTATTTTAGAGGTGCAGAAAACAAATTTGCATTTCAATATTAATTTTTTTAGTAAAATATATGTTTACACAATATTTATCTCTTGAGAGTCTAAGCGAGTGATTTCTTGAAAAATAAGATCCGTTTATTTTTCAAGGAAGTCCTCTCCAACTACCAAACTCTGCGGGGGAATGCTTATTTTGGAACAATCCATCCTACTTAACCTGAGGATTGAACGACCTACCTATTTGTAACTGCATAGTGTTTATTCTAATTGCAATAATGTAATTTTTCTAAATGTATCATTAGAATTTACGGTCAACTCTATTCATCACAACAACGACCTTAAAGGATTCACTTTCATATCATATGGGACCTACAATTGTACCCACCAAGATCACGC
This sequence comes from Sesbania bispinosa, assembly GCA_026901365.1. NCBI lineage: Eukaryota > Viridiplantae > Streptophyta > Magnoliopsida > Fabales > Fabaceae > Sesbania > Sesbania bispinosa. Next base: position 186,493 of record QLOH01000114.1, read on the forward strand.
GTAGATCATACCATCAAAAAGGCCCGTGCATTGCACGGGCTCACCACACTAGTTATATACATGGAGAAAGAGTGAAAAAAAGGAGGGAAAAATTAAAACTACAAGTAACAGAAAGTAAAGGAATCAATTCTGTTATAACAACCAACAGCTCCAACCAATAGAGCGCGCAAAGTGAATGGGTCAGCGATGTGGAACTTGTGGAACTCGAACTAAGCATCAGATTCATCAGCTACTCTCGATGTGGGACTACTTGAGCTAGTTGTAAGGCTCTGGCTCTGCTCCTTGTTATGCTATTTGGTATGCATAACAATTGATACCCCTTCGCAAGTTGAAGAGTAATTTTGGCATAATGTTTTTACTCAAATTCAAAGTTAAAATACAAGGGGGTGGTCTCTTATTTATAGGAAAATGAGGTGGCTAGGTGGTGGGAAGGAAAATACAAGATGAGTGAAAAATTATCCTAATTGGGTATTGAACCCATGACCTCCTACCCACATAGCTAAGCTAACTCTTAGCAAATAAAGCCATCTAAATTAGCGCCCACTAGCCTAAGTAGGATTAGGAAAATTACAATTAAACTAAATACAATTAAAATCCTAATTAAGCAACAAGTAATCCTAATTATTTATTTAATTCTTCCTAATTAAGATGAAGTCTTCTTGTTGACTTGGTCAACGGTGGTCAAGGTTCATCATGAGGTTGACCAAAGGTAGAGTTGACCATGGCTTGGTTCAGCTCCCAGCGCCCAGAACAGGCCCAAGTTGAAGTGCAACTTAGAATCTTTGTTGTCAGTTTAGAACTCCATTGGCAGTTACCATGCATCATTCCTCCCCATTAGAAAGGATCTGACCTCAAATCTGAAAATTCAAAAAGGAAGCATAAGAAAAATAAACTGGGTAGAAGGAGATGGATGACAAAATAGCAAGTAAGAAGATACTTCCATTAGCCTTTGGAGAATACAGCTAGAGATCCACAAGCAGAACATCTTCCTTGAGCCTAGGCAACAAAAGAAGACCCATAAATATTATTCCCAAGCATCCAAAGTGAAGGCTCTTAAAAAAAATACTTAGGAATCATAAAGATTAGCAGCTTAAAAGCATAAGGAATGAATATATGATGGGGGTAAGAAAACTTCCTTGTTGAAACCAACTCATCCTTGCCCACTTTAGCCACTAAGAGATCGGATCCCGGGTCAAAGACCAATCGCTTAAAGTCATGCCATGTAGGTAGAACAATAAACTATACACTAGGGAGGAATAAGAGACTTCCCTTGCACAAGTTCCTAGTACACTGCATGATAGCACCTGTCAGTAGAACTCTAGGCTAACAGCTGAAAGCTAGGGTCAAGCATGGAGCTGCTAGAATTGCTTGGAGCTGAACCAAGCATGAGTCACCCTCAACATGGTCAACCCATTAACCTTTGACCTTGGACTCAAGTCAACATACAAGACTCCATCTAATTAGGATTAATAAAAGTAGGATTAATTTTAGGATTAAGTGTAATTAGACATGAATGTAATTTTTCCTCTTTCTTTCAAGAGTGGGGCGTTAATTAGGAGCTTTTCTTGGCTTAAGTGATAGCTTAGCTAATTAACCTTGGGGTCATGGGGTCATGGGTTCAAGACCCACTCAGATAGATTTTTCACTTATCTTTTATTTCTCCCAATTCCCCTCCTTTTTGGCCGCGCCCTTCCATTATAAATAGGGAGGCCATCTCTTGTATTTCACATCTTTGAAGAATTAAGTAAAGGCATTATGCCCAAATTCCTCCTCATGTGTGAGTTGAGAAGGCTTGGTGGTTTTGCTCAAACCAACCAGAGACTTATCTGATTCTCCTGAAACAATGGCGTCTAGCACTGAGACTTATCCGTTGTGGGGGTTGCCTGCTTCAGTGGCGTCCAATCCATCTCTTTCTCTCCCACTTTTTCTTTCATTTTCTCTCATTTTCCTTTATTTTCTTGCGCAATATAGCTGCTGTCCAGCCACTATATTTCGCAATTTAAGTGCCTTTTATTGATTTTAACCGGTTGTTTTTGCTCAATTCTAGTTCTATACCCTTCCTGCTATCAATTGGTCATCAGAGCTGTGTTGAATTGAGCAATTTTGGAGCTATTTTGGGGCTGTTTGGGTGCTGTTCTTGTTGCACATTTGGTGCAGAATTTTCGCCCAAAAATAGTGTAATTCATCTCTTTGTTTCACTTGTAATTGGACTTGGACTATTTCCCGGGCCCGATGTGCCTTTCTGTTGTTTCCAACTTGTTTGATTTGCTTGCATTTGCTTGATTTAGAGGGGCTTTTGGTGCGCAAATACCACCCCATAGGTGTTTGATGAAATGCCTCTTCTAATTGCTCATACTTGTTCTTGAGTGATTCTTGCAAATTAAACTTCTATAATTGTTGTTTGTGGTGGAGTGTGGTAAGTGGAGGCATTGTTGTCTTCATTTTCCAAAGATCGTTCACCTACATTTTCTCCCATTCCACCATTAATTGTCATCCCCCATATCACTTGTTCATCTCTTTACTTTCCGCTTTTAATTTTCCGCCATTTAATTTCAGCTTCTCCTTATCCTTTTAATTTCTGTCATCCCCTTTACTTTCTTCCATTTAATTTTGTTCTCCCCATCCTTTTAATTTCTACCATCCCCTTTACATTCTGTCATTTACTTTATGTCCTCCCCATACTTTTAATTTTTGGCATCCCCTCTACATTTCTGTCATTTACTTTTTGACCTCCCCATCCTTTAATTCCTATCATTCCCTCTACTTTCTGCCATTTACATTTTTGTCCTCCTCATCCTTTTAATTTCAGTTTCCCCCTTTACTTTCATTTTGCGCAATTTTCTTCATTATTTTGCCATTTTTGCCCATTTTTTGGGCACTGTATTGTTCAATTTTCTACTCCTGTTCTGTTTGTCTGTTTGGCATTTTGATTGCAAATCTGAATTGACTGCTATCTCTACCTTGGACTTTCCATGTTTGATTGTGCAAAACGATCACCATTAGGCTACTTTTTGTTTCATAGAGTTGGGAGAAAATCAATAAATTCCAACTGTTGATTTTCCTTCAAAATTTAATTCCAATCTTAAAATTGAACCAATCGCATTTTCTGACACCGTTTTGTGTTTATATAATCAACAAGGAAGTGTTAAGCAATTTTTTTGGATTTTTTTGAAATAAGGTTGTCATACCGTTTTATTTTACAGTTTTTAGAATTCAGCCTGTCTGTTTTGGTTTCTAGTACCGTTTTGGCCCTATTATAGTTCAAAAATCGTGAAAAAAATATTTTAGGTAGATTTCTAATTTTTTTAATTTTGTACAAATTTCTGTAATTTTCTGTTGGGGCAAAAAGAAAAGAAAAAGAAAAAGAAAAGAACCAAAAAGAATTCAAGAAAAATTTTATTGCCAAAAATACAAAAAGAGGTGCAAAAAGCAAAAGGGGTGGAAAAGTCAATAAAAAACAAAGTCAAATAAACACCCAAAAAGTCAAAAATTCAAAAAAATAAAGAAAAACAAAGGTAAAACAACAAAAAGAAAGCCCAATAATACAATTGACATTTTACTGTAATTTTTCACTTCATTTCTCTGTATACCGTATTTTTGAGTTGTAATAGTTGTTTTCTGAAAAAACGACTGTTTGGCAACTCGTTTTCAAAAACTTACCAAACACAATTCTCTTTGCAATTTCTTTTGTCTTGTCTCTTTTGCACTCCATTCTTGTGTATAAGCCTTCTTGGGTGCCTGCTTTTCTTGTTTGTCTAAATCAACTCTTTGTTTTATCTTAGGCAATTCCTAGTCCTTTCAGTAGATTTTCCATTTGCTCTGCGCTTCTATTTGGGAAGGGTTAAGATTAATTCTCACTGTTGGTCTTTGCAAGATCAATCCAACCTTACCTTGAGAAGAAGAGGCAATAGAGTTTTCATTATAGAAAAAGCCAAAAAAGAGTGACATACACGAGTGTTACATTCCATTGAGTGTAAACACTTAGTTGAGTGGAAAGGTCCATTTAAAATAAAAAACTTAAAAACAATGGGTAGTAGGAACTCACCACCTCCTTTACCTAGGACTCTAAGGTATAGGGTCGAGTTGCAACATGCAATTAAAGACATGGCAAGAACTCTGGGCTGATAGCTGAAAGCTAGGGTCAAGCATGGAGCTGCTAGAATTGCATGGAGCTGAACCAAGCATGAGTGACCCTCAACATGGTCAACCCATTGACCTTTGACCTTGGACTCAAGTCAACATACAAAACTCTATCTAATTAGGATTAATAAAAGTAGGATTAATTTTAGGATTAAGTGTAATTAGGACATGAATGTAATTTTTCCTCTTTCTTTTAATAGTGGGGCGTTAATTAGGAGCTTTTATTGGCTTAAGTGATAGCTTAGCTAATTAACCTTGGGGTCATGGGTTCAAGACCCACTCAGATAGCTTTTTCACTCATCTTTTATTTTTCTCATTTCCGCTCCTTTTTGGCCGCGCCCTTCCATTATAAATAGGGAGGCCATCTCTTGTATTTCACATCTTTGAAGAATTAAGTAAAGGCATTATGCCCAAATTCCTCCTCATGTGTGAGTTGAGAAGGCTTGGTGGTTTTGCTCAAACCAACCAGAGACTTATATGATTCTCCTGAATCAATGGCGTCTAGCACTAGGACTTATCTGCTGTGGGGGTTGCCTGCTTCAGTGGCGTCCAATCCATCTCTTTCTCTCCCACTTTTTCTTTCATTTTCTCTCATTTTCCTTTATTTTCTTGCGCAAATATAGCTGCTGTCCAGCCACTATATTTCGCAATTTAAGTGTCTTTTATTGATTTTAACCGGTTGTTTTTGCTCAATTCTAGACTCATACCCTTCCTGCTATCAATTGGTCATCAGAGCTTTGTTGTATTGAGCAATTTTGGAGCTATTTTGGGGCTGTTTGGGTGCTGTTCTTGCTGCACATTTGGTGCAGAATTTTCGCCCAAAAATAGTGTAATTCATCTCTTTGTTTCACTTGTAATTGGACTTGGACTATTTCACGGGACTGATGTGCCTTTCTGTTGTTTCCAACTTGTTTAATTTTCTTGCAATTGCTTGATTTAGAGGGGCTTTTGGTGCGCAAATACCACCCCATAGGTGTTTGATGAAATGCCTCTTCTAGTTGCTCATACTTGTTCTTGAGTGATTCTTGCAAATTAAACTTCTATAATTGTTGTTTTTGGCGGAGTGTGGTAAGTGGAGGCATTGTTGTCTTCATTTTCCAAAGATCGTTCACCTACATTTTCTCCCATTCCGCCATTAATTGTCATCCCCCATATCACTTGTTCATCTCTTTACTTTCCGCTTTTAATTTTCCGCCATTTAATTTCAGCTTCTCCCCATCCTTTTATTTTCTGTCATCCCCTTACTTTCTTCCATTTAATTTTTGTTCTCCCCATCCTTTTAATTTCTACCATCCCCTTTACATTCTGTCATTTACTTTATGTCCTCCCCATCCTTTTAATTTTTGCCATCCCCTCTACATTTTTGTCATTTACTTTTTGTCCTCACCATCCTTTTAATTCCTGTCATCCCCTCTACTTTCTGCCATTTACATTCTGCCATTTACAATTTTGTCCTCCTCATCCTTTTAATTTCAGTTTCCCCCTTTACTTTCATTTTGCGCAATTTTCTTCATTACTTTGCCATTTCTGCGCATTGTTTGGGCATTGTATTGTTCAATTTTCTACTCCTGTTCTGTTTGTCTTTTTGGCATTTTGATTGCAAATCTGAATTGACTGCTATCTTTACCTTGGACTTTCTCTGTTTGAATGTGCAAAACTCTCACCATTAGGCTACTTTTTGGTTCATAGAGTTGGGAGAAAATAAATAAATTCCAATTGTTGATTTTCCTTCAAAATTTAATTCCAATCTTAAAATTGAACCAAGTGCGTTTTCTGACACCGTTTTGTGTTTATATAATCAACAAGGAAGTGTTAAGCAATTTTTTTGGATTTTTTTGAAATAAGGTTGTCATACCGTTTTATTTTACAGCTTTTAGAATTCAGCCTGTCTGTTTTGGTTTCTAGTACCGTTTTGGCCCAATTAAAGTTAAAAAATCGTGAAAAAAATATTTTAGGTAGATTTCTAATTTTTTAATTTTGTACAAATTTCTGTAATTTTCTGTTGGGGCAAAAACAAAAGAAAAAGAAAAAGAAAAGAACCAAAAAGAATTCAAGAAAAATTTTATTGCCAAAAATACAAAAAGAGGTGCAAAAAGCAAAAAAGGTGCAAAAGTCAATAAAAAAACAAAGTCAAATAAACACCCAAAAGTCAAAAATTCAAAAAAATAGAGAAAAACAAAGGTAAAAACAACAAAAAGAAAGCCCAATAATACAATTGACATTTTACTGTAATTTTTCACTTCATTTCTCTGTATACCGTATTTTTGAGTTGTAATAGTTGTTTTCTCAAAAAACAACTGTTTGGCAACTCGTTTTCAAAAACTTACCAAACACAATTCTCTTTGCAATTTCTTTTGTCTTGTCTTGTTTGCACTCCATTCTTGTGTATAAGCCTTCTTGAGTGTCTGCTTTTCTTGTTTGTCTATATCAACTCTTTGTTTTATCTTAGGCAATTCCTAGTCCTTTCAGTAGATTTTCCATTTGCTCTGCGCTTCTATTTGGGAAGGGTTAAGATTAAGTCTCATTGTTGGTATTTGCAAGATCAATCCAACCTTACAATGAGAAGAAGAGGCAAGAGAGTTTTCATTATAGAAAAAGCCAAAAAGAGTGACATACACGAGTGTTACATTCCATTGAGTGTAAACACTTAGTTGAGTGGAAAGGTCCATTTAAAAAAGAAAAAACTTAAAAACAATGGGTAGTAGGAACTCACCACCTCCTTTACCTAGGACTCTAAGGTATAGGGTCGAGTTGCAACATGCAATTAAAGACATGGCAAGAACTCTGGGCTGATAGCTGAAAGCTAGGGTCAAGCATGGAGCTGCTAGAATTGCATGGAGCTGAACCAAGCATGAGTCACCCTCAACATGGTCAACCCATTGACCTTTGACCTTGGACTCAAGTCAACATACAAGACTCTATCTAATTAGGATTAATAAAAGTAGGATTAAGTGTAATTAGGACATGAATGTAATTTTTCCTCTTTCTTTCAAGAGTGGGGCGCTAATTAGGAGGTTTTATTTGCTTAAGTGATAGCTTAGCTAATTAACCTTGGGGTCATGGGTTCAAGACCCACTTAGATAGCTTTTTCACTCATCTTTTTTCTCTTATTTCCCCTCTTTTTTGGCTGCCCCCTTCCATTTTAAATAGGGAGGCCCTCTCTTGTATTTCACAAATTTGAAGAATTAAGTAAAGGCATTATGCCCAAATTCCTCTTCATGTGTGAGTTGAGAAGGCTTGGTGGTTTTGCTCAAACCAACTAGAGACTTATCTGATTCTCCTGAATCAATGGCGTCTAGCACTGGGACTTATCTGCTGTGGGGGTTGCCTGCTTCAGTGGCGTCCAATCCATCTCTTTCTCTCCCACTTTTCTTTCATTTTCTCTCATTTTCCTTTATTTTCTTGCGCAAATATAATTACTGTCAAGCCACTATATTTCGCAATTTAAGTGCCTTTTATTGATTTTAACCGGTTGTTTTTGCTCAATTCTAGATCCGTACCCTTCCTGCTATCAATTGGTCATCAGAGCTTTGTTGAATTGAGCAATTTTGGAGCTATTGTGGGGTTGTTTGGGTGTTGTTCTTGCTGCACATTTGGTGCAGAATTTTCGCCCAAAAATAGTGTAATTCATCTCTTTGTTTCACTTGTAATTGGACTTGGACTATTTCCCAGTCCCGATGTGCCTTTCTGTTGTTTCCAACTTGTTTGATTTGCTTGCAATTGCTTGATTTAGAGGGGCTTTTGGTGCGCAAATACCACCCCATAGGTGTTTGATGAAATGCCTCTTCTAATTGCTCATACTTGTTCTTGAGTGATTCTTGCAAATTAAACTTCTATAAACTGTTGTTTGTGGTGGAGTGTGGTAAGTGGAGGCATTGTTGTCTTCATTTTCCAAAGATCGTTCACGTACATTTTCTCCCATTCCACCATTAATTGTCATCCCCCATATCACTTGTTCATCTCTTTACTTTCCGCTTTTAATTTTCCGCCATTTAATTTCAGCTTCTCCTTATCCTTTTAATTTCTGTCATCCCCTTTACTTTCTTCCATTTAATTTTTGTTCTCCCCATCCTTTTAATTTCTACCATCCCCTTTACATTCTGTCATTTACTTTATGTCCTCCCCATACTTTTAATTTTTGGCATCCCCTCTACATTTCTATCATTTACTTATTGACCTCCCCATCCTTTTAATTCCTGTCATTCCCTCTACTTTCTGCCATTTACATTTTTGTCCTCCTCATCCTTTTAATTTCAGTTTCCCCCTTTACTTTCATTTTGCGCAATTTTCTTCATTATTTTGCCATTTTTGCCCATTTTTTGGGCACTGTATTGTTCAATTTTCTACTCCTGTTCTGTTGTCTGTTTGGCATTTTGATTGCAAATCTGAATTGACTGCTATCTCTACCTTGGACTTTCCATGTTTGATTGTGCAAAACGATCACCATTAGGCTACTTTTTGTTTCATAGAGTTGGGAGAAAATCAATAAATTCCAACTGTTGATTTTCCTTCAAATTTAATTCCAATCTTAAAATTGAACCAATCGCATTTTCTGACATCGTTTTGTGTTTATATAATCAACAAGGAAGTGTTAAGCAATTTTTTGGATTTTTTTGAAATAAGGTTGTCATACCATTTGTTTTACAGTTTTTAGAATTCAGCATGTCTGTTTTGGTTTCTAGTACCGTTTTGGCCCAATTATAGTTCGAAAATCGTGAAAAAAATATTTTAGGTAAATTTCTAATTTTTTTAATTTTTTACAAATTTCTGTAATTTTCTGTTGGGGCAAAAAGAAAAGAAAAAGAAAAAGAAAAGAAGCAAAAGAATTCAAGAAAAATTATATCCAAAAAATACAAAAAGAGGTGCAAAAAGCAAAAAGGGTGCAAAAGTCAACAAAAAACAAAGTCAAATAAACACCCAAAAAGTCAAAAATTCAAAAAAATAGAGAAAAACAAAGGTAAAAACAACAAAAGAAAGCCCAATAATACAATTGACATTTTACTGTAATTTTTCACTTCATTTCTCTGTATACCGTATTTTTGAGTTGTAATAGTTGTTTTCTCAAAAAACGACTATTTGTAACTCGTTTTCAAAAACTTACCAAACACAATTCTCTTTGCAATTTCTTTTGTCTTGTCTTGTTTGCACTCCATTCTTGTGTATAAGCCTTCTTGAGTGCCTGCTTTTCTTTTTTGTCTATATCAACTCTTTGTTTTGTCTTAGGCAATTCCTAGTCCTTTCAGTAGATTTTCCATTTGCTCTGCGCTTCTATTTGGAAAGGGTTAAGATTAAGTCTCATTGTTGGTCTCTGCAAGATCAATCCAACCTTACCTTGAGAAGAAGAGGCAAGAGAGTTTTCATTATAGAAAAAGTAAAAAAAGAGTGACATACACTAGTGTTACATTCCATTGATTGTAAACACTTAGTTGAGTGGAAAGGTCCATTTTAAAAATAAAAAACTTAAAAACAATGGGTAGTAGGAACTCACCACCCTCCTTTACCTAGGACTCTAAGGTATAGGGTTGAGTTGCAACATGCAATTAAAGACATGGCCAGAACTCTGGCCTGATAGCTGAAAGCTAGGGTCAAGCATGGAGCTGCTAAAATTGCATGGAGCTGAACCAAGCATGAGTCACCCTCAACATGGTCAACCCATTGACCTTTGACCTTGGACTCAAGTCAACATACAAGACTCTATCTAATTAGGATTAATAAAAGTAGGATTAAGTGTAATTAGGACATGAATATAATTTTTCCTTTTTCTTTCAAGAGTGGGGCGCTAATTAGGAGGTTTTATTGGCTTAAGTGATAGCTTAGCTAATTAACCTTGGGGTCATGGGTTCAAGACCCACTTAGATAGCTTTTTCACTCATCTTTTTTTCTCTTATTTCCCCTCTTTTTTGGCCGCCCCCTTCCATTATAAATAGGGAGACCCTCTCTTGTATTTAACAACTTTGAAGAATTAAGTAAAGGCATTATGCCCAAATTCCTCTTCATGTGTGAGTTGAGAAGGCTTGGTGGTTTTGCTCAAACCATCCAAAGACTTATCTGATTCTCCTGAATCTGTGGCGTCTAGAACTGGGACTTATCTGTTGTGGGGGTTGCCTGCTTCAGTGGCGTTTAATCCATCTCTTTCTCTTCCACTTTTTCTTTCATTTTCTCTCATTTTCCTTCATTTTCCTTCATTTTCTTGCGCAAATATAGCTTTTGTCTAGCCACTATATTTCGCAATTTAAGTTCCTTTATTGATTCTAATCGGTTGTTTTTGCTCAATTCTAGATCCGTACCCATCCTGCTATCACAGCAATTTGTTAGAACATAAAAAAATCCTACAGTGTGTTCCCAAATGAAAGCACATTTAAAACTATGTGGCATATATGTCTTATATTTTCTTATTATATGTTTACCATGCCTAAAGATAATATTATATGCACGTTGTTTATGATAAGCATATTGCATATGATCATGCCATGAAGTATTCATGCAAGTTTCTTCAAGAGGCATCTCTATACTAGTGCATTTACTCAAGTAAGATTACACTTTTTTCATATTATCATATGTGTTCATGTAAGGTGAAACATCACAATAATCACATTGAGCAAGCATACTATGAGGCATATCATCATGGATTAGATGTCAGAAAAATATTTTTACATGTGATAGCCTTATCTAAATTGTTATCCTTTTCTTTTACTAGTTCAAGAGTATAATACACGTCTTTATATGAAATAATCATTTTAGGTTCAAAACGTGTATGCATATTATATAAACAAACCAAAGGTACATACAAATTCAATCCAACTTTGTTATCATTCCTACATACAATTCAAAGTGATCAAAGGAGTTTACTAAACATGTATCTCTAGTAAGCTTTATGGCATGATGAATAATAAATAAATGAGAGGGAAGAACTTTTGGTGCCCAGCACCTTGAGTATTTCTTTGTGTTTTGTATTTTGATATATATACTAGTGTTCTACCCGTGCGATGCATGGAACTTAATATCTCATAATTAACTTTTTATATCATAAAAATCTATTATATATATTTAATTAATTTTTTAATTTAAACAAAGATATATATGAAAACTAATATATGAAAATTATGAATAAAATAAGTTTTTATCAATGAAATGAATTTTTTAAAATTTTTTAAAATAAAAATATTAAGCACTTACATTTTTTATATTGTAATTCCTTTTTAGTAACCTTAAAATATTTTTGACAAAATAAATTATTTTTATTTTTAATATTAGTTATTTTTCATATTTTATAAAATTTTGATCTTTTTATGTTACAACTAATTCATGTTTTTCTTTTGTAATCAATTCTTTTTGTTAAAAAAATGTTTAAAGAGGAAGAGTCAATTTGATTTAATCACGTATTAATAAATAAAATAAAGTTTTCGACTAACTATGTGAATATGAATATGTTACCAAATTATAAATACATAATCTTTGATTAAAATTTAATAATAAATTATTCATTACTCAAATAATTTATATTCGTTATGAGTTAAAATCTTTTTGAGAGAATATTTTCATAAAGATTGTTACTTATAATAACATTCTTTATATTAGTTTTTATTTTAGTAAGCATATTAATATATTTAGATTAGTATATGTTAACGAAGATTATATTATAATAATTGAATAAATCACCAATTTGGCCCCTGAAAATGTTGCTCGCTGTCAAGTTAGTCCCTGAATTGACAAAAACTAAAAATCAGTCCATGAATCTGTATTTCATCCGTCAAAGTAGTCCCTCGGTTAATAGAAGTATAATTCGGTCCTTGTAAGTTGATACTTATTATCAATTTTTTTGGTTGCAAGACCACAGGTATCCTCCACGGGAGGCAATCCTGTCGAGCCTACTTATTATCAATTTAATACTTCAATTTTAGTACGTAAATTCAAATTATAAATCCCTAAAACTAACAAATCACCATCAAAGTAGTCCCTGAAAGATTTGCTTTTGTTACCAGGGGACTGTTTTGACGGACAAAATACAGTTTCAGGGATTTAATTTTAATTTATGTAATTTCAGGGACTAATTTGACAGTGAACAACATTTTCAGGGACCAAATTGACAATTTATTCTTTAATAATTATAATAAATAATAATAATAATAATAGTACATACCAAACAGTGGTTGAACACAGTGCATATGGACTATGACTCCAAATAGACTTTACTTTGAAGGTCAGGAGTTATAATCCTGGAGTCTCCATTCTTGTGTGGGCTTTACCTAATCACCTCTAGCCCGAGGGTTAAACCCACATCTATATCTGTGGGAGATTACCCGTCAAAGACAAAAAAACTAATTCATTATTCATCAAACTAATTTATTTTAACATATATATGTTTTTAAAATATAAATAAAAGTACACTATTAGATCACATATCTACGAATGTTCAAATTATCTAAAATTTGATATAGATGATCATGAAGGTAATATATACGCTTCAACGGTTGGATCAATCAAATTCACATTTAAAAAATTATTAGATGATGTAACTCTAAAAGTTTGACACCTAGTGTCGATTGATCATGTCCTTGATGATTACTTGTTAATTTACTTTTAAAATATAAGGATACAGATAAAAAAAATAATATGTAAAAAATATATAGCATGGCTTATCATTAATACAATATTGTAATAATCAAATTCAATTTTTTATACTTCATAAAAATAACTATGCAATATAAGGGATACTTGTAAGTTTAATTATAAAATTAAAGAAAAAAAAGACAAAAATAAAAACTAATTTGAAAACGAATACATGACACAAACCAATATTAAAATATTTTTCAATAAATTTTCTTTTAATTTTTTATATTTAAATTTATTGGTATAGAAATTAAAATTATTTTTGTTAATTAAATTAAATTTGAAGAGATGTTTTAATTGAATTTTTTATTTTTAATAAAAAAATTTAATTTTAAATTCAAAGAGAAAAATAGAAATGAATATTAAACAGATACATGGAGATAAATGATTTCTAAAATAATTTTTTAGTTAAAGTGATTTATTAAATATATGGAAATATAAATTTTAAAATTATTTTATTTGTTATATATTTTTTATTTTCATAAAATATTTGTTTAATATATAAAATACTGGCTAGTTTAATTCTAAAATATATAAGATGTTTTAACGCCTAGTTTTCCTTTTTATTTATCTGTTTCTTTCTTTCCTTGACAATCGTTATATTCTCTTTTTTTCATTTTAATTTTTTTATATCTCTCTTCCTTACGTTTCTACATCTTTAACCCTCTCTCATTATTTTATTTTTTCTTATATTTTTCTTTTCCACACACTTGTCACAGTCAAACAAATGGACTCTCAAAGTTTTAATATTCTTAAAAAGAGTAATGATATTTTCATATTATATTTTTCATGTTTTCTCTCTTCATTTATTTTTTTATATCTCTCTTTTCCCTACATTGCCCACACCCAAACACTCAAACAAATAGACTGTCAAAGTTTTAAGACTCTTAATAAAGAGGGATGGTATTTTCACATTCCTTTATAATACACTATATTTCACACATTTTTTTAAATCTCTCTCTTCCTTTCCTAATACTATTTTAAATAAACCTAATACATTAAAATACTCTCTTCGTCCCTTATTATAAGACCTTTCCAACTGTTTCATACCGTTTAAGAAAAGTTGGTAAATGCATTATTGGTTTTTTTACAATTATAGCATTCCAAATATACCCCTATTTAAAGATAACTATATTGATTAATGAATAATTAAAAAATTCATCTATTTTAAAAGAACCCAACTCATCTTTCACATTCTCTCCATTTTTTCTTTATACCCCTTATTCCATACACTCCTCACACCCCAAAAATCGATTGTAAAATTTTACTACTCTTAAAAAAGTAATGATATTTTCATATACATTTTTCACCTTCTCTCTTAATTTTATTTCTTTATATTTCTCTTTTCCTTACATTTCTCACATAAAAAAATTGACTTTCAAAGTTTTAACTCTTATAAAATTGGAACGATATTTTCACATTCATTTACTATGCATTTTCTTTCAATCTCTCTCTTCCTTGTTATAACATCAAAATATTATTTTAAATGAACCAAAAACAATGAAATATTATTTTAATCAATAAATTGATAAAAATATTATAGATGGGTATGCATAGGTGAACTTTATAATTTGATTTCAAAATTTGAAAAATGAGAGATAAAAGAAGGATGGGATACAAAGCTATTTCTACCCATCAATGTGATAAAAATTATTTTCCAAGACTCAAGTAAAATTTATTAAGAATTTGTCATTTCAAAAATTGCAATAATTGATGTCTTAAAAAGCAACACAAAACCTTCCATAAATGGCAATAAAAAAAAATTAAGGGACCACAATGAATAATGAAAAAAAACTTCTCAAATGTAATAGTATAGATTACACAACGTTTACAGGCTTTATATAATAACTTGATTTTCTAAATATAATAAAACTAAAAATATTACCACAAATATTCTCCATAAACAAATATAGCAATAAAAGAAAAATAAGCAACGATGTCGCTCCTTGAGTTATGTTAAATGGAGAGAATAGACATTGCTATTCTTAACACTCCCCCTCAATGATTATTCTCTCTTAACATAGACCTTGTCGTCATACCGAGTTGTCTTCTAACTCTTCAAACTTTGAACCGCTAAGACCTTTAGTAAACACATCTGCAACCTGACCTTAAATGTTGATATACTTCATCTCAATTTCATTTCGTAACACTTTTTCTCTAATGAAATGATAATGCACCTCAACATGTTTGGTTTTGGCATGAAAAATAGGGTTCTCTGCTAAACGAATTGCGGACTGATTATCACAATATAATTTAACTGCATAATCAGTCGACTGATGTAAGTCTAGTAGCAATTGCATTAACCGTGCACATTCTGAGCTGCCATAGTTGTTGCTCTATACTCTGCCTCTGTACTAGACAAAGAAACCGTTGGTTGTCTCTTGCTACACCAAGATATTATTCCCGATCCTAGTGAAAACATATAACCAGTCGTCGAACGACGAGGTGCCCATGATCACCAGCATAATCTGCGTCACAATATCCTACGACTTCACATTGTACGCCTTTTTTATAAAATACACCATAATCAATAGTACCCTTGATATATCTTAAAATTTTGCGAGCTATTTCTAAATGTGACTTCCTTGGACTCTGCATTAAACCGACTGACCACACCCACTGCATATGATATGTCAAGTCGAGTTAAAGTAAGGTAGATTGGACTCCCTACTAACTCTCTATCGTGCCGTCTTTCCAAGTCTTTTCCTTCAGCTGAGCATAACCTTGTGTTCATCTCTATTGGTGTTCATATTGGTTTACAATCTAACAAACCAAATTTCTTCAATAAATCTTGAGCATACTTTTGCTGACACAGGAATATCCCATCATTGGTTTTATCAACTTCAAGTCCCAGAAAGTGCTTTAATTCTCCAAGCTCCTTCATTGAAAGCGCACAGGCAAATTGCCTCTTGTCAGTTGAACTTCTTCTACATCATCTCCTGTGATAATGAGATCATCAACATAAACTACTACTATCTCTAACTTGCCACCTTGTTCTTTTACGAACAAGCTTGAATCTGCCGGTTGCCACTTGATATCCACTCTGCACTAAAAATTCTACAATTTTTCCATACCATGCTCTGGGTGCTTGCTTTTAACCCGTACAATGCTTTCTTCAACTTACACATATAACTTGGATGAGTGCTACTTTCAAACCCCTTGGGCTGCTCCATATATATTTCCTGCTCTAACACACCATGCAAAATGCATTTTTGACATCCATCTGCCATAGCTTCCAAGATTTGCTGGCCCGCTAATGCTAACAAACACCCGTACTGTAGTTATCTTAGCCACTGGACTAAATGGTAACATCCCGCACTCCAGGAGCTATATTTATTCAATAGGGATTAGATAATTAACCATGTGTTTAGAGATTAAGAAGAAGGTAAGTCAAGAACATAGGAGTTAAATCTTAGAAGTTAAACCATAGTGTTAACCAATCCTAGGACTTGTGTAGCTTTCCAACTCTTAACTTAGTTAGCATGTGTGTTCAGTAGGTCTAAACCTTATAAGATTACTTACGATTGTGAGTAATAGGTAGGGAAAGGGTATAAGATGTGAGTTTGGGACCTTGTTAGAATCATTTGGAGTTTCTTGGTCCCTGGTAATCGATTACCAGGAGTTGGTAATCGATACCAGAGAGGTTTGCTGATGGTAATCGATTTACAGGGTTTGGTAATCGATTACCAGGTTTCTGGGTTCATTGTAATCGATTACCAGAAGTGGTAATCGATTACCAGATCTCCAGGAATGCATTTGGCCTCTGGTAATCGATTACCAGGGTTTGGTAATCGATTACCAGCAGTATATATATATATGCTGGTGCGAAAATTCAGCAGAAACTCATTCTCCCTCCCCTTCTTCGAACCCTAGAGAGAGAAAGTGAGAGTTCTAGAGAGAGGGAGCTATTTTGGAGCCTTGGAAGTAGATTGGAGCTAGAATCAACCCTTGGGATCTCTACAAACTCTCAATTCCTCCTTTGATTTCACCCTTGAGTGAGTATAACTCACCCTTAGATTAGGGAATTGGTCTCCTTGCATGTCCCCTCTTCTCCCCTCCCTTTCTGGCTGGATAATTGAATGATTGTTAATTGTGTGATTGTTTGGATTATTGATTGTTTGATTGAGCTTAGGAATTGAAATCGAGAGTCGGAAACCTTAGTTTCGAAGTTATCGAAAATGTCGAAACTTACGAAACTTACGAAACTATCGTATTTCCCCTCGATTTCGATTCATCTAAGTATTCTACTAAGTTTATACTCCTTGTTTTGTACCGATTGTAGTTAGATTGTTGGTTGAAATGAGAATCGAGTCGTATGTCGTAAAGTCGTAAATAGCGAAATGTCGATATGTCCCTAGTATGACCCCGAACTCTCGAATCCCTTTCTCTATGTTTAATTTGATTGAAATTGAGATGTTAGAATGAGATTGATAAAAGGATGTTTGGATTGAAGGTGAATAAAGGAATTTCGAAGTTACGAAGTTACGAGACTTGCGAAAGTATCGAAACACTCGAGACGTTCGAAATCCTAGCTTTACCATTGATTCAAATATGCCTAATGTGTATATAAATATTGATTGTTAAATTGTATTGTGATTGATGATGAAAGATTGGGGTAATTCTAATTGGTCACAACGGAGCGGTTCTTGATATTCTTAGTTTCGAAACTTTCGAAGCTATCGAAAGTTTCGAAACTATCGTAACGTCGAAACGCTCTATTCTCTCCAATTATAATTGATCCGGAATGGAAATTAAGGATTGGTGACTGATTACGATATAGGAATTGATGGGTAGTTGATACGGGTTCACATAGAACGTGGATTCTCGTCAGTTTCGAAAGGATCGAACTATCGAGAACGAACTACCTATCAATCCGTATGTCTAATTAGTTATTCGATCAATTTTGGACTTCGGTCTCTTTGTGAAAGACCATAGCCTTTGGCTATGACTGGACTTCGGTCTCTTTGTGAAAGACCATAGCCTTTGGCTATGACTGGACTTCGGTCTCTTTGTGAAAGAATGTAGGGTGGGATTCGTCCCCTGGGGAGATATCCCCTGTAGTCTGAGCTCAGGTCTAACTCTAGACGTTGCGTGTACATGGCCTTCGGGCAAAGCATACCATTGCATATTGATATTTTTATGGAAAGAAACTGATTTCATTTACTTTGAGATTGTTACCTATTTATATTCTTGATATTGATTGGCTAACTATGGAGATTATTATGTGAATGAATGCCATGCATTATTGGATATGATGATGTGAATATAGGCTAGTCCTTCATACATGTATGTCCCCTGCATTCATGCATAGAGTTATACTTGCTGAGACAATAGTCTCACCCCACGTTTCGGGGCTTTTCTTAGTGTGCAGGACGTTACAGACAACTAATGAAGATAAGAGAAAGCTAATGGAGTTTATTATCGTTTGAATAGGAATTTCTTGTAATAGAATTAATTCAGTTGTATAATGAATTGATATTAGATAGTGTAAATATGTATGTATGTAATTCTTAGCCAAGGAGGATTATTCATGATTATTGTTCAGTTATTCAGTTTAAAAGGAGGATTCTTTCGGATCTCCGATATGAATTCATGGAATCCTATTACTTTAAGTGTAGGCTTCCTTCCTCAAGCTTCTCGTAGACGTGTTTATTTGTATGACTTAAACTAATCGTTGGAGAGTTTAAGTAAATTGCATGACGATATCGAAAATTTAACGAAGTGATTTCAAGAATTACAGGAGTAGTGTCTCCAACGGGCACTATTTCTGAGTTCTAGAAATTAGGGCGTTACATTTGGTATCAGAGCAGTTCAATCCAATTGGACTGTGGTTAGGTTAGTTGCCCGTGACTTACTATGATCTTCTAATGCGTTTACTCATCATAGGAACTGATCACTCTTATGATTGGTGATGTATGTGAAGATTATGGTTTGTTATGTAAGTAAGATACTTTGGTTCGGAAGTTAGGATACTTCCCTAACAAAGTTAGAGCCACCTTTTTCTTATATAGGAAGGGAGATATCTTAGGTTAAGTACCTAGCGAACCCTTTACCCTAGGAGCCTTATAGAATGTGACCTTAAAAACCTAATAAAAGTTAGGCACCTTTGAGCTAGATAGTAGTGGATAATTTAATGATTGAAGGGTGGTTGTGTATGACTTATGATGTGAATTAAATTGTGTGGTGTACATGATTGCATTCGATGAATGGTTGTATGATTATGACATTGGTTGTGGTGTGCTTTGTGTGAGTGACTTGTATGAGCTAGATGTTTGGTGTGGCTTGCTAATGACTGGTAATGTTAAGTTGTTTGAATGATTGAGTAACATGTATGATAGGATGTAATTATGTACTTGTTTGGTAGTGATATCCATAGCTAGGACTTCTTTGGGTTTAACCCTTGTGAGGTCATGGTAGAAGGAGTGAGGGGCTGTAGTTTAAGATACAATAGAAATTCCGTTTAAGGGAAAAGAGTATAGAGGGCTTTAACTTAAGTAGGTTTAAGACCTCACCTAAAGTAATTAAGCTTAGTAGGAATACATCTACACATAGGCATATAGACTCAACCTTAGAAAGGGGAATTAGTGAATTGAGACTTTCCGTTAAAACCAATGTAAGACTAGATGCATCCTTTAGGCCACGTTAAGGGTAGTCGGGAGTCGGTCGAGAGAGTAAGGATTCTCTTCGCCACTTTACCTTTTTTTGTTCATGAATTACATGAACGAATCCTTAAACTTTTCCAATAGAGTGTGTGGTCATAGCAACCACCACCATCTCACTCTGTTAGTTTGTTACTAGAAAACTTTTTAGTGACCTTAGGAGCAATGCTTCGGTACCCAGCAAATTAAGAGGCCTTTTAGGAAGATATACACTACCATTAGTAACTGCTAGGAGTTGAAGTTACGTTAGAAAATGAATGAGATAGAAATTCCTAGTGAAGGGTAGTGGGGTTTTTATTTTCTAGTGCTAGAACTCTTCTAGACTTTGTCCTAGTAATATTCTTAGCCCTAGCAAGTGGGTAAACTATGAGAGAAAAACAGTACCTTTAGTTCCTTTTCACCCTTAGGAGAAACACTCTAAATTATTCCATCCGGACCTTTAGAATCATTATCCTAGTTGGTGACCCTAAGGTAGTAACCAGGAATAGAATTGGGTAATGGCCTTAGCTAGGGGAGTCAGGAAGAACCAAACTTCTCAGGAAATCTAACTTAGTAACTCCACCATTCTAGACCACCTATTTTCACTTATTCTTATCAAGAGAAGAGAGAAACCCTAGTATTAGCTCCCTTAAAGGAGAGGACCAAATTTCAAGCAAGCTAGATAACCCGGTATAGGTTGTTTTAAGATAGGATAGATTTAACTTTGAACCCAAGAAAATTTCACCCAACCTAAAGTTTTGCCTTGATCATGTATAGTTAAGCTTAGCTAGTGTGCTATTAGAGGGTTGATCTGTTAGTAAGCGCGTGCACCGGGTTAGAACTCTAGGGCATTAGAAATCCTTGCTTATTAGAGGACTAGGAAGTGACTTACATTAGATCACTCTCCTTTTTCCTTAGAACTCCAAACAACAAATAAGTTTAGCCTGACCGGTAGGGTGATATAGAGAAAGATCCCCATAAGGGATGATAGGAGAATAGGTAGAGCCCCGTGTTCATGTCGTGACAGAGAGAGGAGACCTCTAAGGTTGTGGCATGAATGTTGTTTTTCTTTTTGTGTAATGTGTTCATTTATGTTTTTATGCAAACTTAATCTCTCGGAACACGACGTGAGTGTTGAATGTTTTGATCAACACAAACGTAGTAATTCGAGGGATTGAGTTTTGATGTTCTTAACTAAGTCCTTGTGAGATAAGTGGAAATTTAGAAATATAAAATCTGAAAGAAAACAATAGGTGGATGTTGGATTAGGTATGGAGATAGAAATCTTAATTAGTGGTAGCATGAGAATTGTTCTCATGGTTACGTTTGCTAGGGTGTGTCTTTTCGATCCCGTTTAGAAAACTTAGAGAGGATAGAGAGTCTTTCTTTATGTCTTTAGTATGAGTACAGGGAGAGAGTGTGAAGGAAGATTAGAAACCCAAGTTAGATGTAGCCAATGGGGAGCATAGCACCTATATCAGTTAAAGGAGGTCTTTTGATGAGTTAAGAGCTCTAATTAGAGGGGCTTTGAGTTTGGACTCAAGTCTTCAAGGGGGAAGTCAATAGTTAGTGTTTCCGGAGCAGGAGATGAGATGATTCCTTCTAAGAGGGAGTCAGTATCTTTAAGGGGGGTAGCCTAGGGCATCCAGTGTTAGGGGAAATTATCAGAAGGGAGTAGTGGTAGATTGTGTTTTTCAACCTATAGGATGTCGACGAGTCAGTATAGGACTTCAACCAACTAGAACCCCTACTGTCATGAGAAACCCTGAGTGGAAGTGAGAGAGTTTAGCAGCGGAAGCATAGTGGGAGTTCCTCGAAT
Source organism: Sesbania bispinosa (assembly GCA_026901365.1). Taxonomy (NCBI): domain Eukaryota; kingdom Viridiplantae; phylum Streptophyta; class Magnoliopsida; order Fabales; family Fabaceae; genus Sesbania; species Sesbania bispinosa. The sequence continues at coordinate 207,700 of QLOH01000114.1, forward strand.
CTAAGTTAGATTTGAAGCCATCCAAGTGGTATTAGACCAATTACACAAGTCAGCCCGTTTTCTACCTACTAGAAGTACCTCCTTTCGTAGTAAGTTAGAAGTTTTGTATGTTAGGACGGATGTCAAACCTTTAGTTTTCCTCCAATGTCAAGTAAGATAGAAATCCTAAGTCCACTCCTGAGTATTAGAATGTTCGTTATCAAGCCTGTGGGGAGGATTTCTGAAAACCTCCTAGTTGAAGTTAACCTTAAGTTCCTTCGCCTTAAGCAATTTTGAGGACAAAATTGTCTTAAGGGGGGTAGAGTGTAACATCCCGCACTCCAGGAGCTTGTTTATTCAATAGGGATTAGATAATTAACCATGTGTTAGAGATTAAGAAGAAGGTAAGTCAAGAACATAGGAGTTAAATCTTAGAAGTTAAACCTTAGTGTTAAACCAATCCTAGGACTTGTGTAGCATTCCAACTCTTAACTTAGTTAGCATGTGTGTTCAGTAGGTCTAAACCTTGTAAGATTACTTAGGATTGTGAGTAATAGGTAGGGAAAGGGTAAGATATGAGTTTGGGACCTTGTTAGAATCATTTTGGGAGTTTTTGGTCCCTGGTAATCGATTACCAGGAGTTGGTAATCGATTACGAGAGAGGTTTGCTGATGGTAATCGATTACAGGGTTTGGTAATCGATTACCAGGTTTCTGGGTTCATTGTAATCGATTACCAGAAGTGGTAATCGATTACCAGATCTCCAGGAATGCATTTTGGCCTCTGGTAATCGATTACCAGGGTTTGGTAATCGATTACCAGCAGTATATATATATATATATGCTGGTGCGAAAATTCAGCAGAAACTCATTCTCCCTCCCCCTTCTTCGAACCCTAGAGAGAGAAAGTGAGAGTTCTAGAGAGAGGGAGCTATTTTGGAGCCTTGGAAGTAGATTGGAGCTAGAATCAACCCCTGGGATCTCTACAAACTCTCAATTCCTCCTTTGATTTCACCCTTGAGTGAGTATAACTCACCCTTAGATTAGGGAATTGGTCTCCTTGCATGTCCCCTCTTCTCCCCTCCCTTTCTTGGCTGGATAATTGAATGATTGTTAATTGTGTGATTGTTTGGATTATTGATTGTTTGATTGAGCTTAGGAATTGAAATCGAGAGTCGGAAACCTTAGTTTCGAAGTTATCGAAAATGTCGAAACTTACGAAACTTACGAAACTATCGTATTTCCCCTCGATTTCGATTCATCTAAGTATTCTACTAAGTTTATACTCCTTGTTTTGTACCGATTGTAGTTAGATTGTTGGTTGAAATGAGAATCGAGTCGTATGTCGTAAAGTCGTAAATAGCGAAAATGTCGATATGTCCCTAGTATGACCCCGAACTCTCGAATCCCTTTCTCTATGTTTAATTTGATTGAAATTGAGATGTTAGAATGAGATTGATAAAAGGATGTTTGGATTGAAGGTGAATAAAGGAATTTCGAAGTTACGAAGTTACGAGACTTGCGAAAGTATCGAAACACTCGAGACGTTCGAAATCCTAGCTTTACCATTGATTCAAATATGCCTAATGTGTATATAAATATTGATTGTTAAATTGTATTGTGATTGATGATGAAAGATTGGGGTAATTCTAATTGGTCACAACGGAGCGGTTCTTGATATTCTTTAGTTTCGAAACTTTCGAAGCTATCGAAAGTTTCGAAACTATCGTAACGTCGAAACGCTCTATTCTCTCCAATTATAATTGATCCGGAATGGAAATTAAGGATTGGTGACTGATTACGATATAGGAATTGATGGGTAGTTGATACGGGTTCACATAGAACGTGGATTCTCGTCAGTTTCGAAAGGATCGAACTATCGAGAACGAACTACCTATCAATTCGTATGTCTAATTAGTTATTCGATCAATTTTGGACTTCGGTCTCTTTGTGAAAGACCATAGCCTTTGGCTATGACTGGACTTCGGTCTCTTTGTGAAAGACCATAGCCTTTGGCTATGACTGGACTTCGGTCTCTTTGTGAAAGAATGTAGGGTGGGATTCGTCCCCTGGGGAGATATCCCCTGTAGTCTGAGCTCAGGTCTAACTCTAGACGTTGCGTGTACATGGCCTTCGGGCAAAGCATACCATTGCATATTGATATTTTTATGGAAAGAAACTGATTTCATTTACTTTGAGATTGTTACCTATTTATATTCTTGATATTGATTGGCTAACTATGGAGATTATTATGTGAATGAATGCCATGCATTATTGGATATGATGATGTGAATATAGGCTAGTCCTTCATACATGTATGTCCCCTGCATTCATGCATAGAGTTATACTTGCTGAGACAATAGTCTCACCCCACGTTTCAGGGCTTTTCTTAGTGTGCAGGACGTTACAGACAACTAATGAAGATAAGAGAAAGCTAATGGAGTTTATTATCGTTTGAATAGGAATTTCTTGTAATAGAATTAATTTAGTTGTATAATGAATTGATATTAGATAGTGTAAATATGTATGTATGTAATTCTTAGCCAAGGAGGATTATTCATGATTATTGTTCAGTTATTCAGTTTAAAAGGAGGATTCTTTCGAATCTCCGATATGAATTCATGGAATCCTATTACTTTAAGTGTAGGCTTCCTTCCTCAAGCTTCTCGTAGACGTGTTTATTTGTATGACTTAAACTAATCGTTGGAGAGTTTAAGTAAATTGCATGACGATATCGAAAATTTAACGAAGTGATTTCAAGAATTACAGGAGTAGTGTCTCCAACGGGCACTATTTCTGAGTTCTAGAAATTAGGGCGTTACAAATGTCTCATCATAGTCCAGTCCATACTTTTGTGAAAAACCTCGAGCCACTAAACGAGCCTTATATCTTTCTACTTATCCATCTGGATGAGTCTTCACCTTATATACCCATTTGCAAGAGATGAGTTGTACTTCAACAGGATGTGGCACTAACTCCCAAGTTTCATTTTGTTTTAGTGTCTTAAGCTCTTCCTCCATTGCTTCTATCCACTCCTTAGACTTGGCTGCTTCTTGGTATGTACTTGGCTCTTTCACACCATTGTCTTCAATCAACGCCGCATTAGCAAATTTTGAATTTGACTTTCAAATTTTTGTTGATTTCCTACGCTGTAAATGAGGCACTTACTCCATTGTTTCTTCTATCTGGCTTGGTCTTTCCTCCTCTAAAGACCTAGTGTGCACTCCTATTTTCCAAGGTCTTTTCTCTTCATCTAGTGACCTTTCTCTTTCTTGATCAACAACTACCGTCTCTTCTCTCGTTGGGGTAACTTCCTTAACTTCTTGTTATTCCTCCAACTGCTCATGTACCTTCTCCTCAATATCCTTAGAATTTGGTAACAATATTTCTTGAGAATACCACCAAGAATATGCTTCATCAAATACTACATTCCTGGAAACATAAAAACGTCCTTTTGTTGGGTCACAACATCTCCATCCTTTTCGCTGACTATCATAGCCAACAAATATACAACGAACTGCCTTCTTATCAAATTTGCTACGTTGTTGACTTGGCATAAACACATAGCAAACACATCCGAATACTCAAAAGTAACTCACTGATGGCTTTTCCCTAGCAATTTCTCATACGTTGAAATGAAATCAAGCCTAGCTTGAGGTAGCCTATTAATAACATAAGCAATCGCCTTCATACATTCTGCCCAAAACTTAGGCGGAACATTCTTTGCATGCAACATGCTCCTACAAGTTTCTGCCAGATGTCGATTCTTCCTTTCAGTGACTCCGTTTTGTTGCAGAGTATTTGGACAAGTTAATTGTCTCCTTATTCCACATCTATGTAGGTACTTTGTAAACTCCTTTGAAGTATATTCTCCACCATTATCTGTGCGTAAGCAATGAATGTTACATTCAGTTTCCTTTTAGTCTTCTCTTTAAATTCCTTGAACTTCATGAAAGCTTCTGATTTCTCTTTCAGAAAGTCCACCCACACATATCTTGAAAAATCATCGATAAATGTGATCATATATCGATTTTTGCTAATTGAAGGTTGCTTCACGGGTCCCAAAACATCTGAATGTACTAACTTCAATGGTGTCTCCGCTCTATATCTTGACTCTTCATAAGGGAGCTCATGAGCTTTGCCATATTGACATCCTGCACAAATAATGTTGTCTCATATCTCCAAATTCGGTAGGCCCCTTAACATTGCTTTCTTCATCATTGCCTTCAACTTATTATAACTCACATGTCCAAGCCTTGCATGCCACAAATCTACTGTCTCATTCTTTCTTGTCTTGTCTATGTATGCCTCTTGCGCTGTCATCATGTAAACAGACTCAAGTCGTCTTCCCTCCATCAAAGGTTGGCCTGAAGGCTTCAAACTTTGATAAACTTTTACATCTCTAGGACCAAACACCATGTAATTGCCTGAAGATGTTAGTTGTGAGACTGACAATAAGTTCTTCTTCATCCCTGGCACATGGTACACCTAGTGATAAGTGTAAAATTAGCGTTATTTTCATATAGTTTTTATTACACTTATCAATGTTAAAATAGTAATTTATGCCTCAAATTATCCCTTTTATTAATATTTACAATATCTGTAATTATTTGGTTTAAATTTGAATATGATGCTATTTTAAATAGAAATCTGTTATTTTATGCAGATTTGGAAAAGATTTGGAATGAGAGAGAAAATAGCATCAGAAAAGAGGATAATTGCAGATTCAGAATTTAAATAAAGACCAGATTAACAGTTAGTTAATCAGAGAATCTTGTGGATAACCTCTTCAATTCAAATCCAAGCCAAATAAATACAAAAGCAACTCAGATAAAGGGATAAAAGAAAACCAGATAAGATCAGAAAGAGATCCAGAAGTTAGATCAAGATTTGAAGGAAAGTTGCAGCGCGTAACACGCTCCACCTGCGCTAAGCGCATGTGGAGCGCAGATTCAGATTGATCAGGCTCCACCTGCGCTAAGCGCAAGTGGAGCGCAGCAGCAGATTGGCTGGGCTTCATGCGCGCTAAGCTTACATAAAGCGCAGGTTGCGCAACAGCCTCTAAACCTAGATCCAGATTGACTTCTTGGAGCAGAATTAGGGTTTTCCCACTCTATAAATAGAGCCCTTTGCATAGGTCACAGACACAGACACAGATACAGAGAGAGAGAGTAGTTCTAGGATTGAGAAAGGTGACAGATTTCTCAGTGGTTTGTAATGGCTACCATGAGTAGCTAAGCTCTCTAGTAGGATTTGATGTAGTGGATTCAATCCCCTTGTGTATAAAGAATTCTCTTCTTTTTAATTATGATTCTCTATTTGTAATTTATCGGTATCTTTATGTTGTTTGTAATGCATTGCCTCCGCGCGTGCGCCGGGGTGGTAGGCTAGTGCTCTGGATACAAAAAGTGGAACTCCGGCTAGTATTAGAGTTAGGTGAGCATAGAGTTGTCTATGAAGCTTAATCTCCGATTGTTAAAGATACTCGATTGGTCCATATTGTATAGTCATTCTTCGCTACGATTGAAGCGTTTGCTGAGTGACACACCCCTTCATAGTTGTTCGATGGGAAGGTATGGATTAAATTGATAGTGCTGTTTTCAAAATATGGGGAATGTTCAGGGTCGCCAAGCCACTTTGAATGCCTGTAGAGAATAGCTTTTGGCGTTTAATTATAATGTTATAGGGGAATTTGTGGGTACGATAATTACCAGGCATGCCTTATAATTATTGTAATTAAACAATGCTAAGGTAATTATATGTATGATCATAATTAAAGGAAGGGATTCGCATACACAAGGGGGGAGATGAAACGAAGTCAAATCCTAATCCAAAATATTATTCTCTCCTCGCGTTTATCTACTTTTACTTTTATTATTTATCATTTTGAAAACAACCATACCTTTTTAATACTGTTTTTATTGGAAATACAATCGCTATCACTGTACAAATTAAAATCGCTCCCTGTGGATACGATATCTTGCTTACTCTATAACCGCTGGACTTTTGGTACACTTGCCAGGATTCCATCAAGTTTTTGGCGTCGTTGCCGAGGAGCGGTGTCTCAATTTGTATAGTTTTAGAAGATTGAATTTTCAAATTTTTCAAATTTTCAAAATTGTATTTTAAATTTTAAATTTTCATATTTTTTTTTTAAAAAAATATTTTATTTGTTATCTTATCCTATTTCTAGCTTCTTTGTTTATGCTTTTAAGAAGCCAGGTATCTCCAAAGCAATTGATTTTTTATCCAGAAATCGAGAGGACAACCAGGAAGAAAAGAAGTCAAAGAAGAAGAAGGAGGATAATAGCAAACAAACCTCAAGATATGGCAGGAGTACAAACCAGAAGGACATTAGGGGATTATGTTAGAAATCAAGGCCTTCGCTATCATTCCAGCATTGTGCTACCCACAACTGCAAAGACCTTGGAGTTGAAAGCTGCTCATCTCAACCTCATAAATGCAAATCAATTCGCAGGACTGGATCATGAGGATCCACATAACCATCTTTCTAATTTTTATGAATTGATAGGCACTATGGGATTTGAAGAGGGAGACTTAGAATCCATTTACTTACGCCTTTTTCCTTTTTCTTTGATAGGTAAAGCAAAAGAATGGTTGAAGTCTCATCCAAATCAAAGCTTGCATTCTTGGGGAATTGTGGAAGAAAAGTTCTTAAACAGATTCTTTCCAGCAGGAAAGCACATCCAAGCGAAAGCAGAAATCTCCACTTTCATGCAAGGAGCAAATGAACCACTTTGTGAAGCCTGGGAAAGATACAAGACCCTGCTGAGAAAATGCCTGAATCATGGTTACGACGATATTGCCCAATTAAATATCTTTTGCAAAGGACTCAGACCAGATTCCAAATCCTTCATTGACGCTTCAGCAGGAGGGACTATCTTATCCGTGGAACCAGAAAGAGCTGTGATGATCATTGAAAACATGGCTCATAATGACCAACAGGCTCAACATGGAAGGCAACCAATACAGATGCAAGCAAAGGGAATGCTAGAGCTCAATTCTAATGATGCCATTTTGGCTGAACAAAAATTGCTCAAGAGGCAATTAGAGGCACTTACAAAATCTTTGGAAGCACTCCCTCAGCAACTAAAGGCCATCCATACTCAACCAATTCAAACCCAACCAATGAACTGTGACTTCTATGGAGGAGACCATCCAAATGGTCAATGTTCTTTTCAAGAGACACAAACAGAACAGGTCAACTTCATGGAAAATCAGAGGGGGCAAGGAAGTTTCTCCAACAACAAGAATTATTATTCTCAAGGATGGGGTCAGAATGGTGGGAATAGGCAGACTCCTTACCAGCAGCAACAACCTTCAGTGAATGACAAGATTTCAAGGTTGGAGGAAAAGATTGATGCATTCATATCAGGCTTTGAAGGGTATAAAAAAAACAATGATGCATCACTCAAGGCGTTGGAACATCAAGTGGGCCAGTTAGCACAAGATATGAGAGAATTCAAGAAGAGCCACTTTTTAGCGCACACTCTTACCAACCCCAAGGAACAGTGTCATTTGATTGCTACTGACGGCAATCAGCTAGAAGATAGTGAGGTAGATGAGGACATTGTCCTAGAGTAACAGTCATCCCAAGAAGAAAAAGTCCATAAACCATGTGAGATAGAGGAAAGTCAAGAGACAGTGACAGAGAAGGTACCCAATGAGGTTGTTATCACAGAAAAAGCACTTGACCCAGGTAAGTTCACTATCCCATTAAATATTGAGAATTTACCTACCACTCATGCTTTATTAGATCTTGGAACGAGCATCAATTTGATGTCGCTTAAGTATTTTAACAAGTTGAGTAATGTGAAGGTCAAGCCTGCTGATGTAAAACTACTGTTTGCAAATAAGTCTACTCAAAGCACTTATGGGATAATAGAAGATTTGCCTGTTCGAGTGGACAACTTTGTGTATTAAGTAGATTTCCTCATTGCAAAGACAGAAGAAGTGGACGCTGATGTCCCCCTCATATTGGGAAGACCTTTTATGAAGTCTGCCAAGCTAATTGTTGATATTGATAAAGGGGAGTACCAGGTAAGCTCGAATGATGAAAGTATCACCTTTCATATAGATAAAGGGAGCCCCAAGATCCTACAACCTCCACAACAAATTGAGAAAGATCCTACTGATGGGATCTATCAATTCCAAGCAAAGCTGCAGAAAGACAAAAAGAAAGAAGTCTTGATTGAAAATCAAGAAATAAAGAAGAAAAAGAAGGTTCCCAAATTTCTGAGGAAACCAAGAATGAGGGTAAAGCTTCCAGAAAATGTTTGGGGTTTAAAAAGAGGAAAAGGACGATATCAACTACTGAAGAAGAAGGCAGAGAAGCAGAAACAAGGAACAAGTGGATTGGAGGATGGGATTTTACAGGAAGGAATGGCACAGAATCAACCATTATCCTCCAATTAAGGCCACCATGAAAACACAAAAAGAGCCAGGCGTCAAGCTAAGATACGTTAAACAAGCGCTTCCTAGGAGGCAACCCAACATTTTTTTATTATTTTATTTTTAATTTATTTAGTTATTTTATTTTACTTTGAGTCTGTACCTGTGTAGATTAGGAAAGGGTATAATAAAGGGTAAATGAATGGAAACAACAAAAAGGAAGAAAACTCGGCATGTACGCTTTAAATGCGCTAAGCGCATGATAAAGCGCACGCGCGCTCCATATGCGCTAAGTGCATAGTGCAACGCATGCGAAACGCTTTGTCTCCCTGAAGACACGCGCTGCACCCACGCTAAGCGCAGGTGCAGCGCACGTACGCGCTCAGCCTATTTTAAAGGGGGAAGTTGCGAAATTTTCAAATTTTCAAAATCCTTCCCTGATTCTCTGAAATCCTAACTACCATTTTTGCTATTTTTGCTCACATACCCCTGCTTTTACCATTTCTGAGGCTACACCAGGTATGTTTTTAGTATTTTAAAACTTTTGCAGCGATTAAAATTTTGATTTGAGTCCTTATTTGTTTAGAAATTTTAGGGTAGTAACTTAGGCTTTTAGGACACTTTAGGATAGAAATGTCTATTTAAAAAAGCCTTAAGTTTAGTATGCGTGCTGTTAGGAACTTATTTAGGACATATTTGGCATGTTAGGTGGTAGTTTTTAAAATGCTCAATGTTTTATTGCTAATTATTTATTTTTGGTGCATGGTTGCTTAAATAAAATGTATGATTTTTTTTCACATGACCAAAATAAAAATAGTTGTGTTTTCATGCATGTTTTCTAATAACATGATTTTTGAGCATTAATATTTGTTACCTACTCTTTGTTATTAAATAATTAATTAGGGCTTGCTTTAATTGATCATTTCTGCATGTTCTTAATAAATTAATTAATTAATAAAGATAATTTTAAAATCAATAATTTGTGCAAATGCTTGATTTAACGATTATCTTAATTGTTGATTTAAATTAGCCATTTAAATCAATTAATTTTGTATAATCTATTATTGTTGCATAAATAATTTTTGGTAACAAATATTGCAGATGGCACGTACAAAGATGGTCAACAGAGGAGGTACTTTTAGGAGTGGTACCCAAAAGGGCAAGAGACCCCGCCAACCACCACAGGAGGATACTGATTTTGATCCTCACAGGTTTCGGGACCCCAAGGCTGCAGAAGCTTATAGTGACATCCAGGGCTGTAACTTCATCAAGGAGAGACCTGTCAGACTCCATCCAGGCGAGTTTGAGGAGTTCAGATCAGTAATCCATGAGAGGAACTGGGTGCGCCTCAGCATCCCAGACAGTCATTTTGATCCTACTGTGGTGAGGGAGTTCTATGCCAATGTCCATGGACCAGACAGAGTCTCATTTGTGAGGGGCATTAGGATTAGATTTGATTGCGACGCAATCAACGCACTGCTACAGTATCCAGCACCCATAGACAGAGACCTTATGGAGTGCCAGTATCAGCTCCGGATGAGAGAGGTGGGGGTTGGTGGCTATGATCTTATGGATTTATCCACTGCCCAGACTCTATGCTTACCAGGGTATTCCTTTGAAAGGAATTCATCAGGGCAGGCTACTCGCATCTACAGGCAGCACATGACGGCCATAGCAAGGATGTGGACTGTGTTGATCCTCGCTAATGTCACACCCACCGACCATGTCTCTGACATACAGATGCCAGTGGCACACCTCATCCACACCATCCTCACAGGCGGCACTGTGGATATCTCCAGGGTCATCACCCAGAAGATAGCTGATTTCATTTCCACTATCACACGCCGCACTCCCACTACAAGGATCGATTTAGGTTTCCCCGCACTCATCACTGCCCTCTGCAGGTCTAGGGGTGTGGTTGTGAACCCCACGATTCGCATCCACAACCCTATGACTAGGGCATATATTGAGACCTACTGTATGACTTATGAGGAGGAGGCAGAGGAGGAGCAGCAGGAACCAGCACCAGCAGACCCAGTACTCCAACATCATCATTAGCATCTTTTTGCCCAGCTGACTTCCATTCATAAGGGTTAGGTTCATCTGCAGGAGTATTTATACTCCATTAGGCCTGACCCCTACCCAGGCATGTTACCTGAGCAGTTCAGGGAGTATCTTCAGTGGCCTAGGGACATGCCTATTCCTCCAGAGGGGGGTGGAGCAGCAGCTGCTGATGATGATCACATGGAGCAGGACCACCAGGACCAGGACCATTGATATTTTTATTTGGTGCTTTTCTTTTTTTTTCTTTTCTTTTTCTTTTTTCTTTATTTTATTTTTTTTTTCTTTTGGCATGTACTGTATATATTTACACTGACATATTTATGCAGCAGTACATTCCCGTATTTAATATTTTAATTTAGGATTTAGGAAATAAAAGGAAAATTTTTCAAAATTTCTGAAATTAGGCAGTTTAACTAACCAGATTAGGAAAGGAAAAAGGTCTTGTGATTAATCCCATAATCAATTAAGATTAGGATACTTCACATGAGAATCAATCAGGGTAGTTAATTAAAATAAATAAATATTTTATCAAGGAATTTAGCCAAGTAACCGGTAAGTTGAGAGCCCAAACACTAAATTGAGAGTTTTTCACCGCTGTCTGTCAACCTTTATTGATTGAGTTTTTGGATCTTATGTTGTTTATGGAAAATATGGAAATAATAAAGGCAAAATTTTGTTTTTCAATACATCTGCTCAGAGCCAAAAAGCCAACCTTGGTACAATTTTTCCAATTTTTATTACCCATTTTGAGCCTTAATTGATTATTCTTGTTCACCCAAGCCAAAATAAAATGTATATATCTTGTCCCTCACACATTTGGGATAGAGAGCAAGGTGGCAAGCGAACAATAATGGGAAGAAAAGGTTGAAACTCCAAGGAGCAGGTACAGAGAAACAAAAAGAAAAAGAAGATCACTCCCCCTAAACTCAAAAAGAAAAAGTGAATAAATTGAATAAGTTGGGGGGAGTGCATCTTCAAACAAGGAAAGAGGCCCGCAAAGAATTGAAATAAATCAATAAAGAGATGGTGGAAGGAGAGAAATTCAAAAAAAAAAAGCAACATCCAAAGATGCTCTCTATTCTAAATGTTCATTGTTTATCCAGAAAAACCATAACTTCTTGATAGCTCAGCCTCATTACAACCTGGAAAAGACCTTTTGATCCATATTAACCATGAACATGCTTAGGAACTAGAAATGACTATCAATCTTAGTTGTTCAGTTGTGGTGAAAATATTGAGGGAAACAGTACCCGTGAGCATGAGTGAAATTCCTTGGTATTTTGTTTATTGCTTTAATTGCTACTCTTGAGAAAATTCAACTTGCTGATTATGTTCTAATTCTGATTGAGCAATGGTAATATCTCTTGATTTTAATTTTTTCTTGATTTGGAAAGTGACTTCTGCCTAATAAAGAGATAATGAAAAATTTTCCTTGTAGTTATTTTGAGAATTGTATTCAAGGGTGTTTTGAAATTTGACTGCAAAGGGTGTCTTGCTTGAGGACAAGCAAGAAATTAAGTAGGGGGTATTTGATAAGTGTAAAATTAGCGTTATTTTCATATAGTTTTTATTACACTTATCAAGGTTAAAATAGTAATTTATGCCCCAAATTATCCCTTTTTATTAATATTTATAATATTTGTAATTATTTGGTTTAAATTTGAATATGATGCTATTTTAAATAGAAATATGTTATTTTATGCAGATTTGGAGAAGATTTGGAATGAGAGAGAAAATAGCATCAGAAAAGAGGATAATTGCAGATTCAGAATTTAAATAAAGACCAGATTAACAGTTAGTTAATCAGAGAATCTTGTGGATAACCTCTTCAATTCAAATCCAAGCCAAATAAATACAAAAACAACTCAGATAAAGGAATAAAAGAAAACCAGATAAGATCAGAAAGAGATCCAGAAGTTAGATCAAGATTTGAAGGAAAGCTGCAGCGCGTAACACGCTCCACCTGCGCTAAGCGCATGTGGAGCGCAGATTCAGATTGATCAGGCTCCACCTGCACTAAGCGCAAGTGGAGCGCAGTAGCAGATTGGCTGGGCTTCATGCGCACTAAGCGCACATAAAGCACAGGTTGCGCAGCAGCCTCTAAACCTAGATCCAGATTGACTTCTTGGAGCAGAATTAGGGTTTTCCCACTCTATAAATAGAGCCCTTTGCATAGGTCACAGACACAGACACAGATACAGAGAGAGAGAGTAGTTCTAGGATTGAGAAAGGTGACAGATTTCTCAGTGGTTTGTAATGGCTACCATGAGTAGCTAAGCTCTCCAGTAGGATTTGATGTAGTGGATTCAATCCCCTTGTGTATAAAGAATTCTCTTCTTTTTAATTATGATTCTCTATTTGTAATTTATCGGTATCTTTATGCTGTTTGTAATGCATCGCCTCCGCGCGTGCGCCGGGGTGGTAGGCTAGTGCTCTGGATACAAAAAGTGGAACTCCGGCTAGTATTAGAGTTAGGTGAGCATAGAGTTGTCTATGAAGCTTAATCAACGATTGCTGAAGATACTCATTTGGTCCATATTGTACAGTCGTTCTTCGCTACGATTGAAGCGTTTGGTGAGTGACACACCCCTTCATAGTTGTTCGATGGGAAGGTATGGATTAAATCGATAGTGCTGATTGCAAAATACGGGGAATGTTCGGGATCTCCAAGTCACTTTGAATGCCTGTAGAGAATAGCTTTTGGCGTTTAATTATAATGTTATAGGGGAATTTGCGGGTACGATAATTACCAGGCATACCTTATAATTATTGTAATTAAACAATGCTAAGGTAATTATAAGTATGATCATAATTAAAGGAAGGGATTCGCATACAAAAGGGGGGAGATGAAACGAAGTCAAGTCCTAATCCAAAATATTATTCTCTCCTCGCGTTTATCTACTTTTACTTTTATTATTTATTATTTTGAAAACAACCATACCTTTTTATAAACTGTTTTTATTGAAAATACAATCGCTATCACTGTGCAAATTAAAATCGCTCCCCGTGGATACGATATCTTACTTACTCTATAACCGCTGGACTTTTGGTACACTTGCCAGGATTCCATCACCTGGTCCACTTGCACTTGATGTTGTCCGAAGCGAGGAACAATAGTTTTCTTGCCTATATGAGCAATAGGCAACCTAGAGTTGTTGGCTTTAACAACCACATGCTCTCCCTTGTATTCTGCCTTATTTAAGAGTTTCTCCCCGTCTCCTGTCATATGGTTAGAACAACCGGAATCAACAATCCAATCACTATCATAATTAATTGCTTTGTCACTCACTGTAACTAAAGCAATCTCCTCTGTTGGTTCCTCCATGCATGACACTGCCATTTCCTCACCATTGTCCTGTTGGAGCTCTTCATAATCTAACTCTTTGTTAGAATTAGATTCTTCTATAGCAAATGATGCTTGGAAATCCCATTCTTCATCATTCTTATTGAGTGTAACAACATTACCTTCAACCTTGTCAGCTTGACAATCTCAAGCAAAGTGACCTTTCCTGCCACACTTGTAACATCGATCGTCTTGGAGACGATATCTCTTTTCCTCTTTATCATCCCTATATCGAGGTTGTCTTGCTCCCCCTCGTTGTGGACCTCCTCCACGTCGACCTCTCTACCAACCTTGCCTGCTCCCTGAGCTTTCTCCTTTATTATTGAATCTGGTCATTGTATTAAATTCTCTAGGCACTTTCTTTTTGGCAAAAAGTGCCTTATCCTCTTCATTTATTGACACCTTAGACATTTGTTTGTCTAAAGCCTCTTGATTAGCTAGAATATTTTCTAGCTCTGTCAAAGTAGGCTCATTTGCCCATCCTCTGGTAGCTGTAACAATCCCATGATATTTGGGATTCCAATTGTGACACCCTTCTACCCCAAACTCTTATACAATTAATAAATCGAAATATAGGAAGATAACGTCCCACAACGGGTTAAAAGGTTCACATTTCTCATCGTTTAAAACGTCATTTATTTCAAAGTCAACTCATATAAAATAGAAATAGAAGTCAACTATTTTCAAAATACTTTAAGCAACGGAATCTCATGTATCAATATTTAAATATCCTACTGGCCACGTAAGGCACTTAAAACAGTTTACAAAATCGTTTCCTAACTAGAAACATAAAGTAAAAATTCCCAATAATATGCCCTGATGTCACATGTATCAGAGCGACATTCCCTTTAATCAATACTCGACACCAGTCGTGTCATCATCATCACCTGTAAAATTAACCACGGTGTAACGGTGAGGAAAAGAATACCAACTCATACATACACATAGGAGGCTACCCTATCCTCACCCACATACAGTCATCATTCTCATCAAATAATAAAATACTCAGAACATCTTACACCTTCATCATCAAACATCTTATCTCATCACAATTATACTAATCACACTTTATAAATCATCAAGCACATTATCTACACTCAATACATAGTACTCATCTCATCAATAATTCTCATAACATCATATATAATTCAATATCATCATTAAATACAATGCATGTTCATCTATCATCATGCACACCAAAACATCATCAACATCATCCCAAGGATCATGACTTGGAACTCCGCACAATGGGCGTACCTCATCACTCTCCCTAGTTGTCACCAATGGTGGTTCCCATCATGGTCTCTGCACCCCCCTCTAATGGGTCCGCGCAATTCACCTCCCCGAGTTGCACTTCACCCCTCTCTAGGCTTTGTGCATCTCGAGTACAACACCTCCCTGAGTTGCACTCCACCCCACTCTGGGCTTGTGCATCTCAAGTACAACACCTCCCTGAGTTACACTTCGCCCCACACTAGGCTTGTGCATCTCAAGTACAACACCTCCCTGAGTTACACTTCGCCCCACACTAGGCTTGTGCATCTCAAGTACAACATCACATATGCTCAAGGCACCATCAATAGCATAAGATTAAATACATCATCATCATCATCATCATCATCATTATTATCATCATAACATCATCATCAATCATCCTCATCATAAATCATTATAAGCATCACTACTCAGCATCATTGTAAATCACCCTAAGCATCATTAATCATCATCATCATACTCATAGCACTCATCGTATGCGCAATGCATCATTATATAATCATCAAATCACACCCCTCATAAGGTTACACACATCATCATCATTATCATAATAAACATCTATTCATCAAAGGTATAATCATATCATCAAAGTCACACCAAAATCAAAGTATAACAATCATCATCAAGCACTAAGATCTCAAAATCCACACTGGTAATCGATTACCAGCCTCCAGTAATCGATTACCTGCAAGCAAACACTCTGGTAATTGATTACAGCATCTCTGTAATCGATTACCTGCAAGCAAACACCCTGGTAATCGATTACAGCCTCTCTGTAATCGATTACCTGCAAGCAAACAGCACTCCAGGCTGCCCAGAAAGCCCTGGTAATCGATTACAGACCTCTGTAATCGATTACCCGCGACGCAGATCGCAGTTTTCGCAACTTCTACCACTTCTAAACCTCTCTATTCAATCTCTAATCAATCCTTTTTGTTAAAACATCATTCATATACATTTGTATCAACTAAACTCAGTAAAAATGCAAATCTTTCCACAGATTATACAGTTAATCTATCAAAACCCCAAATCATCAAACCCCCATTTACCCTTTTTTATTATTCTCAATATCCTCTTCAATTTCACCCAAGAATTCATCAAGATTCATAAAATCAATCATCAATCAACAGTTTTCATCATGCATACTCAACATAAACATATATCAATACGAATTTTAAGTCTTAAATCACTACCCAAGCACCCCCACATGCACATACAAGCAGCACCCTCTCCCCCACCGTACCTTAGAGTTGACGATTAGAAAACAAATAGTAGCACTCCACTCCCTTGGTGATCTACTCTGCTACACCTTCCCCATGTGAAGTTGCTTCTCTCCTCCTAGGGTTTGGTTATCTGACGCTTTTTAGCTAATCCAGTGGAATACATAACCCTCCCCCTATTTAAATATCTAAGTGAGTTGGGCCTACTCCTACCCACCCATTAAATATTATCTTTTTCTGAAATATATTAATATAATTATATTATTATTATTTTCTTCATAAATCTTATTTTATTTTATTTATTTATTAGGAATTATTAGGATATTATAGAGTCCTTATCCATCTACATTTTAAATTTAAATCTTATAATTAAATCTTATCCTAAATTGTATTGATTCTTATCATTAATCCTCGTGATCTCATTATCCTTATTTTAAAATCTGATCCTAATTTAAAATACTAACCATATCTCTCTCATAAGATTATCATTACTAATCCTTATATTATTTTATTAATATAACAATCACTATATTTATAGCAATTAATGTTAATTGCAATCTTTATGATTTATCTCTTAATAATATTATTATTATATTCAATATAAACATATTTGATTAAGATCCTAATAATCCGACGTCTCTCCTAATATTTATAATATTATATTATTATTATCTCATAAATACAATTATATTAATATTTACTATTATTATTATGTAACTTCTATTTTTACAGTTGATGTCATCTAAATATAATTATACGTATTTAAATTATATTTCTAAATTTCTAAATTTTGGGATGTTACACAAACCATGAATAATAATTCTTCTTTTTCTTGCATCATTAATTGCACTATCCGAATCCAACTTTGCAATTTCATTGCAAATAGACTTCACCTTGGTGAAATATTGATTAATTATCATGTCACCTTGCTGAACTGACATGAGTTCATTCTCCAATAGTTGCAACTTTGCATCACTCTTCCTTGCAAATAAAGTTTCAAGAGTATCCCAAGCCTCTTTCGGGGTTTTCAAGTCCTTGATCCGCTGTAAGAACTCATCCTCCACAGTGATGGAAAATACATACATAACTTTTCCAGCTTTTATCTCCCATTTATTTTTCTCTCTTTCATCGGTTGGTGCGATTGTTTCGGCACCACCAACAACACCCCACAAGTTTTGTCCAAGCATATAGTATTTTATACGCGTGCTCCATGTATCGTAGTTGTCGTTGTTCAACTTTTCCATCGAGCTAAGTTGAAGATGCAATATCCGACATGGTCCCAGACCAACAAATATGAACACCGCAATCCTTTGACTGTACGTCACCGGCAATACTTCACAATGGTCCCAGACCGTAAGGAAAATGCACACTATATGCTAGTTGGAGCAAGGCGGCCCTCGACCGTTTGCTCTGATACCAAATGTTGAATAATAAATAAATGGGAGGGAAGAACTTTTGGTGCCCAGCACCTTGAGTATTTCTTGTGTTTTGTATTTGATATGTATATTACACAACGTTTACAAGCTTTATATAATAACTTGATTTTCTAAATATAATAAAACTAAAAATATTACCACAAATATTCTCCATAAACAAATATAGCAATAAAAGAAAAATTAAGCAACGATGTTGCTCCTTGAGTTACGTTAAATGGAGAGAATAGACATTGCTATTCTTAACATGGCACTCTTAAACTTAGTTGGTTTATTAAAACATGCAATAGGATTCAAAGCACTATTAAAATATTCTAGTTTTAACATGCTTGTAATGCTTTGGGGCATATAATCATGAATAGAGTAGAACATGCCATGCATAAAGAAAGGTAATTTAGGAAATTCCCTTTCAACAACTTGAATTGTACTCTTTGCAACACTAGATGTATTAGCCATCAACCTATTCAAGTTTAAACTAGAAGAGCATTTAAATGATCACAAGATATGTTTGACTTTTCAACACACTCTTTCTCTTATTGCACAGAGTATTTTCTTCTCATTTTCATTTTTATGTTTTTCTTCCTTTCCTTTTTCTAATTCCTTTTCTACTTGTTTAGAATTTTCTTCTTTCTCTAATTTCTCTTCTTCAATTTTATTTTTCAAAAGTTCAAGAACTTCACTCAATTCACTTTCTTCCATAGGAGCAAAACTTTTCCTATAATGTCCCACCTTTCTATCTATATGCCAAGGTTTCCCAAATATTATGTGAGCTTCAACCCCTAATGGAGATACATCACATACTACTTCATCAACATATTTCCCAATGGTGATTTTGAGTTTGGCTTGCCTATCTACCATGATCTCTCCCTCATTCATTTGTTGTAGTATATAAGGTCTTGGGTGTTTGGTAGTGGGCATTTTTAATTTTTCTATGACTCTATCACTCACCAAATTGCTACTATTTCCTTCATAAACCTTGATCACAATTATACTTCCTTCTGCTTCCTCTAAACAACCCTTTGTATAAAAACTCTTTTCTATCTTATCCCACAAATTGCCTAAATCTCTTCTTCTCATTATTCTTTTCCTCCTTCCCTCCATTACTCCTAAATTAATTTTTATTTCAAAGGTTTTAAATTCCTTACCACTCACTAAGTGTTTACACTCAATGGAATGTATTCACTCGTGCATGTCACTCTTTTTTTGGCTTTTTCTAAGATGAAGCACTCTTGCCTCTTCTACACGGGTAAGGTTGGTTTGATCTTGCAAAGACCAACAGCGAGACTCAATCTTAACTCTACCCAAATTGAAGCGCACGAGCACAAAAATTTATCTACTGGAAAGCTAGAAATTGATTAAGATAAAACCAAGAATTGATGAGACAATGAAATGAAAGGGAAAATTACAGTAAACTGACAATTGTATTGTTGGGCTATCTTTTTACTGTTTTTATTTTTGTTTTTTTTTCTATTTTTCTTGAATTTTTGACTTTCTTGGTGTCTTTTGACTTTTTCTATTTTTATTGACTTTTGCACCCTTTTTGCGTTTAACACCTCTTTTTGTATTTTTGGCTATGTATTTTTTTTAATGCTTTTTGCTTCTTCTCTTTTCTTTGCTCTTTGCCCCAACAGAAATATATAAAAGTTTGTACAAAATTAACAAAAATATAAATCTACCTAAAATAAAATTTGCAAGAGTTTTGCCTAAAAATTGGACCAAAACGGTCCAAAAAACTGAAAGTATTGTCTGTTTTCTAGAAATTGTTTGTCAAAACGATATGACAACTTGATTCAAATTTTGACCAAAAAAATTGCTTATCAGTTCCTTATTGATTACACAATAAAAAAACGTCGTTTCTAACGTGCTTGATTCAATCTTAGGATTGGAATTAATTTTTGAAGGAAATTCAACATTTGGGATTTGTTGAACTTCTTCCAAACTTATGAACCAAAAATCAGTCTATAGGCGAGCGTTTTGCATAATCAAACAGGGAATTCATAAGGTCGAAATAGCAATCAATTCAAATTTGCAATCAGAATGCCAAGAAGACAAACAAAATAGTTCCCAAAAATAGCGCAAAAAATGGGAAAAAAATAAGAGGTAAATTGCGCAAAATTAAAGAGCAAGAAATTAAAGAAGAGAACTGAAATTAAAAGGATGGGGTGGACAGAAAGCAAATAGCAGAATGTAAATGGCAGAAAGTAGAAGGGATGGCAGAAGTTACAAAGGATGGGAGAATCGGAATTTAAATGGCGGAAAGTAAATGACTGAAAATTAAAAGCGGAAAGTAAAGAGATGAATATGAATGAACAATTATATGTGGGGAATGACAATTATCAAGGTGGATTGGGGAAGAAATGTAGGTGAACGTTCTTCGGAAAATGGAAGCAACAATGCTCCCATTTACCACAATCCACCGCAAACAAGTAGTTAAATTGCAAGAATCACTCAAGAACAATTATGAGCAATATAGAATAAGCATTTTATCAAACACCTAAGGGGTGGGATTAGCGGCCCAAAACAGCCCCATTCTAGCAAGGATTCACGCACAATTCAAGCAATTCAAGCAAGCTGTAAGCAATAGAATGGCACCTCGGGCCTGAGAACAATTCAAAGTCCAAATTACAAATGAATTGGATGAAGAATTACACAAGTTTGGCCAAAAATTCTGCACCAAAAATAGCCATGTTGCAGCGCCAATATCTCCTCCAAACATCCCTAGAAATGCTCAATCCAATAAAGCCCCGATGACCAATTGATAGCATGAAGGTTACGGATCTAGAATTGAGCAAAAACAACCGGTTAGAAGTCAAAATTAAACAAAATACATGGCTGGGTAGCAGCTAATTAAGCACAAGAAAGTAAAGGAAAAAGAGGGAAAATGAAAGGAAAAAGTGGAGAGAAAAGAGATGGATGAACGCCACTGGTGCAAGCAACCCCCACAGCAGATAAGTTTAGGTGCTAGACACCATTGATTCAGGAGAATCAGATAAGTCCCGGGTTGGTTTAAGCAAGAACCACCAAGCCTTATCTACTCACAAAGTTGAGGAGGAATTTTAGCATAATGCCTTTACTCAAATTCAAAGTTAAAATACAAGAGGGTGGTCTCCTATTTATAGGAAAAGGAGGTGGCTAGGTGGTGGGAAGGAAAATACAAGATGAGTGAAAAACTATGCTAATTGGGTATTGAACCCATGACCTCCTACCCACTTAGTTAAGCTAACTCTTAGCCAATAAATCCATCTAAATTAGCGCCCACTAGCCTAAGTAGGATTAGGAAAATTACAATTAAACTAAATACAATTAAAATCCTAATTAAGCAACAAGTAATCCTAATTATTTATTAAATCCTTCCAAATTAAGATGAAGTCTTCTTGTTGACTTGGTCAAGGGTGTCAAGGTTGATCATGAGGTTAACCAAAGGTTGAGTTGACCATGGCTTGGTTCAGCTCCAAGCACCCAGAACAGGCCCAAGTTGGAGTGCAACTTAGAATCTCTGTTTCCAATTTAGAGCTTCATTGGCAGTTTCCATCAAATTGTCACAGAATAAGATGTGGGACTTGTGGGGAGTAATGTGAAGATCTTGGAGCAAGTAATGTAACCACTGTAACTCACAGGTAGCTGTAGTAAGTGCTCGATATTCACTTCTGCAGAGGAACAGGCAACAATGGGCCGCTTTTTTCGATTTCCAATTGACAAGAGAAGCCCCAATGAAGAAACAATATCCAAAGATAGATCGAAGAGTGTCTCGACATCCACCCCAATCCGCATTAGAAAAGCCATGAAGTTGGATGATGGTATCACGAGGGAAGAACAAACCAAGTCCAGGAGCAGTTTTCAAATAGCGAAGTATTCTCATGGAAGCTTGGTGATGAGCTTGAGTGGGGGAATTGAGATACTGGCTGACTTGCTGAGTGGAAAATGTAATATCAGGCTTAGTGGCCGTGAGATAAAGTAATCGACCTACTAATCTTTTGTAAGCTGAAACATCTGGAAAAGGATCTCCTTTATCTTGCTCCAAATGTGTTGCTGAGCTTAAGGGAGTGGATGTTGGTTTACAATTGACCAAGGAAGTGAAGTTGAGGGTTCAATCACAAGAAAGGGGGTTGAATTGTGATTGATTAAAATTTTCTGCAAATTCCTCTTAATACTCAATCTGCTCAAGTCTTACTTGGCTTAGTATTAAATAGGTTAACTACCAAAAGATAGAAGTTAGGTACAATGCAATATGCAGAATTGACTTATGCTAAGAAGATTATGTTTTAACCCTTTCACATAATGCACATTATTAATTTGGGCAGAGTTGTTCATACCTATCTTTCCAATACCTTTGATATGTGCCATGTTGTTGTCTCCAAAGGTTACTGTTCTAATTTCCATTCTGTGTAATTCGATGAGTTTGTTTTTGTCCCCAGTCATATGTCTTGAGCATCCACTGTCCAAGAACCATTGCTCTTTCCTCTAGATTGGTCTTGCTTGTTCCTACATTAGAAGATAGTAGAGATTTTGGTACCCAAATCTTTTTGGGTCCTGAAGGGTTAGATACCTTTCTTCTAAAGCTCCCTTTTCTTTTGTAACAGTTATGAGTAATGTGTCCAAATCTGTTACACCAAGAGCACTTAGGAGGTTGCCTTTTGGCGGGGATAAAAACAGTTTTGTGCATTTTTGTACATGAATCTTGACTGAATCCTAATCCACTTTTATCAGAATATTCTCTGCTATTTCCAATTAATTTATTTAGGTTATGTGTACTATTAACAAACTTACTTAAATCAATTTGCAGTTCACCAATTTTCTTCTGCAGAAGATGGTTCTCCTTCTGCAGTGATGCAGACTTTGCATCTTCTGCAGAACTGTCTTTGATTAGTTTTACTTGTTCTTATAGTTTAAAATGAGATTGTTGAAGACATTGATTTGTTTTAATTAACCTATCATTATCTTCTTTAAGTTTTTCATTTTCTTCTTTAGTCTTAATGAGTTGTTCTTTAAGAAGTGCACATTTTTGAGTTAGTGTGTGAGAATCAGATAATAGGTTTTCAAATGCAACTTCTAGTTCTCTATATGCAGTAGGATTGTATGTGATTACCTCATCATCACTTCCAGCCATGAGACACAAGTTTGTTGTTTCTTCTCCAGATTCTTTAACTTGATCAATTCCTTCATGGGCTATTTTAAGTGTATCCCATATCTCCTTTGCTGTTGAACATCCAGCAACCTTGTCATACTCTCCCCTGCTTAGTGCACAGAGAAGAAAGAATTTGGCTTTGGAGTTCAGAAGATGCTTCTGCTTATCTTCTGAGGTCCAGTCTTCTCTTGCTTTAGGTTGAGGAGCTTCTTCCTGTACTTCTGATTCTCCTTCTTTAGGCTGAGTAAGAATTCTTGTTCTTCTTGCTACTGGAATGAAATTTCCTTTTTCTACAATATCCCAAAGATCAATGTCTTGGGATTCTAGAAACAATTTCATTCTATTCTTCCAATGGTAGTAATCCTTTCCATCAAGTGCTGGTGGTCTATTTGTGGATGAACCTTCTGGTATGAACATTGAAGCTCCATAGTTTGCCATTTCCCTTGATCTTTTCCTCTCTTACTGTTAAGTAAGTTCAACCCTAGAGGCAAGCTCTGATACCAATTGAAGTTGAGGGTTCAATCACAAGAAGGGGGGTTGAATTTTGATTGATTAAATTTTCTGTAAATTCCTCTTAATACTCAATCTGCTCAAGTCTTACTTGGCTTAGTATTAAATAGGTTAACTACCAAAAGATAGAAGTTAGGTACAATGCAATATGCAGAAGATAGGATTCCTTCTTTGGAATCTTGATAGGTAACACTTACTTAGGTATTATATAGTTCTCAAAATAGTTTTATGAACATGTAATAATAAAGGAGAGAAGGGTAAAGAACATGGCACACAGAAATTTTATACTGGTTCACCTCTTCCAACCTGAGGCTACGTCCAGTCCCTACACCTGTAGGATTTTCTCACTCTTTTCAACAATTACAATCTTCTTGGGTAACCTTACCACTAGTATTCTTTACCTGCCTCTTCAAGCTAACAACAACCTAACCAACTCAGTTTTCCAACTAAATACCAACCGCAGAACCTTCTGCAGAAGATTCACTACCCAGAATACTGCAAGTACCTTCTGCAGATTTTGTTTTACAGTTGAGATCACCAAATCTCAACAGACCTCACTCAAAAAATCTAATTACAACTTTCTTGGGTAACCTTACCACTAGTATTCTTTACCTGCCTCTTCAGGCTATCAATAACCTATCAAACACAGATTTCACACTGAATACTTACTGCAGAACCTTCTGCAGAAGATCTAGTCCCAGAATACTGCAAGTACCTTCTGCAGATTCTGTAAACCAACTGAGATCATCAAATCTCAGTAAACCTAACTGAAAACTCTTTCCCTTGCTGCTCAGAAGAAGGAAATGCACCTGCACACCTCTCTTGAGACTTTTACAATGAAAATGAGAAAGAATAAAAACATACAAGGCTCAAATCAATACAATCCTTGCACAGCAGAAGCAAAATGATGAGCCTAGACTCTCCAAAGCTTTTAGACCAGAAATCACAAATATGAAGGAGAGAGAAATTTTCCAGAAGATTGGAGAAGTGAAACAGCAGAATTATATGTATTTTCTAGAGTGAGGTGCCTTCCAAGTGTGGAGGAACTCTCCTTTTATAGAAGGCTGGAGTAAAATAGCCGTTGGACATCCAGTTGGCCTCAAGGAGATGTCCCTTTCTCTGTTGCAGCAAGTGCAGGCTTTACAGCTGTCAAGTTTGACCAGCTTCTATCTTCTGCAGAGTATCTTCTACAGGCTGTTTTTGGGCTATTTCTCAAGGCTTTTCTTCTGTAGACATGATGAACCTTTCCAGTATAGTATTTTCTCTTATTTTAGGGTCAGTTGGCCCACTGGAACTATGAGAAGATGAGAAGAAGAAGAAGATTAATTTTAGTTTTGCCTTATTTGCACCTTCTACAACAATTCTTTCCTTCTGCAGGATATCTGGAATGACATTTTTCTTGCAGATCCTTTTAACATTTATCATTTGCTTGATGGAGAATATTTTTGAGTCAATTTTGCAGCTGTGACCTCAGAAAGTGAAAAACTCACTTTGTCTTGTATGTTCTCTATCTTCTACAGACTATGAAACTTGTGGATTCTATAGCCAGTTCTTCTGTAAGCACATTGTGGTCTCAAATAATTTGACATAAATTATTTGAACTATGTTTAACTTAGTTGGAGTCTCAGAAATGAGAAAAATAGATTTGGATCAATTCTGCTTCTTCTGCAGCTTTCCTGACAACATGTTTCTTCTGCAGCTTTGTTGTAACTGCTTCTTCTGCAGTGTGCAGGAATTCTGTTTCTTCTTCTAGAGCAAACTATTTCTTATGGAAGTTTCTTTGAGTGTTCTTCAACTTGACATATTCAAGGATAATAGCTTGAGGAGTGTGGGAACTTGTTCAATGCTTCTAAAGATACTTTGAACTTGAAATATGAATCTGATGCTTCTGCAGAAGCTGTAAGTTCTGCTTCTAATGAAAAAACTATGCTTCTGATGATATTGATCTTCTCCAATTGCTTTGTTTGCATCAGCAACACTTGGACTGAATATGCTTGAATTGCTTAAGTGATCTTTCATATTCAGAAAGTGTCCGGTTTCATGAAAAGCTCATTCTCATGCTTCTAGAGGTCTTGAATGATCCTTCCAAAGCTTCAACTTTGCTTCTGAAGCTTGATACAACTTAGTTTAATACTAATGGGATCTTAGATGAACTGTTTTGACCTTCTTGAAGCTAAGAAGCTACTTCTTGAACATGTTTCATCCCTTTGGACATGAAAGCTCTATGTGACATGCTTCTAGACACATATTCTGATGTTAAATGATGTTTATGATCTTTGTACCTTCCTTCTATAACTTTTCCTGTATTCTTTCTCAAGCGAAGACATTAGTACCAAAGTATTCAGAACACTTAGAATATTGTTGTGAAAGTTTGTTGTCATTAAAACCTTTGCTCAAAGGGTCTTGGACCTTACAGGAAGCATCTTGTAGAAGCTTTAGGCAATACTTTCACTAGGAGAGAGAGATTCCCAGGGAAGAATGAGCAACTTCCAATCACAGAAAATACTTAAGAACTCCAAGATCTTTTATGCCAAAAGAAGAGTGCAAGTGATGCTTGATTGAGGAAAACTCAGTAAGAGAAGTCCCAAAAAAATAGAATATCATCAACATATACAAGGAGTCCATTGAAATGATTAGCAGAAAATTTGAGGAAAAGTGTATGATCAGAAGAAGCTTGGTGATATCCCAGTGTCAAGAGAAAAAAAGACAGTTTCTCGAACCATTGTCTACTAGCCTGCTTCAATCCATAAAGTGACTTGGTCAGCTTACAAACTTTATTTGGAGAAGATACTGACATACCTTGAGGAAGAGACATATATATATACCTCTTTCAAGTCACCATGCAAAAAGGCATTGTTCACATCCAGCTGGTGTAAATGCCAATGATAAACTACAACAAGTGCCAAGACAACCCTGATTGTAGTCAGCTTAGCTACTCGTGAGAAGGTGTCCAAGTAATCAAATCCCTATATGTGGTTATACCCTTTGGCAACCAGCCTTGCCCAATTGTGATGAAAGAACAGAATTGCACTGAAAATCCTTGAGATATGTTGGTGTGTATTTTGGTCTGGTGGATCTTTCGGGTTCATGTGGAGAAGGTGTTTGGGAATCAATAGGAGCAGAAGGTATGGAAAGTGTAGATTCTAGAGGGGTAGTATGAAACAAATTTGATTGGCAATCAGGTTCAAGGTTAGTGAAAGACTGTGGATGTTGTGTAGGTAGTATGCTTAATGTGGCATTTTGGTATGGAAAGATGAACTCTTCAAAGACTACATTTCTGGAAACATGAATGTTCTTTGTACCCAATTCATACACTAAAAAACCTTTAGTGCTAGGCTTATATCCTATGAATATACATTTGTTTGGCCTTTTAAAAAGCCTACTTAGCCTGTTAGGCCGGCCTGTTTAAGTGGCCTATTATAATTTATAATATATATTCATAATTTCACATATATATAATAAATTATTTTTTATTTTAATTATTCATTTATTCTATTATGATTATTTGTTTCTGTAAAATTAGAAACCTACCTTTAGAATTTAAATCACTCTCAGTCTCTTACTCTCTCAAAACTCACATAGCCTTTAGGAAAGGAACCCTAGCAACCGTCGTTCACCCTGTCTCTGCCTCTCAATCTCATAACTCCATCGCCGGATTCGTTGCCACCGTTCTGAAGAGTCGTCGCCACCTCTGTCGTTCGCAGTCGCAGAGTCGTTGACACCTCTGCCATTCGCAGTCGCGCCTCAGTTGCCACCTCCATCGTTCGCAGTCGCCTCAGTCGCCATTGTTTCCCTTGTTCATCCCTGATCGCTCCCTCCTCGTCACAGTTCTTCCAGTGCGGTGAGTTACTGATTCCGGTGCTATAGATTGATAAATTTACTACTAATTCTATCTCTTTCTATTCATATTTACTCCTACTTATTCTATGTTCTAGCTCTAATTCCATGCTCGTTTGGATTTTGGTGGGGGATTATATGGTCTGGATATGTTCTGTATTGTGATATAGATTGTTAAATGCTTCAAGTATTGTGATATAGATCTATTCTATATTGTGATATAGATATGTTCTGTGCATTCTGCTTTGTCCTTGGCTAAATCTGCCATGGCACTACCAAGTATCATTGATGCTAGCAATAGCAATTGTGCCAGGGCTCTTGTGTTGTGGTAGAACATTTTGTGTAGTGTTGATAAATGGGTGGTGGGAGTGATGGTAAGTGGTTGAATTGAAGTGAGAGAGATTGGGAGTTAAGAGTACTTAAATATTCAGACAGTAGTATGGATTGGTGTTGGTGAAAAATGTTATTATTTGCTATTATCTCTATAATTCTCTAGTTTCTAGTTTGATTTGATTTAATTTGTTAACTAATCAGTGGTGGTGCCTGAGTACTCTTCCCACTTTTAAATGGGGTTTTGCATTTCTCTGAGTACAAATGCTTCAATAAATGCTTCATTCAACTATTCCTTTAACCCATACATGTGAACAATTGACAAGTTTTTGTTTCTTTTTAAAGTATCCCTTTTAAATGAAGAATTAACACTTCTGTTTGATGATGTTTATTTAGAAAAAAAATTAAAAAGGGAAATACTAACCATATAAGGGTAGGTGCCAATATTATAATGGAAGTAATATGTACTTCAGCAAACTGTTTTATTTAATTTGCTGTTTCTAAATTGCTATACTTTAGACTTGCTATTTCTAAATTTTACAAACAGGTTCTAAATTGTTTTATTTAATTTGTTGTTTCTTAATTTTATATTTTCTTAATGTATAAACTGTTTTATGTAGAAAATGTCTAATCAATCTCAAATTCAAAGTAATGAAACAGCATCACCTACTCCTCCTGTTCCTGTCAATGTGACCAATGAACATGTACCAACTGATTCTAGTCAACTGGAAGATAATCGAACGGAAGGTGAACAAAATAAAGATCAAGCTAGCGAGGATTTTATCGTTAAGAGGAAGAGACAAAAGACATCACTGGTGTGGAATGATTTTGATGAAATTGATGTTACTGGAGGTCAAAAGAAAGTTGTTTGCAAATACTGCAAACTTAATTTTTCTACCGGTGGGAAAGAGACTAGCACTAGCCATTTGAAGAGACATACAACTAATTTCTTGCAAAGGAGGTAGTGGATGGCTACATAAAATAAACAAGTTGTCATTCCATTTCAACCATCGAGTGGAGGTAGTCCATTTGCCAACCAAGACGATGATGTTAGATATTCTAATGAGAAGATGAGGGAAATACTTGCATCGGCCATTATAATAAAAGAATTCCCCTTCAATGTTTTTTATCGTGATATTATGGTATGGGCCTTCCAATATGCAAATCCAGAATTTCAAAGATATGGCCGAAAAACAGCAAGAAGTGATTGTCTAGCCATCTATAAGGAAGAGGAGAAGATGTTGTAGAATTTGATGAAAAGTGTTAGCAAGGTCAGTTTAACTATTGATATGTGGAAGTCAAATCACCAAGTAGCAGAGTATATGGTTATAACTGGCCACTTCATTGATGCGGGATGGAAACTTCAAAAGAGAGTTTTGAGCTTTGTGAAAGTTCCTGCTCCAAGGTTTGGAATTGATGTGGCTGATGCAATTTTCAAGTGTTTGAAGGCTTGGGGCATTGAAAACAAGGTATTTTCCGTTTCAGTAGATAATGCTTCATATAATGATTCGTGCCTTAGAAATTTGAAGGATAACATATCATTGAATAGTAAGTTATTCCTTGGTGGTGCCTTGTTCCATGTTAGATGTTGTGCACACATATTGAATTTGTTGGTGCATGATGGTCTTAGTAGGATTAAGAAGATCATTTACAATATTAGGGAAAGTGTGAAATATATTAACTTTAATGATGCAAGGTTGAAGGCATTTTGCGATGTTGTTGAACAAGAGGGTTTGAAAGAAAGAAAGCTCGTAATTGATTGTCCAACAAGATGGAACTCCACATTTCATATGATGTCGACAGCTTTAAAATTTAAGATTGCATTTCCAGCTTACAAGGAAAGAGGGCCACATTATGACTATGCACCTGCACCTGAGGATTGGGAGAAAGTTGAGAAAGTGTGTCAAGTTCATGAGGTATTTGATATAGCTACTAATATAATCTCAGGTAGTGAATATCCAACTGCCAATTTGTATCTTGCAGAAGTTTGCGCAGTGAAACAAGTGATTGATAATGCGACAGAGGATACAGATCAATTTATGAGAGAAATGGCAGCTTCGATGAAATTGAAGTTTAATAAATATTGGGGGGAATGTAACCTTCTAATGGCTATAGCAAGTATTTTGGATTCTAGGTGCAAGTTCCGTATCATTGATGTATGTTTTCCCAGTATATATAAACCTGAAGAAGTTTCCCAAGAGAATACAAAGAAGGTAAGGAATGCATTGGAAGAACTTTACGATGAGTATGTGTCTCTTAGTTTGGAAGAGACATCTACGGAAGTAAATAATAGCGGCAACAATTCATCGACTTCCACCCAACCTCAATCTTCAAAGGTCTCCCAATTTACTAGAATTATGAGTATTGTGCTTCAAGGGGAAGTCGTTCCTCCAATGAAATCAGAATTGCAATGTTATCTTGATGAAGGTCTTTATATTCCTGATGGAGATTATAACTCTTTTAATGCATTGGATTGGTGGAGGAACAATAGCTTAAAATATAAGATCTTGTCCAAGATGGTTGCTGATATACTTGCCATTCCAGTCTCCACTGTGGCATCAGAGTCTACATTTAGTGCTGGAGGCAGAGTTATTGATGACTTTCGCTCCAAGTTGAATGAGGAATCAATTGAAGCACTGATATGTGGTGGGGATTGCCTTCGTCATAAATACAATTTGCAAGCAAAGACAAAGGTTCATACTTTCCTATTTAGAAGTATAAGTCTATTAGCCCGCGGCCTATTTAAGTATAGGCCCATTGGCCGATTTAAAGGCCTCTTTAAGTGGCCTAGTTACTTGGATATTTGGTAAGCCTATTAGCCTACAAGCCTATATTGGCCTGCTAAACGATAGGCCTATTAGCCTATCTAAAGGCTTGGACATGAAGTAGGATTTTAAATAGGCTTATAGGCCAGGCCAGGCTTTAAAACAGGCCAGGCCAGGTCTACAAAAATGGCCTTTGACAGGTCATAGGCCAGGTTTAGGCCGCAAAATTATCAGGTAGGCCAGGCTCAGGCCTTACAAAGCCTGGCCTCGCCTGGCCTACTTCCACCCCTACCCCTAGACATGGACGCAGAAAACCAGTGCTCTTGAGATCAAGAGCTCTGATACCATAAAAGTGTTTGAACTAGAGAGAAAAGAAAGGAGTATTTGGACTAAGTTTTCATTGATCTGAATTCAATTGAATTACAAAGCTGCGAGAGTCTCATTATATACATGGAGAAAGAGTGAACAAAGGAGGGAAAAATTAAAACTACAAGTAATAGAAAGTAAAGTAATCAATTCTTTTGTAATAACCAACAACTTCAACCAATAGAGTGCGCAAAGTGAATGGGTCAGTGATATGGGACTTGTGGAACTCGGACTAAGCATCAGATTCATCAGCTACTCTCGATGTGGGACTACTTGAGCTAGTTGTAAGGCTCTGACGCTACTCCTTGTTATGCTCTTTGGTATGAATAACACTTGATAATAATACTAATAATTTTTCTATTTAGAATGTAGATTAAGTGGTGAAGTGAACGTTGCCCAAAAAAATTGTGATTAACTAGATACCAACTCCAATGGTTGGTGATGAAAAACCTGGATTTGGTGCAGTTATTTTTTGGTACAATTGGTGCAGTCATCAGGTATGGATCGTCTGATCAAGATCAAACAGCTAGGATGTTGAGATGTTAAATTGGTATTAAGAAACTTCTTAGCATATGAGCCTTCAGATCTTGATCGTACGGTCCAGATTTGATGGCTGCACCAACTGCACCAAAAAGTAACTGCATAAAATCTAAATCTGGTGATGACAATAGGCATTTTGTGTTCAATTATATGAGTCAACATATTTGTAAATTTTAAAAATACCGTAAATTCCTTAAATAAATGATCCCCTATGGTCAATAAGATTTGGTACCAAGAAGATTAAGGATGTCGAAAGTAGGACACGATCACATGGGTGATGACATGTGATGTCGTGCTACAAGGAAATAACCTACACAAAATGACATAAATGGTCAACTATTAAATAATTCATTGAGTGACTTATAAATACAAAAAGTTGGAAATTGCAATCAATTAACCTGCCCTTTGCTCAACGATTGGATGAAGACCGCACCACCACCTACATTAACGCTCCTTGTGATTAGGTCATCAACTGCAATTTGATTGTTGTTCTCTGAAAGAATTACAATAGATGATTGGCTTCCCCATGTACCAAACTCCTTTGCCCTTTTTACGAAGATAGTTCTTTTGGTCAAGGTAGGTATATTCTGAGTCAGTTCTACCTTCCACTTCTTTGCTCATCAAATCAAATGACATTCTTTGTTATAGGCCAGCATCATCTACTAGAACAATTTGATAGCATTAAACTTCTAAAAATTTTTGTTGAGATGACAACGCATGAGTTGTTTATTTTAGATGATAAATGTGGTTATGTTTGGTCAAGGTAGGTATATTTCGAGTCAGTTCTACCTTCCACTTCTTTGCTCATCAAATCAAATGACATTCTTTGTTATAGGCCAGCATCATCTGCTAGAACAATTTGATAGCATTAAACTTCTAAAAATTTTTGTTGAGATGACAACGCATGAGTTGTTTATTTTAGATGTTAAATGTGGTTATGTTCCTCCACAAAATCATCCAGTGTCAATGTTCTATGGAATCAAAGTCCCTCCTATATAAGGCTTTAATGACACAAGCTTTCATATTCAAATTCTAAGTATTTCAAATGTAAGTTACTAATGTTTTTTCTTGAGAATGCTTGAAAGAGTATGAGAATACTTTGAACACAATAAGGAGTACATAGAAGCATGATTCACTATTCAAAAGTATCCTTTAGCCAAAGCCACAAGTTCTAAAACTTTCCTTGCACAAAGAAACTCTTTAAGAGTGATGAAATCAGAATGAGGAGGTACTTCCATGTATCATAATGGTCAAAATCAATCATCAAAGTTCCATTGTACATTACGCCGATTCAGGTCAAGCTTTAGAAGGAACTAGAAGCTTCAAAGGATCTTTGTGAGCCATTTAAAGCAAGAAATGATGACAAAAAGGAAGAATATGAGCAAATGAACATGGAGTTCTACTATAATCATTCAAGAAGCATATTCCCAAGTTAGTATTGATGAAAACAAAGCAAAGAAAGGTTGACCAAGTGATAAGAAGCATATTTAATGATTTAGAAGAAAAAGGTCATTATCTATACCTATTTGCCTTCTTTAGAAGCATAAGAAGATGTAAACATTCATTAGAAGAAAACACCACTCCACGAACTCTTCAAGCTACAATCCTTGAGAATTTTCAAGTTAAAAGACATCAAAAAAAGTCTTTTGAAGGTGAACTTTGCTAAGATCTTAGAAGCTTTGCACAAAAAACCAAGTTGGTCAAAATTCATTAGATAAGAAAGAGAAAATCATGCTACCATGAAAGTGACACGTCAACAAAAGCAAGGACAATTTTTAACCATCCTCTAATGGCCAAAAAATGACTACTTTGAATTGGAGCTTTTAAAACACTCATCAATGGATGTAAAACATGAAGAAGAGAGAAATAAGACAAAGGAGACCAAGTATAGAAATGCTGAAAAACTATCTTCTCTACATTATAAACCACTCTCTCTTAAAGACAACTCCATAAATTTGCATTATAGTTTTCTAAATCCATAGGAGTCTGTTATTTGCTTTGTATAGTAAAGTAAATTCACTTTTTGAGTGACTTGTAAGTTGTTTATTAAAAACCCACTTCATTTGATAAAAGGTTGTGTATCTCCCAAGTTAACTAGTGAGAGATAGTCTAAGTAGTAAGGAATAGTGTTGGTTGAGCAGTCGTAAAGCTGTTGTTAAACCTGGAGAGGCTTGTGTCAAAGAATACTTGGTGTTGTAAGACTGATGAGGTTTTTGTGAAAGAATACCTAGTGTAAACAAACTTGCTTGGTAATGAAAAATCCTACTCAGGTAGGGACTAAACGTAGCCTCGGGATTTGGAGGGCGAATCAGTATAAAAATCATTATGTAGTATCTTTTACCCATATTCTCTTTTAATTTATTTCATAATATTTGATTTGCTTGCTCATACATGGATTGTTTCATTGACTTGCTTTCAAACAAAACCAGATTTTACATAAACTATGATTAAACTATAGTTTCCTGATAAAGGGATTTGTCATCATTAAAATAAATATTTTAGAAAGTTTCATCAAGTTCTGAATTGGTGTGTTCTATTAGAAGAACAATTTTTTGTTTATGCGCAAAGTATTCCTTCACATTGTGAGTGCATCATACTATATATGCATAATGGTGCTTTTAAATAAATTTATTCTTACATTGTGATTTATTATCAATTAAATGTGGGTTTTGAAAAGTTTCACAAACTTTCAACTTGTTTTTAACCCTTTAGAAGCAAGGTGCTTATATTTCAATGTAACTAGTTTTGCTTATAAACATAACAATAGTATTTTGTTATAATTTTTGTGTGACACTTTCTACACATCAATGAAGGAATATCAATAATATAAATTCATGTGATCATAAGTTTGTTTAGAAGGTAAATTTGTTATAATTTACACTTGATTTTAACTAACATCGTCTTCTAAAGACACCTTTTTATAGCCAGGAACCTTCTTGAGCAGAAAGTCAATAATAAATATAGTTGTGCAGATTGTGCCAAAAGTTTTTGTTTCGGGATGGATTTCACATTATGTACATCAATATTATGAGGGGGTTGATAATCACAAAGTGAGAAATAATAGAAGATAATACAAATAGAAAGATAGTAGGATTTGTATGCTTGGGAGGTGTAAGATGATGGAAAGTTGATGAAAGACATTAGTTCTTGAGGCTTGGTCCTCAATGGATGGGCACCATGATTCTTTATAAAGGACGAAATGATTTACAAAATGATTCTTTATAAAGGATGAAATGATTTACAAAATACGCCTTCTGTTTCGAGTCAAGCATGTTTTCCCTTTTCATGGTGTCTAGTGGTTTTCATAGGCTCTCTTGTCTTTGGGTGCTTGAATCCCCTCCCAACGGTCACTAAATGGGCTCATATTAGGCCTTTAAAGTGAGTCAAAAATGTTGTCTGGGTGACAATGACATCAAGGGCGCATGGGAGACAAAGGCTGATGACAGACTGTCTCTATGTCAGTCGGAAAAAACAAGTGCAGGTTGTCGCTGTCAGTCTGGAAAAAGGCAGTCTTGGAAGCCAAGCAAAGCTTTGGACAACGTGTGCCGGTAGAGGTGTTAGGCGTCCAAAGTGGCGTGTCAGAACGGTAAAGTTCTTGGTGTTTTAGAGTAAGGCATCATGGTTGGACGTATTTTAACAAGGTGAACTTTAATTGAAAATTGATCCATAACATGTTTACTTGAAAGTTGATCTGTAATAGTTTTCAAGGGTCATAATTCAACCCCTTTTTATAACTCTCTGAACCACTTCATTTTCAACACATATTCTAAAGTCCAAACTTTACAATATGTTCTAGTCTTTGGTCTTAGATTATTATTTTATAATCTTATTTGTTGGCCTTTTGCAGGCCTTCTCAATTTGCAACAGACAAACCTACAAGAACAAATTGAGCCATATTTTTCCAATGTATATTCTTTCCTTACTCTAAATCCAACTCTTTCACCATAAACAACCCAAAAGGTTCCAAACATCCTCAAAGCTATAAAAAACCATACCCTTCTTTGGCTTCCAATCTTCTTGCGTCTTATATCACTTATTATGCATTTCTCAAAATATGTAAAATAATTATGTATTTTTTATAAAATAAAAAAAATATGGATTGTGTTAACAAGTACTCTAATAGTATGATTAAGCAATCAATATGTAGAAAAATTTCAATGCATTGGGAATACTAAATTTTGCACTCTAATAAAAATGCATTGCATTGGTAACACTAAATTAATCAATATACAATGTAGGAGACCATCCGATTCCGATACTTAGAGCATCTACGTCGCTTAAGAAAATGGGTTGTGTGACACCCTTCTACCCCATACTCTTATATGTTTAATAAATTCTAGTTTGGAAAACGGTAAAGTCCCACGATGGGTAAAAAGGTTCACAACATTCTTATTAAACCTCATGGTTCGAAAACGACTTTATTAAAAGGAATTAAACTACGAAGAAAACTCAAACATAACTGCAGCGGAATCCTCAAAATATAAAGACAACTAATAACCTACTGCCATACAAGGCATCCAAAGGTTCATATAAATACTCCTAATCTAGAAACATAATAAAACTCCCAAAATACACCCTCATGTCACATCTATCAGAGCCCATCCCTTTAATCATAATCGACACCAGTCGTGTCCTCATCAACACCTGTAAAAATATATCCACAGAATACGGTGAGGAAAAGGAATACTACATATACATACACATAGAGAACACCCGTCCTCACCCGCAACATCATTACATCATGTCATCAATACATCAATCACCAATAATAACATTCATCTAAAACTCAACATCATAGCATCTTTCATATATCATCATACTCATTACTATCATAACATCATTCATATATTATCATACTCATTATCATCATACATCATTCATCTATCATCATACTTATTATCATCATACATCATTTATATCTCATCATACGCATTATCATCATACGTCATTCATCTATCAGCATATTCAATTTCATCATTACATCGTTCATCTATCATCATACTCATTATCATCATTACATTGTTCATCTATCATCATACTCATTATCATCATTACATCATTCATCTATCATCATACTCATTATCATCATTACATCGTTCACCTCTCATCGTCTACCCAAAGATCATGACTTGGAACTCCACACAATGGGTGCACCTCGTTAATCACTCTAGTTAGTACCAAGATAGTCTACCGGTGTTACCACACACTATCCGATAGGTTGTACCCCTCTATGAGTCCGCACAACGACATTCGACCCTAGGTTGTACCCCCTCTATGGGCCCGTACAATCACTCCTAGGTTGCACCCCCTCTATGGGTCCGTGCATCGAACGCCCCATCTTGATCCCCTGAGTTGTACCCCCTCTATGGGCCCGCACAACTCATTTCACCTCTCGAATTGTACCCCCTCTACGGGCCCGTACAATTCAGGTCTCATCACATGTGCTCATGGCACCTCTCCCAAGTTGTACCCCCTTTATGGGCCCGCACAACTTAGGTAACATCACCTATGCACAAAGCATCTCTCCTATGTTGTACCCCCTCTATGGGCCCGCACAACTTAGGTAACATCATCATCAAAGGTGATATACACCGTCGTCATCATCATTATTATCATACATCATCATGCTCATCATTAAACATCATTATAGTAAAGTGATATACACTTATCATCATTAACATCATCATCATGCTCATCATCAAAAAGGTGATATACACCAACATCGTTATCATCAACATCATCGTACATCAATACACTCATCATTAAACATCATCATAATAAGGTGATATACACCGACATCATTATCATCATCATCATCATACATGAATACACTCATCATGAAACATCATCATAATAAGGTGATATACACCGACATTATCATCATCATCATCATGCATCAATACACTCATCATCAAACATCATCATAATAAGGTGATATACACCGACATCATTATCATCATCATCATCATGCCTCAATACACTCATCATCAAACATCATTATATGTGATAAACACTATTAACATCAACCATCATCATTATACATCGTCATAATCATCACAAACATCATTAATCATCAATATCAAACACTCAGGATCTCAAAATCCACTCTGGTAATCGATTACCAACCTCTGGTAATCGATTACCCACAGAAAAGATCTCTGGTAATCGATTACAGCACCTCTGTAATCAATTACCCACAGACAGACTCTCTGGTAATCGATTACAGCACCCCTGTAATCGATTACCAGTCATCAAATGGTACTTCTGGGTTGCCCAGAACACTCTGGTAATCGATTACCACACCTGGTAATCGATTACTCGCGACGCAGATCGCAGATTTCACGATTTCAAACATCTCTAATCTCATCCAATCAATCCCTAATCAATCGTTTTCGTCTAAACATCATCCATACTCATTAATAACATCCAATACACAGTAAATCATCAATCAATTACAGATTTTACCATCAATTCATCAAAATCCCCAATTTCTCAATCCCTAATCGTCCCTCTTTCATTATTCTCAATAACATCATTAATCTCATCCAATACTCATCAATTTACATACAATCAATCATCAATCAACAGATTATATCATTCATTCCTATTTACACATACATCCATACGAATTTAGAGTCTTTAGAGGGTCTTATGGTTGCCCTCACTACCCAATATCCCTACATGCATATACAGGCAATACCCTCTCCCCCACCGTACCTTAAGCGAAGCTTTGATCACAGCGATGAAGTCCTTTCTTGGATCTTGACTTTCACTCCTCAGCAGCTCTCTCTTGAGACTCAGGTTCTCCCCTCCTTAGCCTTTCGCTTACTGACGAATGATACGAATAAGGATTAGGGTGCTCTGTTACCCCTCCTTACAGAATAACTAATTGGGCTTGGGCCCATTCTCACCCCCTTTATTTTATTTTCAAATAAAACTAATAATAATAATAACCCTATTATTTATTTCCCATTAAATTAATTATTTAATTAATTAATCTATTTAATTTAATTAATATTTATCCTAATAAAATCTAGGATGTTACAACTCTCCCCTCCTAAAAAGAAAATTCGTCCTCGAATTTTACCTGAAGCGAAAAGCTCTGGATAAGACTCCTTCATCTTCTCTTCAAGTTCCCAAGTGGCACTCTCGGGTGTAAGTCCTCCCCAGATCACCTTCACTAAAGGAATATCTTTACCTCGAAGTTGTTTCACCCTCCGATCCTCAACTCTCACCGGCGTGGTTTCCACTGTTACGTTTTCCTTAACCTCGAGATGATCCGACTCAATCACATGCGAAGGATCGTGAACGTATTTCCGGAGTTGAGAAACATGGAAAACGTTATGAAGATTAAACAGATGTGGAGGCAAAGCGATTTGGTAGGCAACATTGCCGACTCTTTTAAGGATTTGGTAAGGGCCAATGAATCGAGGTGTAAGCTTTCTAGACTTTAATGCCCTACCAACCCCAGTCCACGGAGTGACTTTCAGGAATACATGATCCCCTTCTTTGAATTCTAATCCCTTCCTCCTCTTATCAGCATAGCTCTTCTGCCTACTCTGGGCTGAAGCAATCCTGAAGGTTTTTGATGTTCTACCTTAGCCTTTTGGCACACTAAACATGTACTCACAAACTCCTCTATGTCCCTCTTCATCCTAGGCCACCAAAACACTTTCTTTAAATCCTGATACATCTTAGTCGATCCTGGGTGGAAACTACGCTTACTTCTATGACCTTCTTCTAGTACTAATCTCTTAATGCTAGGTTCACTAGGCACACCCACTCGATCTCCAAATCTCACTACCCCATCGGCACCAATTGCAAACTCTCCACCACTACCCCCTTCTATAGCCTCTCGCCTACTAACCAAAAAGGGATCCTCTAACTGAGCCTTACTAATATCCTTCAGCAATTCATTACTTACCCTGGTCATTCCTAACTTCACACTAGAGGATGTTACTTCACAAGCCAAACTTAGATCTCTAAACTGGGTTAAAAGATCCATCTCTCTAATCATCAAGGAACTAACATGGATAGACTTCCTACTCAAGGCATCAGCCACTACATTGGCCTTACCGGGATGGTAACTTAACTCAAAATCATAATCCTTAAGAAACTCTAACCACCTCCTCTGCCTCATGTTCAGCTCTTTCTGGTCAAACAGATATCTAAGGCTCTTATGGTCACTAAAAACCTCAAATCGGGAACCATATAGATAATGTCTCCCAATCTTCAACACAAACACTACGACTGCTAACTCTAGGTCATGGGTAGGGTAGTTTCTCTCATGAATTTTCAATTTCCTAGAAACATAGGCTACTACTTTACCCTCTTGCATCAACACCCCACCTAAACCCATCTTAGAGGCATCACAGTATACTACAAAGGATTTACCAAGGTCAGGTAACACTAACACTGGTGCACTAGTCAACTTCTCCTTAAAGGTTTGGAAGCTAGTCTCGCACTTACTATTCCACACATAGGCAACTCCCTTCCTAGTCAACTCGGTCAAAGGCAAAGCTAACTTAGAAAACCCTTCTATGAACCTCCTATACTACCCAGCCAACCCAAGGAAACTCCTAATCTCGCTCACTGACTTAAGGGATTCCCACTTAAGCACGGCTTCTACCTTAGAGGGATCTACACCTATACCTCCCTTAGAAATCACATGGCCTAAGAAGCTTACTTGCTCTAACCAGAACTCACACTTGGACATTTTATCATAAAGTTGTTTATCCTTAAGAATCTGATGTACTACCTTTAAATGTTCATCATGCTCCTCCTTAGTTTTGGAATAAATTAGTATATCATCTATAAAGACAACTACGAATTTATCCAAATAAAGGTGAAAAATTTTGTTCATGTAATCCATAAAAATGGCCGGAGCATTCGTCACACCGAAAGGCATTACCAGATACTCGTAATGTCCATACCTTGTCCTAAAAGCGGTCTTAGGTATATCCTCCTCCTTAACTCTAATCTGATGATATCCTGATCTAAGATCTATCTTGCTAAACACACATGCCCTACTAACTGATCCATCAAGTCATCTATCCTAGGCAAAGTATATCTATTCTTAATGGTTACCTTATTTAGCTGGTGGTAATCTATACACAACCTCATGCTACCATCCTTCTTCTTAACGAACAACACAGGTGCTCCCCAGGGTGACACACTAGGCCTCATGAACTTTTTCTCTAACAGGTCTTCTAATTACTTCTTAAGTTCTGCTAGCTCTATGGGTGACATCCTATAAGGTGTAGCTAAAATCGGTCCTATACCTGGCACTAAGTCTATAGCGAACTCTATCTCTCTCTCGGGTGGTAAGCCAGACACATTATCAGTAAAAACTTCAGGGTACTCACACACTACAGGTATTTCACTCACCACAACACTACTATCAGATTTCAAAGAAGCTAAAAGCATGTAAACCTGGGCATCTTCCCTTAGAGACGCCTTTACCTGATTGGCAGTCATAGAATCCTTACTCTTACACTCAACAGGGTGACCAAAAACAACAGATTTATCAGCACAGTTTAGAAGGACATGGTTGGACGATAACCAGTCCATACCAAGAATGACATCTAGTTGACTTAGAGGCAAACAAATCAAATCAACTAGGAAGTTTCCATCATTAACAGATATAGAACAGTTTAAGCAAACATTAGAAGTAGAAACTGACCCACTAGCTGGCGTTTCCACACTCAATACAAAAGGCAAGGAAGAGAAACAAGAAATTTAAGCTTAGACACACACGCATGTGATATGAACGAGTGAGTCGCACCAGAATCCGGCATCTCCTGATAACATGAACGTAGCCAACGTAACCTTTTGCACCAACGGCCAGTCCATCGTTCTAAAAATCTTCCCGATCTCGAAGATCCAGTCAGCAGCATCGTTAGGGCCATAACCTCCACAGAACGTAAGTGGATGGTTCCTCTGGAACCGTGCAAACCAATTCGTCTCGTGATGTTGGTTAAGGTTACCAACAGCCTGGGCCATGGCCATCAAGGCATCGGCCATTTCCCGATCGTTCCTACCCCCAGCCATTACTCTTTCTTATCAAAGAAAGGGTAAGCACACATACTAAGCAAAGCAGAAAGCAAGGAAATCAAACAAACAACAATCAACCAAGCAGACAAACCACTCAAGCAACCACTCAATTACTCAACTAATCAATCAGATTAGCACATCAAAAGCATAGTAAACTCATAACTCAAGGCCGGTGAACCGACCTGCTCTGATACCAACTAATGTGACACCCTTCTACCCCATACTCTTATATGTTTAATAAATTGTAGTTTGGAAAACGGTAAAGTCCCACGATGGGTAAAAAGGTTCACAACATTCTTATTAAATCTCATGGTTCGAAAATGACTTTATTAAAAGGAATTAAACTACGAAGAAAACTCAAACATAACTGCAGTGGAATCCTCAAAATATAAAGACAACTAATAACCTACTGCCATACAAGGCATCCAAAGGTTCATATAAATACTCCTAATCTAGAAACATAATAAAACTCCCAAAATACACCCTGATGTCACATCTATCAGAGCCAATCCCTTTAATCATAATCGACACCAGTCGTGTCCTCATCAACACCTGTAAAAATATATCCACAGAATACGGTGAGGAAAAGGAATACTACATATTCATACACATAGAGAATACTCGTCCTCACCCACAACATCATTACATCATGTCATCAATACATCAATCACCAATAATAACATTCATCTAAAACTCAACATCATAGCATCTTTCATATATCATCATACTCATTACTATCATAACATCATTCATATATTATCATACTCATTATCATCATACATCATTCATCTATCATCATACATCATTTATATCTCATCATACGCATTATCATCATACATCATTCATCTATCAGCATATGCAATTTCATCATTACATCGTTCATCTATCATCATACTCATTATCATCATTACATCGTTCATCTATCATCATACTCATTATCATCATTACATCATTCATCTATCATCATACTCATTATCATCATTACATCGTTCACCTCTCATCGTCTACCCAAAGATCATGACTTGGAACTCCACACAATGGGTGCACCTCGTTAATCACTCTAGTTAGTACCAAGATAGTCTACCGGTGTTACCACACACTATCCGATAGGTTGAACCCCCTCTATGAGTCCGCACAACGACATTCAACCCTAGGTTGTACCCCCTCTATGGGCCCGTACAATCACTCCTAGGTTGCACCCCCTCTATGGGTCCGTGCATCGAACGCCCCATCTTGATCCCCTGAGTTGTACCCCCTCTATGGGCCCGCACAACTCAGTTCACCTCTCGAATTGTACCCCCTTCTACAGGCCCGTACAATTCAGGTCTCATCACATGTGCTCATGGCACCTCTCCCAAGTTGTACCCCCTTTATGGGCCCGCACAACTTAGGTAACATCACCTATGCACAAAGCATCTCTCCTAAGTTGTACCCCCTCTATGGGCCCGCACAACTTAGGTAACATCATCATCAAAGGTGATATACACCGTCGTCATCATCATTATTATCATACATCATCATGCTCATCATTAAACATCATTATAGTAAAGTGATATACACTTATCATCATTAACATCATCATCATGCTAATCATCAAAAAGGTGATATACACCAACATCGTTATCATCAACATCATCGTCAAAAAGGTGATATACACCAACATCGTTATCATCAACATCATCATACATCAATACACTCATCATTAAACATCATCATAATAAGGTGATATACACCGACATCATTATCATCATCATCATGCATCAACACACTCATCATCAAACATCATCATAATAAGGTGATATACACCGACATCATTATCATCATCATCATCATACATCAATACACTCATCATTAAACATCATCATAATAAGGTGATATACACCGACATCATTATCATCATCATCATCATGCATCAATACACTCATCATTAAACATCATCATAATAAGGTGATATACACCGACATCATTATCATCATCATCATCATGCCTCAATACACTCATCATCAAACATCATTATAAGTGATAAACACTATCAACATCAATCATCATCATTATACATCGTTATAATCATCACAAACATCACTAATCATCAATATCAAACAATCAGGATCTCAAAATCCACTCTGGTAATCGATTACCAACCTCTGGTAATCGATTACCCACAGAAAAGCTCTCTGGTAATCGATTACAACACCTCTGTAATCAATTACCCACAGACAGACTCTCTGGTAATCGATTACAGCACCCTTGTAATCGATTACCAGTCATCAAAAGGTACTTCTGGGTTGCCCAGAACACTCTGGTAATCGATTACCACACCTGGTAATCGATTACCCGCGACGCAGATCGCAGATTTCACGATTTCAAACATCTCTAATCTCATCCAATCAATCCCTAATCAATCTTTTTCGTCTAAACATCATCCATACTCATTAATAACATCCAATACACAGTAAATCATCAATCAATTACAGATTTTACCATCAATTCATCAAAATCCCCAATTTCTCAATCCCTAATCGTCCCTCTTTCATTATTCTCAATAACATCATTAATCTCATCCAATACTCATCAATTTACATACAATCAATCATCAATCAACAGATTATATTATTCATTCCTATTTACACATACATCCATACGAATTTAGAGTCTTTAGAGGGTCTTATGGTTGCCCTCACTACCCAATATCCCTACATGCATATACAGGCAATACCTTCTCCCCCACCGTACCTTAAGCAAAGCTTTGATCACCGCGATGAAGTCCTTTCTTGGATCTTGACTTTCACTCCTCAGCAGCTCTCTCTTGAGACTCAAGTTCTCCCCTCCTTAGCCTTTCGCTTACTGACGAATGATACGAATAAGGATTAGGGTGCTCTGTTACCCCTCCTTACAGAATAACTAATTGGGCTTGGGCCCATTCTCACCCCCTTTATTTTATTTTCAAATAAAACTATCTTTACGAAATAAAACTAATAATAATAATAACCCTATTATTTATTTCCCATTAAATTAATTATTTAATTAATTAATCTATTTAATTTAATTAATATTTATCCTAATAAAATCTAGGATGTTACAGGTTGTTCTCACTGACAGATCTGATGCTTTTCAAACAGGGTCTGATGGAGAGATGTGCGGATAGTTTCCGAAACTTTTCCAGTTATTTCCTGCAACAATCCAAAAAGTGGGTTGCTCAGGCTTTTTTTTTACTTTTTTTTGTTTTTCTTAATGTAATTTTAGGGCAGGGATGGAACTAGCTTAATAATAAAAGGGGCAGCCGCCCCCCAAGACACAAAAAAATTAGTTAGTATATATACCAAGTATACTATATTGCCCCCTCCCCTAGAAATTTCTATACTACCTATCCCTTTATGTTAAGACTTAAGAGTCCAGGGACTATAATATATATATTTTCTATATTATATATTGACAAAAAAAGGTCGTGTCAATTGTCAATTTGTCATATAAAAAGTAACTAACACAGAGGTACAGTAGCGTAGGGTAG
Source organism: Sesbania bispinosa (assembly GCA_026901365.1). NCBI lineage: Eukaryota > Viridiplantae > Streptophyta > Magnoliopsida > Fabales > Fabaceae > Sesbania > Sesbania bispinosa. The sequence goes on from QLOH01000114.1 coordinate 252,459, forward strand.
GGAAGAAGTTTTGGAATTAAAAACCTTTTGACTTCTTTTATTTTTTTTACCTTGCTAAAAGCCTAAAACTACTTTGTTTGCAAGTCATTTGTTGCTACTAAAACAACTCAAAGAAAAAAACTTTTTCCATTCTTCAAAGACGTTAAGGCCTAAGGGTTGGTTCACGTTGGTTCACTTGCTTGTGCCGAGCTTGTTGAAATTGGAAAGGTGAGATTGTAATGTTATTCATTTTCTTTTATTATGTTATACACTTTGCACGTTTTCTTTTAGTTGGGCAAGACAAAGCTTCCATTTTCCTTGACCCATTGGCTTGATTTTTGTTTTCCAAGGTGTGAGATTTATGTGTTGTTGGTTGCTAGAGAGAACTTTGCTTCTCAGATTGCATTTGGAAGTGAACAAAAGCAAAAAAAAAAAAAACACACTTTCACAGTCACAAACACATAGCATTCAACACCATAGGTGATAAACTCTCACACTTTGCTTCAACTTTTTTTTCGTGGTTAGTATGGTGCTCTAAATTTAATCTATGATTCATTTACTCTGTATGGTGCTCTGTTTCAACCATTGTTTTTAGCTTCTATTAGTCTTAAATTTTTTAACCTTTTAAGCTTTAATGTTTAGCATTTAAATGTAAAAAAATTCAATTCAACGAGCATTAATATGATATTAATTATGAGTGGACCGTGAGTTGTATATCATGCACATATAAATTGCTAATGTATTGAAAGTAAACTAGAAATTGAACAATGTACTTCCCAACTCATAACATCAGTCTTATGTAGAAATTTAAATTCTTATCAATTGTGTTTAACTTTGATTTTGGTCCTTATGCAGTTGAAATATGACAACTCAAAGAACTCTTTCTTCATTCTTTAAGAAGAAGGAAATCAATGATTTTAATTCAGCTCATCCTACTTGTATGCCATCTAATGTTACCTCAACCTCAAATGTTCTACCACAACCTTCTAAAGTTGATGAACGACCTTCCAAATGTAGAAGAATTCAGCCAGAAGAAATGGATTCTATTAATATAGAGTGTGATCCTAGATTGCGTCCTATGATTTGGGAGTTTCCTCTTAACCAAAGAGATGAAGTTCGACGTGCTTATCTCAAGGTTGGTCCATATCAACCGAGGAATATAACATATCCTTTTTCAGGAGAAGGAAATAATCATTGGCAGTTTCAAGCTTCTTGGTTTGATGCACATTCATATTGGTTAGAGTACTCGCCCAAGAATGATGCTACTTACTGTCTCTTGTGCTATCTTTTTGGCAGGAAGGAAGCAGGACATGCAAATGCATTTATACTTGATGGATTTAACAAATGGAAGAAAGTAAATGATGGAGTAAATTGTCCTTTATTGGGACATATCGAAAAGTATCCTAATTCATCACATAGAATGGCTGTAAAATCTTGTGAGGATCTCAAGAATAAATCTCAACACATCCAAAGGTTATTTGGAAAACAAGCATCAAAAGAAGTGGAAAATAACAGACTGCGGCTTAAGACTACGATTGATAGCATTCTTTGGTTAGTTTTCCAAGCATGTGCTTTTAGAGAAAATGATGAAAGTGTTAAGTCAAAAAATCGGGGTAATTTTATTGAGTTATTAAAGCTTTTGACAACTTATAATGAAAGAGTTGCCAATGTTGTGCTAGAAAATTCTCCACAAAATGCCACATACACATCTCCTAAAATTCAAAAGGAGATTTTTCAAATCATTGCAAGTAAGGTGTGAAATTCTATTAGGAAAGAAATTGGCAATGCCAAATATTGCATACTTGTTGATGAAGCTCGAGATGAGTCAAAGAGGGAGAAAATGGCTATTATTTTAAGATTTATTGATGAAGATGGCTTTCTTCGAGAGCGGTTTTTTCATATTGTTCATGTCAAAGATACCACTGCTTCAACTCTTAAAAAAGAGGTATGTGCGGTTCTTTCTCGTCATGATCTTCATGTTGAAAATATTTGGGGACAAGGTTATGATGGTGCTAGTAATATGCGTGGTGAATGGAATGGGTTACAAACTCTATTTCTCAAAGAATGTCCTTATGCTTATTATGTTCATTGCATGGCTCATAGATTGCAATTGGCTTTAGTTACATCATTTAGAGAAGTTAAGCCTATTCATCAATTCATTACAACTTTGACATCTATTATAAATATTGTTGTTAGTTCTTCTAAGCGGCATGATGAGCTTCAAGAGGCTCAAGCATTGCAAATAAAAAGTATGATCTCTAATAATGAAACTAAGACTAAAAAGGGTGGAAATCAAATTGGTACCTTGCAAAGAGCTGAAGATACATGATGGGGTTCTCATTTTCACTCAATATGCAGTTTGTTAAGAATGTATGCAGCAACATGCTCTGTTCTAAATGGTATTTCTGAAGGAGGAGCAAATTACTCTCAAATGGGTGATGCAGAGGCAGCTTACTTAGCATTAACTTCATTTGAATTTGTTTTTATATTGCACTTAATGAAACAAATTATGGAAATAACAGATCTTTTATGTAGAGCTTTGCAACAACAATCTCAAGATATTGTAAATGTTATGCATCTTGTTTCAACTACAAAATCCCTACTTCAAAAGTTAAGGGGTGAAGGGTGGGAGCCATTACTTGAGAATGTCATAACATTTTGTGCTAACAATGCTATTGATGTTCCTGATTTGAAGAGTCAATATTTCAGAGCTCGAGGTAAGCCTTGTCATAAAAACAATGACACTTTTGTGACTATGGAGCACCATTTTAGATATGACATATTTACAGTTGTCATAGACTTTCAATTGCAAGAGCTGAAAAACAGATTCTGTGACCAGACTGTGGAATTACTCCTTCATAGCTCAGCTCTAAGTCCAAAGGATGCATTTAGATCTTTTAAAATTGATGACATATGCAATTTAATTGAAAAATATTATCCAAGAGGTTTTACTGACCAAGAGAAGGTTCACTTGAGGATTCAATTACAACATTATGAGGTTGATGTGTTAAAGCATTCTGAATTTCAAGATATTTCAACACTTTCTGAGTTATGCAGAGTATTATCATTTTCAGGAAAATCAGCAATTTATCACTTGATTGATAGAGTTATTCGTCTTGTGTTGACTCTTCCAATTTCAACGGCTTCCACTGAGCGTTCTTTTTCAGCAATGAAGCTTGTGAAAACAAGGCTTCGCAATAAAATGGAAGATGGCTTTCTTGCAGATACTTTAGCTATTTATATTGAAAATGATATTGCCAAGACATTCAGTGTGGAAGGAATTATGGAAGAGTTCTATCAAATCAAGAATCGAAGAACTTCATGATCTTGGTGGTTGAAATGAAGTGGATCCTTTTTTTGTAAGTGTTTTCTTTGCATCAAAAGTAGGCCTGTTTACTTTTATGAGATATATGATATGATGTGATGTGGATGAAATGAAATGGATCCTTTTCTTTTTTGTAAGTGTTTTCTTTGCATCAAAAGTAGGTCTGTTTACTTTTATGAGATATATGATATGATGTTTTATTTTTCATTAGACACTTTATACAATTACTAATGGTAAAAGTTAGTCATTTTTAATGTTACTTAACACATTGTTAAAATTCTGCCCTCCCTACCAACTTTTCCCGATTCCGTCCCTGTTTTGGAGGATAAATAATAAAATATATGAGATAGGTTGTAGGATCTATTTAAGAAATTTTTGAGAGTTATATGGTTAAAGATAAAAAATGAACAAGTTGCTTAGAATAATAAAAATAATAAAATAATATGGAAATATGTGAAAAATTATAAAATATTAATTTAAAAAGTTTTGAAGGGTCGCGGGATAAAGATGTTTATACCATATTAGACTAATATAATGTAAAAAGATATTCAGAACATTAAACTTGCTGACGTGCTCTATTGCTTTCATTTTGGTTTTTGGTTTGGGTTCATTTAAGTTAAATCAGGGAGAGTCAAGAAAAAAAATGAAAAGACAAGACAAATAGAAGAAACAGAGAAACATAAAAGAAATTGAATTGAAAGTGAAAGGTTCTATGCAAGTTGATAGAAGAAACTCTTCCTTCCAATTACCGAGCAAAGCTTTCCTAAGCATAAACGTAAGCAACCATTAACCAACAAATAAGAATTAAGAAATAAAGGCACATGGTAATTGCTAAAGGAAAAGGCTGGAGCGACAAAAACTTGGCGAGAAGTTTTAGGTGAATAAAATAACTACACGTGGATTCCATATTGTTAATATAATTGATTGATAATAGATATGATATGATCTTTAGGTACATTTGCACTTACGTCACCGCATGTATCCTTCGAAACTAATGCATTAATTAACATTAACAATTTAAAGCAAAGAACAAAGAGAAGACACCTTTTGCCTCTTATGCCATCCCAATAATGTGTAAGAAATTGTATAAAAATAAGCGAACAATTCGCTAGCTATAAAAATCCTATCCATGATTACAGCTTAACCAGAGCAAAACAAAGCTTTTCACGATACTGTGAGCAGGCAGACATCTATTATAAATTTATAATCAAAGGTTGTGTTTCCATATGGCTAAAACAACTCACATAGCTGTTGTTTCAAGTCCTGGTTTCAGCCACCTTGTGCCAATAATTGAGTTAACTAAGCGACTTGTTTCCCACCACCCAAATTTCCATGTCACTTGTATCATTCCCTCATTTGGGTCACATCCAGATTCTTCAAAAGCCTACCTTGAAACTCTTCCTTCAAACATTGACCCCATCCTTCTTCCTCCAATTAACAGAGGAGATTTACCCCAAGGAGCAAACCCTGCAATCCTAATTCAACTCACTGTTACTCTCTCTCTGCCATCAATACATGAGGCCCTGAAATCCTTGACCTCAAAAGCATCATTGGTTGCATTGATTGTGGATGCTTTCGCAATGCAAGCACTAGATTTTGCAAAGGAGTTCAACTCCAAGTCCTACATTTACTTCCCTGCTGCAGCTACGGTACTGTCACTGGTTCTACATATGCCAAAACTGGATGAGAAAGTTTCAGGAGAGTACAAAGACCTAACAGAACCTATACAATTACCAGGTTGTGTACCATTCTTGGGGCATGATCTTCCAGAGCCAGTACAAAATCGATCAAGTGAAGCATACAAACTGATGCTTAAACGTGCCAAAAGAATGTCTATAGCTGATGGAATCTTGATCAACAGCTTCTTAGAAATGGAATCAGGTGCTATAAGAGCAATGGCAGAGGGAAATGGCAAGACCAGGTTTTATCCTGTTGGACCTATTACACAAAAAGGGTCAAGCAATGAGGCTGATAAATCTGAATGTTTAAAATGGTTGGACAACCAGCCACCATGCTCTGTGTTGTATGTTTCGTTTGGAAGTGGTGGAACACTCTCTCAACGCCAAATCACTGAGCTTGCTTTGGGTTTGGTATTGAGTGGTCAAAGGTTCTTGTGGGTTTTGAGACCACCAAGTGATTCAGCTAGTGCTGCTTACTTTGAAGCTACAAATGAGGACCCTTTGAAATTCTTACCAAGTGGATTTTTGGAAAGAACCAAGGAGCAAGGCTTGGTTGTGCCTTCATGGGCACCTCAGGTTCAAGTACTTAGTCACGATTCAGTTGGAGGATTCCAAAGCCATTGTGGTTGGAATTCGACTTTGGAGAGTATGCAAGAGGGAGTGCCAATAATAGCATGGCCTCTCTTTGCAGAGCAGAGGATGAATGCTGTGATGTTAACTGATGGCCTTAAAGTAGCATTGAGGCCAAAATTTAACGAGGATGGCATAGTGGAAAAGGAGGAAATTGCAAAGGTGATAAAATGTCTAATGGAAGGGGAGGAAGGTAAGGAAATGCACAGAAGAATGAAGAATTTAAAAGTTTCTGCTGCTAATGCGCTCAAAGATGGTTCTTCAACACAAACCCTGTCTAAGCTGGCTAATGAATGGGAAAATTTGGGTAACGAATGGGATTTAGGAAAGTAAATTTTCCTAAGTTCTTCTGATTTTCATTTTTCTACTTAGCTGTCTTTTGTGTGTTTTTCTTAATTTGCTTTCATTGTCTGGGGTGAAGTGGTCACTTAATGGTTTCTGAGATGTATTGCATCGTTGAAATTGAGTCTTGAATCATGAAATGAGTTCCATATGTGAAGAGGGACAAACTGGCTATCACAGAAACATAGCACGAGAAAAGCCATCCTCCACAAGATAGGATTATGCCAATACCATTGCGCTTATCACTAGGCCAAAAGCTATAGCTTTTATCAAGGGTGCAACTTTATTTCCTTAAGGATTCCCAGCTATACCTTGCTCTGATACCACTTGTTGGATCAAGTGCTTACCACTAAGCAAAAAGCTATAACTTTTAGCAAGGGGCAACTTTATTTTCTAGAGGGGCTGCACCCATTATAGGAACCATGAGTTGGGATGTTAAGCCCATCGAATCTTAAGGGTGACACTGACAATTAAGCCAACAATTACCTCTTTACTGATATGACTTTAGTGTCATTCTAAAGGCATGGCGAAACAACAAAAGTATGTTAACAATAGTGCCAAGCTAAAAACACAGCTACATCCACTTGCAGTATATGCACCCATGATCTACCTAGATTTGCATGTGGAAAATGATATTGATAACGACATTCAAAGGAGAAAGAGTGAATTTTTCAAGCAGCCAACTATATGTAATATAGTAGCACTAGCAGTCAACTTAGACTAGAATTAAAATTCTGAAATCTGAAGTCAAGGTTGGCCTACTTACATTAATATATATATATATATATATATATATATATATATATATTCCTCCCAAGGTCCAAACCCTATACCTGAACTAAGCAATAGAGATTCCATGGCCAAAACAACTCACATAGCAGTAATTTCAATCCCTGCGTTTAGCCACCAAGCTTCCATCATTGAGTTCTGCAAGAAACTCCTCCATCTCCATCAGCACTTCCATGTCACCTGCATCTTCCCCACCATTGCCGCACCAATCCCCGCCACCGTCAAATTACTCGAATCACTTCCTTCCACCATAGACTTCACTTTCCTCCCTCCCGTCAACAAAGAAGACCTACCACAAGATGTTTCCCCAGCAGTGCAAATCCAACTCGCAGTGTCTCAATCCATGCCATCTTTCCACAACACCTTGCGGTCATTGTGTTCAACCACGCCACTCGTTGCTTTGGTTGCTGATCCTTTTGCAAACGAAGCACTAGAAATAGCAAAGGAGTTCAACCTCTTATCCTACATATACTTCCCTCCTTCTGCCATGACACTGTCACTTTTCTTGCATCTGCCGACACTACATGAGGAAGTTTCATGTGAATACAGAGATCTCACAGAGGCTATTCAGATTCCAGGTTGCATACCTATTCATGGCCACGATCTCCCTGAGCATTTTCAAGATCGATCTAGTCTTGCTTATGAGTTGATTCTTCAACGTTCCAAGAGGTTCTCTCTCGCTGATGGTTTCTTGGTCAATAGTTTCTTGAAAATGGAAGAAGGCACAGTTAGACCCTTGCAGGAACATAACAGAGGCAAAAACGACGCCCCTGTTTATTTGGTTGGACCAATTATCCAAACCGGGTCAAGTAGTGAACCAAACGGGTCCGAGTCAGAGTCAGACTCAGAGTGTGTGAGGTGGTTGGAGAAACAGAGTCCCAAATCGGTTATGTATGTGTCATTTGGAAGTGGAGGCACTCTCTCTCAAGAACAGCTTAATGAGCTAGCTTTAGGGTTGGAGTTGAGTGGTCAGAAATTCTTGTGGGTTTTAAGAGCACCTAGTGATTCAGCAAATGCAGCTTACCTTGGTGCTGCCAATGATGACCCTTTAAAGTTCTTACCAAATGGGTTCTTAGAGAGGACCAAAGGACAAGGGTTAGTTGTTCCTTCTTGGGCACCCCAGACCCAAATCCTGAGTCATACTTCAACTGGTGGATTTTTAACCCATTGTGGTTGGAATTCAACGCTTGAGAGTATTGTTCATGGAGTGCCAATGATTACTTGGCCGTTGTTTGCTGAGCAGAGAATGAATGCTGTTTTGCTAACCGATGGCCTCAAAGTGGCTTTAAGGCCTAAATTTAATGAGAATGGGATAGTTGAAAAGGAGGAAATTGCTATGGTGATAAAAGGTCTAATGGTGGGTGAAGAAGGAAATGGGATTCGCCAAAGAATTGAAGAGCTAAAAGATGCTGCTGCTGATGGATTGAAAGAAGATGGTTCCTCCACAATGGCATTATCCCAATTTGGCACTCGAATTGAGAACTTCCTTATGCGGACATCAAAGTAAATTATTTGGTCTTTTAGAAGAAAAGTGATAGATGGTGAGGAAGTAAACCAGCAAATGTCACCCTCATTTTTGTAGGGTAATTTAGTCTAGTCCGAAATGGAAACTCCAATATAATTAACTATTTTTTGCTTTTTTTTTTGTCACTTTGTGTGTTTCCTGTTAATATTTTTATGATGTATCATGTTTCGTGACATTGTGTCACAACTATTTGTCATTGGGGCATAAAAATAGCATCATTAGGGTTGAGACTTTTCAATAAAGAAGGGGAAGAAGAGAGAAAATGGAAGAATAGGATTGTACACAACTGTTGGAGTTGAAATCTTTCAAGCTATAAATTTGACAAAACCACATCTTTTTTGTGTCATAGTAGACACTTTAGTGACAAACAATGTGATAGAGTGTCACTAAACGTGACACGTCATAAAAAAATTAACGGAAAACACACTGTTGGACTATAGTGACAGATAAAGCAAGAAGTCACAGACTATATTGGGGTTTTCTATTTCTTAGGGACTAAATTGCATGACCCTAAAAAGGTTAGAAACTAATTTGCTAATTTACTCAAATTTTACCATGGATCGCAATATTTTGGATGTACATAGTAATATTTAGGTGGGCAGAAATCTAACACCTCACATTTATACACAACCAATCATAAAATGACAATAATGAAAATACAAATAAATATGATTAAATAGGTAATCCCTTAAATATAGTTAAAATTTGGTTTTAGTTCCTATATTTTAAAATCGGTTATTTTGGTGCTTCAATAATTGAAAATAAATCAATTTAGTCATTCTTCAAAAAATTTGTAGCTAATCCGTAGAAAAAATGTGCAATAAGAACTACATAAGTGTATTTTCAATTTTTAAAGTATCAAAATCACCAATTTTAAATTATAGAGACTAAATTCAAAATTTGACTATATTTCATGGACTAAAAATATATTTAATTCAAATAAATAAATATATAACGTGTAAATTAAAATAGGTGTCAATCCCTAATTCTCATCAAGCGCCCCTCTTTCTCGTCAAGCATCTTCTCCATCATACAAGTTCTCTTAGACTCGTACTGTGATATCCAGGTAGATCTACACTGTTGGCAATTTTTCAATCTGGCCATTTGGTTGTACTATTATAACATCAATTTCGAACTATCCATCTAGCCTTCTCCTTTGTTTTTTTTCAAAGAGATATAATATTAAAGCCCAAAGGGCAGCCAAACGGCACTTACAAACATCCATAACAAACACTCAAAGAGCAATACAGATATGTCCCACAAGATAAACAATACATTACAAGACAGCTTGCTCTAACTATCTTTAAAATCAGAATACAACAAACAAAATACTAGAAATCCCTAATCATCCACCATCATCTATTTTGGATATCTCTCGTTAAAAGATTGCAACTTTACTCCACAGTTGTGTTGTTCGGAGTTCCCATGTTCAAGGGCTGCCATTGAGATTACAAGTGGAACACCCACTTTTACCGAAGCACTGGGGTCGCATAAACAACAAGGAGGCAGTGAAGTATGGAAGATCGGTTTGTCTCACTTGTCCGGTGACCGTGGAAGTTGGGAGAAGAGAAAGGAAAAACTAGAAATCTAAAAGAAAAGGAAAGGGAAAAAACTGTGAATATGAAAACTCCCACTTAAAAGAGAGAGAAAATCCCATGGAAGGGTGAAGAAATCCCCCATGAATTTGTTATACCCAATAACATTCTCATGCTCTACACATTTTAAATCAAGGTTTTTTTGTTTTTTTAAACAATAACGTTTGAATCCCTTAAGCAATCATGCCCATCAATGGCCAATATTAGTCCTCTTGATTTTGGTTTTTTGAAGAGCCAACCCAAAATATAGGGGTCCACCTGAAATTCCCCCTTTTTGAAATGTATTGTATCGTTATGGACCAACCAAACAAAATTTGAATTGCATCGTAGATACTTGATACATATATGTCAATTTGGTTTTTCTACCGTACTAGGCCGAGTTATACCTCGACCTATCCTCTACATCACTCATTGACTAATCAATTTGCAGCTCAACCTTGTTGAAATAAGACATGATAAGGTCTGGAATCCCTAAGTTTGATGAATAACAAGTTGGAATATTTTAGTAAGTCTTAAGATCTAACATAGTCTAAAGTTGTTTGTGCACAGGTCTTGAGTTAGCATCATAAATCTGAAGCAACCTAAAGGTCTTAAAGATGGGATAAGGTCTCAAACGTTCCAGTCTAAACTATAGTATTCAACGTCTGATAGTATCAAACTCTTCTTTTAGAAGTTTAGATGTCATTAGATCAAAAGATTTCATTGTGTTAATGCTCAAAACACTACAAGAAAAACATTTTTAGATGTGAAGTTTTTGCGTCGGCTAGCACCCGATGCTAGTAGCAACGGATAGGTCATCACCATGTCGACACTATGGCAAATAACGTGTTAATTTTCCTTTTAATTTATCAGAAAATCATAGTGTCGTCCAGGGCGACGCTAGTTTGATTCATATTAACGTCGGTCGGGCCGACTCTACAGTTAAAATAAATTTTTGCGACGACTTGTTTTAAGTTTGCGTCGGCCAACCGGATGCTATTTTTAAAATTAGCGTAGTTGCGGTCAGTCCGACGCTACAGTGCTAGGGTGGAAGGCTCAATATGCTCATTCCACTTACACCGTTAGACCACATATTTCTGTTCACACTATTTGTTAATGTAAGTTTGTTGTCAAACACTAGATTGATGAATGATCCTCAAATTGGAATTCAAGGTAGCCATTCCACATTGTCAATCTTAAACAAGTCAGGACATCCTACAGGAATGTATAGTGAGTACTAGCTAAGTGATGATGAATGGAAATCAGATCATGTACATATACTAATCAACTGCAATGAGATTAAACCATACCTTGAGTAAGTGTTAAGGGTTTTATTATTTTTAAAGTAAATGGTTTAGGGATGAATGAGTTGTTAATTACTTGTTTCATTTCAGTTTATTATTACAACATCACTCCATTGATGATCGGGATTCTTCTGCTCGAATACATGCATGCTTTCCAGGATGGTTTATGAACTATGTAAGTTTGATCATCCATTTTTCTTGTATTTACTCAATAATAAGATTTCAAACTTAAATGATTCTTATGATTAGCTTGGGGACCCAACTCATGTGCAAAATATTGGAACACCTACTTTATTAACGACTACAGATGACAGACAAAGGAATGGAGTGATGGTAAAAAGACCATAAATTAAGGGGTGCATATAAAAGGTCTTACCAATGATGGTGAAGATGACTTTTACGGCATCATCCACCACATATATGAATTGGAATATCTTGGTTTGAGTAATAAGATTCCTCTTTTCTATTGTGAATGGTTTGATCCAACAAGGAACAGTGGCATGAGAGTTCAACCTCAGTACAATATCGTAGAAGTAAAGAAGAGTAGAAGGTATAATGCTTATGATCCATTCATTCTTGCACAAAAAACAAGACCAGTATATTATGTCCCTTATCCAGAGTTATGTAAAGAGTTACGAGGTTGGATTGTGGCAATCACAACAAACCAAGGGATCATGTTGAAGTTGATGGGGTTGAGGATGAAGTGCCTTATCAGGCTGGTGGCAGTTTAATTGTTTTACCAGTTTTAGACATTGAACAATTGAAAGGCTTAGCTCACAATCAACTAAAACCAATAATTCAACCTATTCATAAATTAGTGGTTGAAGATGACGAATCTGAAGATGAAGATATTCTATCAGATTAGGATGAAGAAGATGGGTGAGATAACAATGAAGATGGAGGGGATGATGAAGATTAAGAAGAGGAAAACGATGTGTAATTATATTATTACTAATTGTACTATCTTTTGAAGGTTTCATAGTATCCAAATTAACAATATTTTGCTTTTTATTATCCATGTTTTTTACTTGTATTTCATGCATCAATTTTGACATGAAATAACTTGAAAGGCATTCTTCTGACGTCATGCTTGTATAGTGAATGATGCTTTTGAACTAACCTAAATTTTGTGGCGACTTTGACTTTGTTTCAAATATTCTTGTACTCTTTTAAATATTCTTAAGTGCAAACATTAGTATCGCAATATTTAAAATATTTAGAATTTTGCTATTAAAGTTTGTTGTAAAAAAAAACTTTATTCAAGAGAGCCTTAACTCAACACCTTATAGTGCCTTGTCCTTATTTTCACCATATTGCTCACATGCTAATTTGAGTATTATAATGTCTTTTGTAAGCACCTCCTATTCCGTGATAAAAGTTCTCCGATGTTTAGGACTATTTCAAGATATTATAATTAAGTTATTGTTCATTCATTGCCTTGACATCAAAATGGGAGTAAATCTTTCCTAAACTAAAGATCTTAATAAAGAGGAATCAAACCCTTCGTTACTTGTAGGTGCAAGCATTGGTAATATGTATTTACAAATTTAAAAACATGGATGCCTGAACGAAAATCCACTTATGACTTTCAACTTATTTTAATCTTATTATTATTTGTTTGCATAATAAATCTTTAAGTGTATAGGATGTGATGCACAATAGTCTAATATCATCACTAAGCAATTGATAATAATTTTTTCATAGGTAAAATATGTTTTTTTATCTTTATAAAATACACTCGATTTAATTTTCATCATTGATTTTTTTTTTTTTGGTTTTGGTCTTCACAAAATAGAACAATATGACATTTTGATCTGATTTAAACTACACTCTTTGATTTTAATTAGTCCTTGCAAATATTTTGTTTTTTTTTTTAATTTTACTCCTCATAAAATAATTGTTGATCATGGTGATTTTGTGAATGTCAAGGACGTTGGGAATCAACCTTAACAATTATGAGGATCAAATTGGGTATATTTTACATGGATAAAAAAATATAATTTACCTTTTTTTATTATGTTAATACACTTTGTTAATGAAAACAAATTTCTTACGATATTAATTTTTTGGATAATTGAATTCAAACAATTAGCTAATTCTTTTTTATCTAGTTTGTATTATATCATGAATTTTGAAAGATATATTATCGTAATAATTAAATGATATGGTTAAATATGATTTAGGTCACTGAAATTATAGTGAAATTTGGTTTTGATCTCATATTTATTTTTTGAGGAGTGCTACCAACACACTCCATGTAATTGGTCAAAATTTACATGGGTCCCACTATCAATATGGTGCGACCCAAGTGACTTTTAACCAATCACAAGAAATGTGTTGGAAAGAGTGTGTTGTTAGCATGGACGGATCTACGTTGCTGCTTATGGGGGCAATTGCCCCCACAAAAATTTTAGTTTGTTCTTAAAAATACATATATTATAGGTATTAATTGTGCCCCCATAAGGATTTAATATTTTTAGGGTTAAATATGTTTTTGGTCCTATAAATATAATAAATTTTTATTTTGGTCCCTCATTTATTTTTTATTGGTTTTGGTCCTCTATTTTTTAAAATCACATGATTTTAGTCCTTGTCGTTAGTTATATTCTTCTAAGCGATGACACAACAATATTTCTTGTTGATTTTTCTATTGACTTTCCTTCGAATTTTCCTACATATTTCAAAATTCAAAGGAAATTTTATTCAAATTCTAAAATTTGTCGGAATTTTATTATAGATTTTTCTACGTCAAAGCAAAGATTTTTTATAGCAGCATTTTTATGTAAAAAAAATTGTGGTTTTTTTGGAATTTTACTACAGATGACTATTCTGGAGAAAAATAATTGCAAGAAAATTCATGTAAATTTTAGCCAGAAAAAGTCGAAGTGGAGTTACGAAAATGACTTAACGGAGTATAGTTACACAAAGAGGACCAAAAGCACATGATTTTAAAACATAGAGGACCAAAACCAATGAAAAAAATAAATGAGGGACCAAAATCAAATTTCGCTATATTTACAGGGACCAAAAACATATTTAACCCATATTTTTAATATTAAAAATTTATATATGGTAAAATATATGTTCCATCCCTATATTTTTAGGTCAACTTTGGTCTTCGTCCGTAAACTTTGAAACTCATGTTTTATATCCCTATACTTTTGAAGCACCTTAATCATAGTCCCTGACCTTAATTAATTATGCCAAGTTGCTGATTTATTTAATAGACTTTTACATTACTCTTTAGTGTTGGGTCTCATTTAATCCATTTAATCCATGTGAATGTTGAGTCTATTTATTAAGCAATTGAACTAAATAGCAACTTAACAAAATTAATTAATGATAGGAACTATGATTAAGGTGTTTTTAAAGTATAGTGATATATAAAACAAATATTTAAAAATTCAGGGACGAAGACCAAAATTAATAAAAAATATAGGGACGAAAAACATATTTTAGCCATTTATATATGTATATATAACTATTGTCCCCGCATTATAAAATTTCTGGATCCGTCACTGGTTGTTAGCACTTTTTTAATTTTTTATTTGATTTTGGTCCTCCATTTGTTTTTAAAAACCACATGCTTTTTGTCTAGCTTGTTAATTATACTATGTTAAGTCATATTTGCATCTACTACAACTTTTCATGGGTAAAAAATCATAGGAAATTTCTTACGATTTTTTTCAGGGTAATAAATTATAGTAAATTTCTAAAATGATATCAATATTTTGTGTAAAAATGTTGCCATGAATTTTTTGTGCTTTGCTAAGAAAAATCGGAAAATCTGCAGAAAATTTTGAAAAAAAAATCCACAGAAAAATCTAAAAAAATATTATTATATAATCACTTAACTGTATATAACTAATAATAAAACTAAAATTATGTAATTTTAAAAAATAAACAATTAAAATAAAAAAATAAATGAGAATTTCATTTTTTCAATGACAGAGAATGTTTAACAGCATATTATTATGGTTTCTTTCGTACTTTAAGGAAACTCAAGCGTATCTACGAAAGTATATTTCAGTTAGATTAATAATGGCACTTAATGATCTAGATATCTATTAATAATGAAATTCGTCTTGGGCTTTTGCCTCGTTTCAGTATAAAAAGAAAAATGAAATTCATATTTATTTACCTAGATATGCATGCTGCCATCAGAATAAATAGATGGCTCAGAATCTCTTATGAAACTATATGCTGATATGCATGATAAGTTTTGACTGTCATCGTAAATTAAAATAAAATAAAGAATAAAATTTGATAACACAGGTTTTTTGTTTGATCAAGACATAGTTTGTTTAATGGAAAGTACTATGTCACCATCCCAAATTGGGGGATTTTAGAACTTTAGCTATCTTTATCTTTATTTTTATATATATAAAAGAAAGATAGTAGTGAGGTTGCTCTAGGAATAATTTTTCCCTCGAATAAACCACCATTTTGGTCCTCGAACTATCACTCTCTCTCCTAGTTAGTCCCTAAAGTAACGAAAACAAAAAGTTAGTCCCCGAAGTATCATACCATCCATCACGTTAGTCCCTGCCGTCCATGAGCTCCGTTAGGGAGACGTTTTCTGCCAGCCTGGGACGTTATCCGCCACCTGTCCCTTCTCCTCTCTCCTACGTGGCTTAACACAGTACTTCTCCCCCCCAAAAATACTTCAATTTAGTCCCTGTCCTAATTTCCCAAATCTTAGACTCAAAACCTTGCACATTCATCCCCAAACTATTGCCAAGCACATTCGTCCCTGTTGTACCTTCCTTCCATTAAGGGAATTTTGGCGCCAAAACCCAACCCATAACAGGTTTAGTGCTGTCATTTAACCCACACCGTAAGTTACCTTTACTCACAGTTTCTAAGAAGTTACAGAAGGAGAAGAAGGAAATTTCCTCTTGGTGGACCACACTATGTATCCCTGTTCCTGTTCCATTGAAGAAGGTTACAAGTTGTGAAAGTGTTGACTTGAGGTATGTGTTATTTATGATTCTTTAATGTTGTCTGAACATGTGGGTTTGTGGTTGCCATGTATTTTGTTGTTTTTTGTGGTCCCCCTTTGAAGAATGTACCCCCATTTATGCTGTTTATGTCCACTATAACTTCCATCATGCTCAAGGCTGTTCTTTTTTATTGCTATTGCATGCATTTTTACGTGGGTGTGTGGTCCCTGCCCCTATTGTCTTCGTTTTCTTTTTTGTAACTTACAGTTAAGAATAAAAGTGGGTGTTTATAGTTTGTAATGTTTATTTTTCTTATTGTTGATTTTAGGAATAGATGGAGCGAGAACCAGATTTTTTCTTGACTTTGATTCTCCATCATGGAGGAAAATTTTTAAGGGATGATAAGAATGTCTTAGAGTATGTTGGTGGTGAGATTGATGTCTGGGAAGGACTGGATGTTGATACTATGTGCTTGTGGACACCTTCTAATCTGTGCAAGGAGCATGGTTATGTTAGGTTTGACAGCATATGGTGGCATAATCCAGACTTTAACCTTGAGAAGGGATTAAGACCATTGGCTGAAGACCTTGATGTTAGGAAAATGTGTAACATTGGGATGGTGCGTGACTGGGAGATGCATATATACTTTGAGCATCCTATTGATACCCCTAAGATTAGTCAAAAGGCACCCAATGATGCAACTATTGATGAAGACTTGCGCAGAACTGTTGATGATATTTTAAGGATGACAATGACTCCAGATTTTGTAGAAGATGATGCAAGTGAGGATACTGAAGTTGTGCTTCAAATTGCTGACCAAAGTCATGTTGAGGAGGCAGAAAATGAGTTTAGGGATAGTGGCATTGAAGTTGATGGTTCTGCTGAGGAGGGTGCTGAATGTGATGGGGCTGCAGGGGCTGACTTGATTGATACCAATGCTGAGGACATTGCTGATTTTGAGGGTGTTATAGGGGCTGACAATATTGATACCAATGCTGAGAAAATTACTGAATGTGATGGTGCTGCAGGGGTTGACAATACTGTTGCTGAAGATGAGGAGTTGAATGATGCTGAAGTTGCTGCAGGGGCTGACATGGGTGAGGATGATAGAGGGAAGGGCAGTAGTGAAGAGGACAGAACATATGAAGCATCATAGGAGAGCTCTGGTGATGACTATGAGTCTGCTAGTGACTCTCTTTATAGGCCTTCAACTCCTCCAATGTGATGATGAGGAGGAGGAGGACTCTGTTGTACCTAGAAGGAAGAAAAGGGTTGGTGAGGATGTTGGGTCTAGCAGTAGGCAAAGAAGACAAGTAGGTGGTAGTGGAAGTGATGGAAGTGGGGGAAGTTTGGATGGTGGTGTAGGAGAAAACATGGCTGCAGGGGAAGAAGAAGATGCTGCTGCAGGGGAGGAGCATACTACTGATGGTGAAGAAGCCAACAGTGATGAGGAAGGTAGGTTCTCCTACCAATCAGAAGAACTTCACTTACCCATCATGCATTGCATTGCAGCAAGTGTGGATCAGCAGACCATAATGCAAGGAGATGCAGCAGGGCAGATATCATTGTGGCACCAGTAGCAGAAGGTGATCCACCAACTGAGGGTGCTGCAGCAGGTGCAGAACCAGTGGCCAATGATCACCAAGCAACTGAGATTAACTTATCTCAGTCTGCTCCATTATCACAAGGAATTCAGGTACTTTTGAAATGAATTTTTTTTAAACTTAATGCACAAATTGTGACCATTAATTTTTCTCTATTGGTTATTATAGGACATTGAAATTGAACCAATTGTCAATGACATACCAAGCCACAATGCAGCAACCCAAACTGTTAATGTCATGCAAAATGTGCAGGTTAGTTTGTAACATATTTTACCCTTCTTAATAATGATATTTTTACAATTACAACCTAATCTCATCCAAATGGTTTTGTCCCTCTAAATTGCAGCTGCTACCACAGACTGTTGTCAGACCACCACCAGTCAGACCAAGTGGACTGGTAATGCCTACTGCTAGCCGAATTCCTGGTGTTGGTTTATTGAGATGGAGCATGCCAAGATTTAACCCCTCTGCCAGAAATTCTTCTGCAACATCTTCAGTTTCACTTAGACCACCAATGCACACAATTCCACCACCAATAGCCCCACCTGCATCAAGGCCAGGGAGCCCTCCATCAATGCCACCACCTACTACAGGGGTATCTGAAGACACATTCCAAGCTGCTAGTAGAGGAGTGCAACAGAGGTTTATGAAGTTCATGCCAACTCCAGGGCTTCAGCAGAATCCTCCATCCAACCAGTGAACCAACTTAAATGATGGAATCCAACCTGCATGATAAAAATTTGGACTTTTTGCAACAGACACTATCACCACTTGTTTTGTTTGTTAGAAATCTGTTCTTTTAAGATAACAATGTTGTTGTTTTGTGGTTGTTCAGTGGTGTATTTTGGGGACAAGGATGTATTCCTTTAGTCCATATTTAGTCATGATGTTAGGACTTGCAGGAAGCTTTAGGGAGGTCACATTTGGTTTATTTTGGATTTAGGACTTTGTGTCCACAATACACCATAGTGTGGCACCATTATGAACAATGTTTAATGTTTCTTACTTATGTTAATTTCAATTCAGTATTTGGCAGTTGTACTCTTCATCTTTAACTTACTAAACTACATGTATGAAAGGATAAACACATATTCATTAATAAAAGCAAACCATTACAAATTTCATTCATAGGCACAACTTCATTTTCACAGACACTCACATCTCATATTTCCCTCCCAACATGTGTACAACTAAAAGCAAAATACAAGTCACACAAGCTACCAACAGCACACACAAATACAATTTCAAAGCCCTCAATTCCCTTTCAATGTTCCCCAACCTCAACCCCAATCTGGAATTGTCAGTAGCCTCCAACCAACGAAAAAAACCACATTGCTGCTCCCTCCTTGGCATAGGGCAGGTGTAGAATCTTCTTCCTGGGTTCTCCTTTGTCCTTGATGTCAAACAAACCACCTTGAGACCACAGTAGCAAAGCCTCTGTTCAGTAGGGGTGGAGAATAGCCCCGCTTCATTTTCTGCACCTTGCCTGCGTCTCCAGCTTCCGCTTCTATTGAAGTCACCGACCTTGCTCCCTGCGCTATTTGGACCACCATCCATGTCCTTCAAAGAACCCTCACCCATCATCTGGAAACACTTTACTCACAGAGGAAAGCTCTCACGTTTGCCTTCTTTCAAGTTCTTTAGGGATTGAGGGACTAAATTGATGAGTTATTTAACGAGTTTTACTTTCAATTTTGGGAATAGCCGTTAGGGACTAATCTGCTTGGCAATACTTTGGGGATCAGTGTGCTGGAATTAGTGTCTTAGCTTTGGGGAAAATGTTTCAGGGACGAAATTGAAGTATTTTTGGGGGGGGAGAATTGCTGAAATCATCCACGTAGGAGAGAGGAGAAGGGACATGTGGCAGAAAACGTCCCAGGCTGGCAGAAAACGTCTCTCTAACGGAGCTCATGGACGGCAGGGACTAACGTGATGGATGGTATGATACTTCGGGGACTAACTTTTTGTTTTCGTTACTTTAGGGACTAACTAGGAGAGAGGGTGATAGTTCGAGGACCAAAATGGTGGTTTATTCTTTTTCCCTCCTAAATTAAGGATAAAAATATCATTTTATTTAAAATAATTTATTTTAGAATTTTTTATCTTTTATTAATTAAATACATCTTGATATAAATTATATTAATGTCTTTTTTAATAATGCTAATGATTTTTTATAGACACCTTTTCGACTTCCACTATTTGAGATGAATAGAATTTTGCATTCATTAATGTTGTGGGTTTTTCATATCTTTATATATATAAATGGAAGAGAGTGAGAAATTTCATTTTCCCGCCAAAACTGGGGTCATTTTTGTCCATTTATATTTCAGATATCTTTTCAAAATTCAAATTAGATGATTTCAGATTTTATTTATTATTTAATGAGTTTGGTATTTGTGAATGTGTTGGAACATTAACAACACTTATATTTGAACACATTCCCCATATCTTTATTATATCTTTATTATATATTTAATTAATTTTTTAAAATTAAAAAATGTGTTTTCAAATTTTGAATTACATAGTGGCTTAGGGAATTGGAAATATACTTATTGCAGACCCCTTTCCCCATATTGTAAAGAGAAAATTAAAACCATATAATGTGTGAGACGGTGAGAGAGAGGAGAGCTTCATAGCGAGACAGAGAAAGAAAAGCGCCCTTCCACTCTCAGCTTTCTCTCATTCGAAGCTATCTGCCTGGGCAAGAGAGTATTTTCATTTTCCCCCCTTTCTCTGCTGCTCCCATTTCTCGGTCTCCTTCCCTTTCTCATTCTCTAGGCTTTTCCCCATTGCGTGGTGAGAGATTGCAAACGGTAGTATTTCATTTCCCTGTTCCTATTTTTTGCTCATCGTTTCTCTGTTCCCGTTTCATTTCGCAAATAGGTTCGTGTTGCAACTGCTTTGCTTCGGTTGTGCGTTTGGCAGGTAGCGTTTGTTTTTTGTCGCGACTGTGTATTCTATGGCGATTTGAGGTTCTTATGTTAGGTTTTTTCAAAATTCATTGCCTCTTTTTGTTGGTTCTATCTGTTGTTTGTTCTATATGCCCATTCAATTATTGTTGCTTCTTCCCCTTCCTCTGTGGCAGCAAGTACCGTTTGCTGAGTTCGTTTGAACACCGGCGATTTTACGTGTTGCAGGAGCGGCGTGTGCAGTTGTTTTGCGGTGAGTTTTATTGAACCCAGATTTAGGGATTTACAGTTTGTTACAAAATTACTGATTTAGGGATTTGAGATTCTTAGGTTAGAGTTTTTTTCAAAATTTCTTCCCCCATTTTGTTGTTTTTATCTTCTCTTTGTTCTGTGTTTATTGTTTGAAATTTTTATATTTGTCTTTCACAGATTTAGAAGCCCATTCCGGGACTGTTGCTTCTTCCCCTTCCTCTGTGGTGGCAGGAGCATGTTTGCTATGTTTGTTTCAGGTAAGTGGTTCCGAATGTGTGGTCTGAGACTGAGATTTGTGGTCCAAGACTAAGATTTGTATTTTGCGCATTTTTGTATCTGTTACGTGAGCCTGTTCAGAACAGTATGGTTTCATATTTTTAAACTCTACTGTGGTTTTTTATTTCTCTATTTGATTCAATTTAGTCTTCTCTTCTTGATGTTTGATATTTGAAATTATTTTAGATTAATTGAGACCGTGTTTGATGATTTCTTTAACCTCATTAGTTTTCTTCATAAGTATTGTGTACTGTTTGTTGAATTTTGCCTCCATTTGGGGTATATATTTTTGAATGGCACGCTTAAATTAAATTGGTTAGGGGTATGACTCTGAAAGATATGAGAATAAAAATAATAATATGCTTGCTGCATTTGTTTTTTATTTTTTGCCTTTATATCTGCTCCATTTTAGTCTTTGCTTTCTGATTTCCTTTAAAGAAATATTCCCTCTTAAATTCTTTTAAAGTGCATTTGCCATATTGAATTGTAATTGATTTTATGTGGAACTTCAATATCCAAATGACGCCTTCGTGTGTGATAATTTTTTAAACAAATATGTGAGAATATGGTTTAAGGATGTTTTTTTTTTCCAGAATTTTGTATATTGTAGTTCCTTTTCTTTTCTGTTACAATACATTATAATCATCAATTTATTTGATTTGATTGCCTTTAGTGTTGACTACTAAAGTTGGTTGCCTTTTTTGTTTGAGTGGTTCGTATGCATGCCTTTATTTCAGTAGTATTGTTTGGTTAATATATATTTATTATTTGTTAATTAGTTTGAGTCATAGAATGAGAAGGTTTGTAATTAGATTATTCTTTTATAATAGATGCATTGAATGTGATGTTACAATTTAATGTCTTAAAATAGCACTTTAGGGGATATAGTGTTAAAAAATAACACTTTTTAATAGAAAGAATAATCAAGTTAGTGGATATAGTGTTAAAAAATAATAGTGTTTCATTTTTTAATGTCTTAAAAATTCTTAATAATCTGCCTCTGTTTCTTTGTAAAAATCTTATTCATATTTACAATTCTATCTTTTTAATTTTGAAACTGAATTTTGATGGCAACCGTCTGATTGCCTTCATTTTGTGTATTGTTATGCCTTTTCTATTTCAATGCATTATATTCGTGACTTTATTTGAGTTGATTGCCTTTAGTGTTTACTAAAAGTGGTTTCCTTTTCAGTATTAGTCTTTGTTTAATATTTTTATAATTTGCAAACAAAACGGGGTTATTGAATGAGATGATTTGTAATTAAATTATACATTTATAATTGGTTCACTGAATGAGAATTTTGAATCTTTATATGCATTCTCTTCTTAAGATTTTTGTATATTGTAGTGTCGTTTCTGTTTCAATGCATTACATTCATTGAATAAGTTGTTTGAATGCTTTATATGCATATAGTGTAAAAATTGGGCCACCTAATTATTAGAATAACTACAGTTTTGTTGAATTTTGCCTCCATGTGGGGTATCTATTTTTAACTGATACTGAGATTTGCATTTTGTGTTTTTTTTAACCATTATCTGAGCCTGTTTAGAACCGTGACGGCTGATGGTTTCATAAATTGTGACTGTGTTTTTTGTTCTTCTCTATTTGGTTCATTTTAGTCTTCTATTCTTGATGTTTGATATTTAAAATTATTTTAGATTAACTGAGACCGTGTTTAATGTGTTCTTTAGCCTCATTAGTTTTCTTCATCAGTACTGCCTTCTTGGACTGGAGCATTTCTTAGGCTGGTGTGTGCATTCCTTCATGCTTTTATTGTCTTTGTTTAATATTTCTATAATTTGCAAACAAAACGGGATCATTGAATGTCATGATTTGTAATTAAATTATCTATTTTTGGTTGACACGCTTCAATTAAATTGGTCATGGGTCTGATTCTGAGAGATGTGAGAAAAAAAAAATTATATGCTTGCTGCGTTTGTTTTTGATTGATTTTTCCTTTATATCTGCTCCATTTTAATTTTTGCTTTCTATTTTTCTTTAAAGAAAATTTGCTTCTTAAATTCTTTTTAAGTGCATTTGCCATGTTAAGTTGTAATTGATTTTATGTGAAACTTCAATGTCCAAGCATATTGAATTGTAATTGATTTAAAGCTTTCTGGTGTATACAAATATTGATATATTTTTATATTTAGAACCCATGAATTTAGTGTGTCAACTACCCATATTCACATCTTATATGCATGCTTCCATGTTGCATTAGAATATGCCGGGGTAATTTTGTGTGTCAAAAACTATATGACACATTGATTTTAAACTAATTGAATTGTAATTTATTGTTAAAGCTATCTGGTGTATACAAATATTGATCTATTTTTATATTTAGAACCCATGAATTTAGTGTGTCAACTAACCATATTTACATCTTATATGCATGCTTCCATGTTGCATGATAATATGTCGGGGTAATTTTGTGTGTCAAAATTGTATGACACATTGATTTTAAACTAATCGAATTGTAATTGATTTAATGTTAAAGCTTTATGGTGTATACGAATATTGATCTACTTTTATATTTAAAACCCATGAATTTAGTGTTTCAACTCCAATATTCACATTTTATATGCATGTTTTTCTTTGAGTTGAAGTGTTTCTTTTCGATAACCTTTATTCGATGATCAATTTTTTGATAGTAAGTTTAATTACGTTAGTGCATAAAGTGTAAAAACTGTGACACGTGATTATTTGAGCATAATTTTGATTGTTTAATTTTTCCTGGATATGTTATTTAGTGGGAAAAATGTGATAAAATGGTTTGGATTTTGCAAATGATGATTTTATGGCTTTGTTTGTTCAAAATTTTTTTTGTCCTTGATAAAAAAACCTAATGATAAGTTTTATTTATAGATCTAATAGTTCTTCAAAGATGACTTCTGTGAGATATAGTAATTTTTATTGCTAATTCTCAGTGATTGAAATATTTCATTAACATTGTTCTTTGTTTATATTATCTCATTTCAGTGAGTTTGATTTTGTTTGTGGGGGCTTCACTATGACCTTATGCTATCTTATCAGGTAGCTACATGCTTTATAGAACACTCTGCACCTTACTCTAGGTGGGTAATAAATTATTTTATTCCTTATCAGGTCATCTATGTTTCTTCAAATTTTATTTCATGTATGTAAAGAAGTGTTTAATTTCATGCAAAATTGAGACAAAATATGAGGAACATAAGTAGAGAGGAAGGACCAAAGATGAATCATCGGGAATGGGCTGTTTCAAATAGGCAGTATCAATTTTTTGAAAAACAATCTCTTCAAATGTTGATCTTGATTTTATGTTTTTTGAATTAGCATAGTAAAATTTCAATTTTGTTAATATTCGGCCATGTTTAGTTTATTTGATTTCTTTTATATTTTTTCTGTTAGAATCATTAGTTCTGCATTTTTTTCTAAGCTTATGATTTCTTCATATGGGAATTTTTTTGTTCTTTGAATTAATTGTTTGTGTTTTGGTTCTCTATTGCAGCCGAATGGTTTGAGTGTTGGTTCATTAGGGGGAGAACTATATACTATCATGTTGTTGAAGATCACAATGGAGATATGAGTGATGAAGGTGTATCGGTTTCTTTGACTTTCAAAGGGATTTGAGTTGAAGAATTAATTTGGAAGTGTGAGGGTGAAATAAGGCTAGAGGGAATTATTGTTTGTAAAAGAGTTCTTCTAATTGAAAAAATTCTATCCCCTGCTTGAAACTTCCTCCAAACATTGTGATCATGCAGGTTGTTTTGTTTCTTTCATTCTAAAATGGTCAGTTATTTTTTCACTTAATTGGTCTTTTTCTTTTACAAGAATATTCTACTATTGTGCATGCATAATCATTCACAGAAAATTGACCGAGTCTGGATGAAAAACTAATTAGAAGAAAGACATAATAAGAAAGGGTTTTAAGACTATGATAGACTAACCAATTAAGTTATGTTCGTCAAATGTCATAAATGTTTAACAACCAAAACTTAACAACTTTCAGATTCAATTGACTTCCCATAGATAACAAGTGAGGATTTAGTTGCGTAGCTTTCTACCTGGAATTGTATTTTTCTCATTTCTCTTGATAAATATATTTGTATATGGCTTTAGCCTTTTTAGGTCATTGGTATCTAAATTTATGCCATGATGGGCATCTTCTTTTGTTGGTTATCCTTCCATGCCTTTTGTTTTGTTTTGAGATGACTTGCAAACACATGTGCTGAAAATGTTTTTGTAATCAACTCTTTGAAAGTTTTGGTATGTGTGCCCTTTGCCTTGCTTTTGGTTTTTCTTTATATGTTATGATTTTCTTCCATGCCTCTGATTTAAAGTTTTTATGGTATTAAAAAAAGGAAAAGGAAAGTAACTTGGGTTGGTTGGGATAGAGTGTATAAATGAAAAAGTGAGTGAGTGATATCAACAATTGAATCATAGGGGTAAAAATAAATCATATGTGATGAAAAATTTACATAAAAAATCATATTTAAATTGTTGGATGAATGATATTAAAATAAATATAAATATTTAATTTATGTTGATTGTAAATATTTCACTTATGTTTTGTGCAGAAAAAAATTTCATAAAAAATAATCAATTTTTTAAATTAAGTTATATTTTATTAATATAAAATATTTTTAATTTTTCTTATAATGTTTTTTATGCATCAAAGGGGAATAAATATTTACCTAAAGTTTATTAATATTTAAATGTTAATTTATTATATAGATTGTAAGAGGTTAATATAATTTACCCAATGATGAAAAATTTACATAAAATTTATTAATTTTTAAATTTAAGTTACATGGGTATATACTGGTACAAATTAAAATTTTTCATGAAAACACAATAATATTTAGATCATAAAAATAAAAATATATGAAGACATAATTATTTAAAAGTAAAAATACATCACACCCAGCTGATCATCCTGGATAAAAGCAATGATACTCAACTTATAATACATCACACGAGCTTACTTTTGTATTTTAATTTCAATACAATGCATGCCAATTTTTACAACACTTTATGTTATGTATTTAAATATTAAACAATCTTATTTAATGCTGTATATTTTTTTTATAAAAAATAATTAATATATGAAGATAATGATTGTTCTTATATTATTTAATTATTTACATATATTTTCTGTGAATTACAAAATTATGTAATATCCAATGTGCCAACTTATTGACCCGTGGAGGGCTTCATAGCCTTTTTGTAAGCATAATAAAACTTTATTTATTACCATTGGAGAGCTTCATAATCTTTTTTGTAAGCATAAGCAGTTCCATTAGATCTTTTTCCCAAAAGGCAAAAAGGAAGGTACATATCCATTTAACAATGATGAAAATTTAATAACAACTTGGGCTTACATAAGTGTTATGGAAGGGTGGGTGTTTAGTAAAGCTCTTAGCATCATAGATGGTTCTGGATAGTTAATTAGTTGTTGAACATATAAATATACCCGGTTCAATTACTAGAATTCTTTGTTGAAATTAATTTCTCTCTATTTGTTTTCAATAAATGTTTGTTTAAATAAAGAAGAAATTAAAGAACTCAATTTCAATAGTTTACATAAATAACCTCAAAATAAAAGAATTGTATATTATATATGTATGTGAAAAAAATGCTATAACATTATTAGCGTACAAATGATTATTAATTAAATATTATTACAAAGAAAATAAAAAAGGCAAATTATTTAGGTACAATTATAATGTACAAGTCTTTTCAAAAATTTACTTAGTTATGTTGAGAATTATAAATCTTTTACGTTTTTTAGTAAAAAATTGTAAAAAAAATAAAGTCACATTGTAGCGGGTTATTTAAAGTATAATTAATTAGAATGTAAATATGTGTAGTGGTAATTTATATTTTCAGGAATTTTGCCTGCTCTATCTTTTTATATATGTTATTTCAACTCCGTTAACATCACTTCTTAACATCTTATATATTGTGTCTTAGATTTGTAACTTGACACATCAATTAATACTAAGCAATAATTTGGATTTATGCTAAATAAAATACTCAATCAAGGAATTTTATTGTCTAATAACACTAATGGTATCACACTTGAACCTATACTATAAATCTATATTTTTATCCTACGTAAATTATACATCTTTTGTTATATATGTTGTGAGTAATTTTTTATATAGAAAATACAACTTCGTACAATCTAAATATCATATCTTTAATAATAATAAAAGTTTCAATTAACAATATCTTTATATATATATATATCCTTTTATTTTCTCATACACTCCATATATGTT
Source organism: Sesbania bispinosa (assembly GCA_026901365.1). Taxonomy (NCBI): domain Eukaryota; kingdom Viridiplantae; phylum Streptophyta; class Magnoliopsida; order Fabales; family Fabaceae; genus Sesbania; species Sesbania bispinosa. Next base: position 279,854 of record QLOH01000114.1, read on the forward strand.
TCCTTACTTTCTTTGAGTGACTGCTTAAAATTTTTGATATAGTAATTTCACTTAAAATTTTCGGACAAATACCGTTATGTATGAACAAGTTTTATCAAGAAATATTTAAGTATTTTTTTCTTTTTTATTCTTATTTAATATTTATTGTTATAATAACTTTTACATGTATTTTTAGCTAAATTTAATACTCAACTCTCTATTATTTTTATCATATTCTCGCCCCGTGCATCGCACGGGTCACTCACTAGCTCATCTTTATATTAACTATTTCAATTTGGGTATGGTTTCACCTTTTATTATTCATTTGAGTGCTTTTATACATTTTTTTCGTTTGCTAACAATTTATACCTTCACATTATCGATTTTTCTTTAACATTTTTTCCTTTTATGTAATTAAAAACTATAATATTAAATGAATTAATATATTTTTAAAAATTTATAACAATAATATATATTTTATTTGAAATATTAATATATTAATATATTTACTTTAATAAAACTGAGACATTTATATAAAATTTTATTTATATTTATATTGCTGGAGTAAAAATACAAACTAAATATATTAAAATAAATTAACAAAAATTTTATCTCATTAATAATAAAAATTAGCTTCATAACTATTTTTATTAAGTTTTTGAGAAAAAATTTAATATTATTTAACTTATATACATAAAATAATATTAAAAGTTATTTAACTTATATAGTTATTTTTTTTAAAAAATACAATACCTTTATATATATCATTTTGTTTACTTATACATTTCATATATATTTCCTTATAATAAATTTATTCAATTGACTTTTATTTAATATTATTTTATTAAGTTTTCGAGAAAAAAATTAAATATTATTTAACTTATATACATAAAATAATGTTAAAAATTATTTAACTTATATAGTTATTATTTTTTGAAAATACAATACCTTTATATATATCATTTTGTTTACTTATACATTTCATGTATGTTTCCTTACTTTCTCTTTCAATAAAATTTATTCAATTGACTTTTGTTTAATATCTTCAATTTAAAATATTTTTCTATTCTTTTTCAGGAATTTCAATAACATATTGTGTTTACAACCTTATTTCTTATTTATTCTTTTGCTTATTTTATGAGTTTTATTTTATAATATTATATTTCATAGTATAAACAATTATATAATTTTAATACAGTTAATTATTTATGATGTGGGATATCAATTTTTTATCAAATTATTTCTATTGTCAATAGATATGTTAGTACATAATAAATGATTAATTTATTATATTATATAATGTATGTTTATTGTAAAAAAAATATTAAATTATTAAAAAATTAAAACTCATTATTTTTGAGCGGTTATATTTTCACGGATTCATGCGGTAGTATTGACCAATGAGTGAGGTGAGGAGGTCAGGAGGTGTTTATATTCGGGGATTTGGTCAATTGTACGTTGACTTATAATAATTTGCAGGTTAGTCCTCTATAATTTTTGTATATTTTATTTTTAAAATTTATGTAGTTAAAATTAGTAAAAAGTTTTTCATAAAAGATTAAAAACTTATTTCTGATTGTTTAGTGAAGACGTGAACCCTGGCTAGGCCCCCTTTTCTTGTCCCTCACAGGAGAACCCATCCTTGCCGGAACTCATTGTTGTCGTTCTTCCTCCGATTTCTTGTACCAATGTTTCGTCTGTCCTTGTTTCATCCTCCGATTTATTGATGTCTTAGCAATAGGTGAAGTAGGCAGCTCTATTTTCCGGCCACTGCAGCGCTTCTATTATTTTCCCCCGAATATCACAACAAAAGGTGTAGTGGGTAATTGTATTTTCCGGCCACTGCAGCGGTTTTGTTTACCCCCAAACGTCACAGTAAAAGAAACATTATCAGGAGTATCTTGAACGAACCATACTGCAGGTAAATGTTTTTGGACACCCTTTGTTTTTCTTACCATATTTTTTAGTTGTAAATGGAGGGGTTGTTTAATTACTTTTGTAAATATAAAACTTATTGTGATTGTGTAGGAAAAGAAAATAGATTATCATGAATTTGCAATGTTTGAGGATGAGATGTGTTGTAGAAATGGGTTGAATTCATATGCATGTCTTTGTGATGTTATGGGGTTCATGATGTGGGTGAGGCCGACAAGGCAATAAAGACGATTGAACAAGACCGTGAGGAGTACGGTGGCAGCCACAACGACCATTCGAACGTGGGCGCGCCAATGATGGAAAATGTAGTGAGATGAGAACATATATGGTGGCTAGAAAAAAAATAGAGACATGGTAGCGCGGTGAAGTTTAGGTGTTGACTAGTTTAGGTGTTGGATAGTTGAATATTTTGCTAACCATGTCAACATTTAATTGGCTAAATTAACATTAGGGACTAAAATTGACAATTTATGATTTTGTAAGAACAAAACCCAAAAAAATATTTTATGAAGACTGAAACCAAAAAACTTATTTTATCGCAATAAGTAAGTGTATTATAAATTGAAAAAGACTTGCCTTTGGTAACTAGTGTTCAATAACGGACGGTCGAGATCTTGAGTTGGCTCTGGATCGTACGGTTATTTCGCTGCAGCATTCTTTCCAAACGAATCCAGTATCGCTGTTCATATTCGAAGTAGCTCTCTCTGTTTCTCTTTTACTTTCTAGATTTTGAACACCGATTCAGGGGAAAGCATCAAAATGGCGAGTTACGTGTGGAGAAAATATGCAGATTATTTGTACACAAAGTGGGAGAAAACCTTTCTTTGGGACATGCTGGAGCCTTACAGAAGGCCCAAATCCTTTACTCCTTTGGTCACTATTTATATTGCTGCTTTCTACACTGGAGTCATTGGTGCTGCCATAACTGAACAACTCTACAAGGTTCTTTTTATTGTTATCATTATTATTATTATTGCCATATTTTCATATTTAATTCTGTGTTTATTTATTTTTTATTCTGTTTAGTATTTTTGTTTTATTTTGTTTGGCACTCCTTGGATATATTTACAACTTGTTGTGTGAGGGGTTTTTATTGTTTGTACTGTGTGATGAGTTTGGATGGAGGGAAATAGTGAAACATTTGTTGTGTGTACCAAGTGGTTGTTGTTGTTTGGGGACTCCATTGGGCTTAAGACTCATCCAAGTACTATAGTTTTTCATTAACAGTGTGATGGGGTTTCTTGAACAATGGTGGTCTTCAGAGAAATAACATTTTTTTTGGGGGGGGGGGGGAGAGGGGGGTTAGTTTGTTGGATGAAGGAATGATCAGTGATCACAATTCACAAGTTCAGAACATTTTGAATAGCTTTTGGCTATTCAAAATTTTAATGCAGAAGAATTTGGGTGCTAGAAAAAGATTCTCTCTCAACTTGCAGCACGGCTATTGGTTTCAACTTTCAAGGCACAACTGTTTGTTGTGTTTTTCACTTCCTTTTTTTTTTTGATAATTGATTTGCATTTTGTTTTCGATTCTTCTTGCTGTTTGTTTCCCATGAAAATGGAATTTCAGTTTTTGCCATTGTCATATTTTTGTGTTGGTTAGGGCTGTTGGAGTTTGGATGCTTTCAATTGAATGCCAGTCACAATTTCAAGCCAGTGTTTTAAAGGTTTTGTTACTAGGGATCCTGATTATGGTTTGGTTTATCTTTATCTCCCTTTCCTTACTAGATCCTGATAGAGGACTCAATTGAAAATCAATACCTCCTTTTCTTCCTAATTTGGAATCCAAGTCCTGTCGGGATTGGGATTGTATTTGTTGTTTAGCTAATTGTTTGGTTTGTTTCAGTTGTTCATTTCTTATCCAGTTGTTCAATTGTTTTCATGTTATCTTTGACTTTCTGCTGCTTGAGATTTTGGTAGCTTAACACAATTACATTATTCTATATGACATAAGCATTTGCATTAATTCTTTAGATTCTTTGTTAATCTCCAGGTTCTGAAACTGCAGTATGGGTTTAGGCATTTAACTTTATTTTTTAAATTAGTTTCTGACTTCTTGATATAATTTATTTTCTGTCATTTCAATTTGGTGCCTTCTGTGCTTGCTGGTTCTTGGATATAGCCTTATGGTGTGATCTCTTATGTTGTATCCTTGCATTTCAGCCTTCAAATGCTATTTTTTTCTTTTTCTTTTGTAATGATAATAGGTGGTTCATTATACATGATTTTTCTAGTTCGTTTTTCTGAAAGATGCTTGAGAGAAAAGCTTTTTCTATTTGACTTCTTAGTTTTATTTGGGATTTGCCAATCCAGAAAAGGCAGAGTTGAGTTGAGAACTGCTTTCTTATCATTTTTAGCTCAATTTGCTTTGATTTTGGTCTACTTTTCTTGTATGCTGATCTTTTGTTTATATCACCTTATACTGGTTTTCTATTTGTTTTTATCTTGCTAGAGAAAAATAATGAGCTACAATTAACAATTCAAGTTCTCTAAGAAATTCATTACAATTCATTTTTTCTGCTTAAGAAATGAGATTCCTCTTTTGATTGCATTTTATTTATACTCCGTAGTCCGTTCTCTTGGTTTGAGCCTACCAGTGTACTAGAGTTAGATAGTAAAATTTTCAACCTCATCCCTTCGAGGAAATGTTGGGTTTTCATGTCTGTGGATGAAACACATCAAATGTGGGTTTTTGACTGTTGCAAGCTTGCAAACTGTCATTCTGAACAACTGATGGATAAATGAGTTTCAGTCATATGCAGTTTTATTGAATTTACATTTAGATTTGAGACTGAGCTCCAATACTTTTTTGTGCTAGACTAACTTCCAAAGCATTTATCTTAGTCATGTCTGGATGGTGTTCAAAATGCTATCCATCTCTTTAACATGAGAATGAAATAGTATGGGATGAGAAGGTCATTCCTTTGCTTGTTGATGAGAGTTAATATGAAAGAAAACATTAACTATGACAAGTAGGATGAAAAGGTCATTTTTGTGCTCGTAGATGTGAGTCAAAATGAAAGAACATGCTAATAAATAATTTAAGATAAAGTGATTAGCTTAGAAAAATTTATTGCTTTAGTTGATGAATATTAAATCTAGGATATAATTATAAATATTATTTTTTGATGAAAAAATATTATTAGAATTATCACCTTACTTTTTGTTATGTGGAGTGTGGTATGGTGTGGTGCATGATATGAGTACGCGCTTGTGATACAAAACTTTTTCCAGTATTGTACGATGGGGTAGGCATAGTTGGTTTTCTATTTGGAATTGAAATTTCTGTAAAATTGGATTGTTATGCATGAATTTCAAAGTATAGTATGAAGTAGTTAAAAAATTATGAATAGACCCATTACCACATTTTAGAAAAGGGCAGTGGTTGTGAATGACTAAAACAACATAACAGTAATTACTAAAATTATTAAAAGGAAATGATAGGGATGCCTCTCTCATTTTAGATGCGATGCTGAAAAAAAAAGAAAGCTAAGAGGGAATACGGATGTGGCTGAGGAATATGATAAATTCTTATGCCCTTTTAGAGTAATACATCCACTCCACTAAGAGCGTGTTTAATTTAGTGTTGAAACGTGATAAAATCATGTTTCCAACACTACAAACAGTTGTGTTGAGAAATCTGAACTTGAGTTTTGTTATTTTTGAATGCCAATTGTAAGCTTTGATATCAATTGATAGGTACCAAAAATAAGAAAGCACAATAGAACTGAATAGTCACTGTATTATTAATGAAATCAGTACTGTATCAGAGTGATATCAGTGCCTGAATCAGGAAGGAAATACAAAATGGTAAGAAAAGTAGAAAATATCCCTAGACAGTTAGAGAGTGCCTAGTCTCTCCCAAATCCCAGCCAATTCCAACCTATTCTCCCCATTCTCTTCCCGTGCTTTATACCCATACAACAGAATCACTCTATTCCTACCCCGCCAGCTCAGCAGTTAGTTACATGGACAGATTCTCCTCATTCTCTATCACATGATTTTGATCCCCTACTTTGTCATTCATTTTCTGTCTAACATACACCTTAGATATTTTGGGTTTGGGCCTAACTATTTCCCAGTTCGTTCCTATTTCCGGGTTGTTCCATGTTTGTATTAAAGTAGGCTTTTATGAGTAAAATGTTCCTTGTTCTTGCCTCAATTTAACTATTGTTAGCTAATTATAAAAATCACTGTTTACCTTGTCATTGTTACTTCTCTGCTCTAATGTTTGCTGATTATCTACTAGTATCTAAAAGGCAAAAATCACATACATGGGGAAAATAACTTCGTTGTTTGGTTTTAAACGTTTTTATTTAGTTTGCTATTTATCACCTCGTGTCAAAGTGAGTTTTGAAAGGAAAATGCCACAACCATCAAACCACAAGAGGAATATTCTTGGAAACCCTTGTCCCTCGGCCTAAACAACCTTCCTTCACAGGGTCTTGCAACATGCCTGCCAAGTGCAACAAAATGATCCAGCCTTGAGTCACTTGATTCCTGGCCACCTTGCATAGTGCAGTATTCATTGCTGATTTTGGATGAAAATCACTTTCAATCATGTTGGTGTAGATTTTCCATATTTTCTGCTGAATGTTAAGAGCATAATGAGAATATTTACTATTAACTTCAAATATATCAGGTCTCAAGAGAATCCATCTTTCGAAAACTAATTTATATAATGAATCTTGCAATATGACAGGAAAAGTACTGGGAAGAACACCCTGGGAAAGCAGTGCCTCTCATGAAACCAAAGTTTTATTGGGGTCCATGGAGAATAATAAGGGGTGAGGTGCCCTCATCTGAGTGAAAAGCTCTGCAGGCATGTTTCATGCTTGATTCCAATTCACCTCAGGTAGCCACTGTTTATGATTATGGACTGTTTGGTGTCAACAAAAATTTACTACTACATATTTTTATGGGCAAAAACTATTATATCAGAGTGTTGTCTTTTCTCTTGGCTCCAAACATTTTGTAACCAAAGTTCTCGATATTACATGCTTTATTTTCCAGCTTTTTCTGAAAAATAAGATGATTTAATCCAATGTACATGAACTTGATTTGGTACTAGGCGTGGATTTATGGGATAATTGCTTGATATCCCCCTAATCCTCTTAATGTACATGAACTTTATATCTGGTACCGTTTTTAATTTAGTATTATTTTGCATCTTGCGAAGTCTGGACAATATCTTGAACAGCTAGAGCAGGACATGATTGTGATTATGTGAATTTACCCCAATCAAATTCTTCTCTGTATATTCAGGGGGGAAAAAAAGAAAATCTTCTCTGATTCATGATCAATTTGTCTCGATTCGACCTATGTCATCTTGCATGGTCTGATTCATGCTTCGGATTATTAGTATGTGTTGATTACAGAGCAAATTTACTAGAGGCTATAGCTCTGGTCAATTTTTCCCATCTTTCCACAAGATTGCATCCCTCATCAAGTCCATTAATGTGTGTTTGGATGAGAATTTTAGAATTCTCAAAATTATGATAAAAAATATTGAGTGAATTGTAAGTAAGAGAGGAATTGTAAATAATAACCTAATAAATTAAATATAATAGAGAAAATTTGAAATTTTCCTATTTATTATAAAAATTTCTCTTGTATTGTCATTTAGAAATATTTCTTTTACTAATCTAACTCTTGAAATCTAGAAATTTCAAATTTCTCTATTTAAACACAAGATTAAAGATCTTCAAATAGATAGTGGTGATATAATTTAAGTCTCAATATATGTCATTTGAAATTTGCCGATGTAATTTATGATTTTAATTTGCTTGCCTTATGATAATTATATTACTATTTCCCCCAAAACAAGCAATAGCTTTTTGTTGAGAAAATATTCATCATTATTAATATTTTAGGAGAAAATATTACTAATAAATAAGGTGTTAATTAAATGCTCATATTTTAATTAAGGCTTAAATACATTTTTGGTCCCTATACTTTTGTAGATGAGTGATTTGGTCCCCCTAGTTTTAATTGCTCAATTTGGTCCCTATACTTTTGTAAATGGGTGATTTTGGTCTCTCTAGTTTTAATCGCTCAATTTTGGTCCCTCCTCTTTAAAAATTGAACAAATCTAATCCTACCGTTAGTCTCTATTAAATATTTAGCAGAGTTTGCTGACATGGATTTAATTTTGTTACATGTAAACATATGACAAATATTATTATTTAATTTTATCTCTTAATTTTTTTAAACGTAAAATCAGAGCATGCATATTTCAGTTCGCTTTCGATTTCATTTCATGCCCAATGAGATTTTTAGTTCGCTTAGTTGATGGTTGAAGCAGACCCACAATTGTTTTAGTTTGAGACTTGTATTTGTTTTATTATTTTTGAGAAAATTGGAGTGTAATAGTGAGATTTTTTTATGATTTTGTTTTCTCATTGTATTAAATTATGCAAAATCTGATTTATTTTTTGATTTTTCGTTTAAAAATTAAGAGATAAAATTAAATAATAATCTTTGTCATGTGATTACATGTCACAAAATTAAATCCATGTCAGTAAACTCTGCTAAATATTTAATAAGAGGCTATCGGTATGATTAGATTTGTTCAATTTTTAAAAAAGAGGGACCAAAATTGAGCAATTAAAACTAGAGGGACCAAAATCACCCATTTACAAAAGTATGAGGACCAAAATTGAGCAATTAAAACTAGGGGGACCAAAATCACCCATTTACAAAAGTATAGGGACCAAAAATGTATTTAAGCCTTTAATTAATGAATTCATATAAGTTTTACCGGCAATACCTAGTGGTCAGTAAATATGCGAGAAAAGACAATTGAAAAGCTAGCTATTGTGGCAATCACAATAGCCGCTTGAATTACCATTAATATAAAAAAAAACACACACATATATATATATATATATATATATATATATTAAATTAATTATATGTATATAAATTACATAAATGATATATATTATATGGTAGGGTACCATAGTACCCGTATCCATTAAAAAGTGCGGGTAATTACCCTACCCATTGTGGGTAATTTTTGCGGGTACCATTGAGTCTGAGTCCAATTGTCATCCCTAACCAGACGAAACCATCTTTATCCCTGCACAGTGACTAAAGTTTTATGTGACCTTTACTCTTCCGGAATGTAGCCACAAAGGGCCATGGCATACCTTTGCAAGCAACAATTAATGGCGGAAAAGAGGGCCTAGACGCATCACCATTCCATAAGCTATGTCGCACCACTAATGACAGAAAAGAGGGCCAACAATTAATGGCGGCCACCGATTGAACAAAACGGAACCATCCCTGTTAAACATCTCCCAACACCATTGCGCGCTGGCTTGTTGTGAGGGTGATTTTCCGGTGAGTATATCTCATGTGATAGTTGATGGGCAACCATGTGTGACCATGAGGAAGGTGTATCCTATTCAAATGGCTATTGTCACGTGTCTTTTTTTTTCTCTAAGAACAGTTTGAGATTTTTTTTTAATTTTTAATTTAATGAGTTGTCATATTTTAATTGATTTTCTGCCTAAATATGAGGTGTTAGATGTGTCTCTATACAAAAATTATTCCCAAAACATAATGCTTTTTATCGTTACCACAGTGATAATGGGAAACTGGATCCTCATCAGGAGCTGCAGTTTAATCCTACGGTATAATTCTTCTGTATGTTTTATCTTTCTTTTATACAAAATAAAAAATTCCAATGGGCATGATGCTGAGCAGTTAAAAATTGACTGCTGGAGGTTAAGAGCTCAATCTTATACAATAACTGAAATCCCCTACCACTAATCCAATCTTAACAACTCAAGAGGAAAAAAAAAAGAATTATCTCTCTGTCCACCGCGAAACAAAGTGTAAATAGAATAAAAAAATAAACGTATCTTTGCACTCTTTTTTTCTTCGCGTTTTTCAGGAGCAAGATTCATCTCGATGCAGAATTTTCTATTGAATAAAACTAAATTTCATTATATAGTTAGGATAATTACCCTTGTATTCCCTAACTTACCAACACAGGTCGAAGATTTAGTTAAAAAAATTGACACATAATGTAAATAGTTTTGTAGAAGAAGAGAGAAAAAGATGGTGCTCAGGAAGAATAATGAATGGAAGAGAAAGGTTATCCTCATTATCCATCAGATTAACGAGATTATTTCACTTCATCATCATGGCACCGTCTCCCTCTTCTATAATTTCAACTACACAACGAAAATTTATTACAAACAATACATACAGAGAAAGAGAGATGAAAGCAAATACGAATTGTTTTCTTGTGCTTCGCCTTTGTGAAGAGACGCCATTGCTAGGGTTTTAAGATTTTCGCGACCGTTGCGTATCAATCCTCCGAATTTTATAGCCACACCATTCCCATTACTTGAGGGCTCCACCGTTTGGGCTTTCATCTATTAGAGCCCATACCACTAATCCACGGGTGTTGTTATTCACACCACACCACCACCCCTTTTTACTACTCACACCACTCATTTTGTTTTATTTTATGGTATTTGTTCTAAAAAATCTGTCTATCTTGTGTTTGAGAAGGACAAATTATGATAGGATATGATATGATGTAAATAATATTAAAATGAAAAAATTATCCTTAATACAAATTTAAATTGAATTTTGTAGTATATTAAATTTAATTTTTTTTTTTACTTTTCAATAAGCATACATAAATAAAAATTCATTTTTTACTAAAAAATATTTAATTTTATTTAGAAAAGAATAAAATTATTAAAAAATATTAAAATTTATATAAAATTATTACAAAATATTATTATTTCAAATTATTTGCGCTAGTTAATTAAAATGATTTCACTACGACAAATCTATTTATTTGTATTAGATTATGTTGTCTTTTTTTTTTGCTGTTTTTATCCAAAAAAAATTAAGATTCATTGTCCACTGTGAAATTAATTTATATATCTAATAACAAAGCTTAACAAAAACAATAAAACTTCAACGTATGAAGTACAACTTGAAAGAACCCATAAACTTCATAATTGCAACCTAAAGTAGTAGTAATATAATAATAATAACAATAATAATAATAATAATAACAACAACAAAAAAGTGAAATTGACTAATAACAGTGTAACAAATGAGCAATGTCATTAACATTAACATAAATTAAGCTCTCAACACTTTAACATAAACATAAATAAAGTTCTTATGTTATAAAAAACATAAATAATGTTCATAAGGTGTAACCATATACTAGCTAGACAAACAAAGTCCTATACTTAGAGCAAAAGAAAACAATATAGAAATAACTAGATCAAGGACTTGGCAAATGCAAGCCATGTAGCTCCATTAAGGCCCCCCAAACATATGCAAACGAGGAGGCTAAGATAGTATTTTGTCTCCTACCACGAAAATCTCCTATTCGGTTAAATCCATGTTGCAAACAGAATTCAAAATCAGAAACTAGAAGAAAAAAAATTCAAAAGCAATAAAGCTACTTTATCATATAATTAGGTGCTAACATAGTAGGTAGACCTCAAACATTATGGGTAAAATATGTTTTTGGTCCCTGCAAATTAAGAGACTTTTGCATTTGGTCCCTATAATTTTTTTTAAAAGCGTCCTCACAAATTATTTTTTGCTTTTAGTCCTCCCCCTCCAAAAGGTGATTGGGGTGGCATTTTCTCTATCCTACTTGGAATTCATACATGTTTTATTATACTAATAATTACACTAATAATTATCCTAAATGCAAATTAAGTTAAGTAATCCCTAAATGAAGAGATCAAAATCTTTCTCGGTTACATTTTCAATCTCATGGTGAAACCCTAGCCCCTTTTTACCCACCCTCATTCTCTACCTGTTTCACTCTCTGTTGACCCAGTAACTTCATGTTTGCGTGGTGTGAAGCAGTTTGAACGGATTGTCTTCAATCGGTGGATATCGTTGTGTGTGTATTCAAAGCTTGGTGTGGAGCGTAAGGTACGTATTTGTTTTTTATTGTTGGTAGATTCTGTCTTTGTTCCAGGGGAATCTTGATTGTTATGTGTTTTTTGTTTCTTTATGGAGTTCTACCTTATCCCCAATATTTAATACCCGGTTGTTGTGCATTGATTGAGTATTTTAATGGTTGCTTTACTACTTTGCCACTTTTTTATGTTAAACAATTGTAATAAAATCTTGCTTTATATTGTAGGGAGGCATGTCTTTCTCTATAATTTTCCATGTTAGAGGTCATTTTATGAGTGACCTGAGGCTTCACTATGTTAGTGGTGAGGTACATGTTGTACACAGGTTAGATGAGGACAAGTGGTCCTTTTTTAGGCAATATGGATTCTGAAAGAGGACATTGGGCTCTTGGTAAAGCTGAGTCTCTGGTGGAAAGAAAAAGAAACTTGTTTTGAAGATGGGTTAAAGAAGTTGACTGATGACAAGTCTGCAAGAGATGTGGCTCAATATGCTATTAGCCGCAGGCAAGCTGCTGACATATATGTAGAGTCTGGTATGCAGGGAGGAACCGATGAGAAGGGCTGAAATTTGTTGTAGGAGGAGGTAGTGGAATCAATAACAGTGCAAAGGTGAAACAAATAGATGGGTTTTTATTTCGGATCAACAAAAGGTTATTTGGTAGAGGTGGTACATTAGGGGGAAGAAAGAGAAAGGTGACCCATAGTGTAATTGAAATGTAGCCGGATCCTAAAGTGGTAGATTTTCAAAAGAAAATAGGGGGAGTGCCTAGCAAGAATCAACAAGTTGAAGAACCAGTAGTTAAAGATGCTAAGGAGAGTGATGATTATTCTTCTGATAATAATGTAGGAGATATTCATTTTCAGACATTGAGGAGGAAATGATGGAAACTGTTGATGATGAATTTGACGTGCCTACACAAGATTCAGTACAACCAGTGAGTTTTGCTCCTCCAGGTGGGATGAGAAGGAAGTCTGTTCCTAGAAAAGGCCAATAGGAAGAAGAGGAAGGAAAATGAGAGGTGGCATACCCATTGGTGAAGGAAGTGGTGCAGGGGCTGATACTACCCCTCCTTTACTGATTGGGAGTGATGGAATAAGACAACATATAGAGGAAGAGTACCACAATGAAGAGCTGGATAGTGACTTTAATAGTGATGGTAGTGAGGATGACAGCAGACCCAAGTATGAAAGGTTTAGAAAAGAAGATATGTGCAGGCAATTTAAATTTAAACTTGGCATGGAATTATCTTCTTTGAAGGAGTTCAAGGATGTTATATTGGATCATTCAATTTTAAATGGTAGAGAGTTGAAGTTTGACAAGAATGACAAGATGAGAGTTAGGGTGAAGTGCAAACAAGCATGTGATTTCATGGAACTTGTGAGCAAGGTAGGTGGTGGGAGTTCAACCTATAGGATGAAGACTCTAGTCCTAACACACTTGTGGAAGAGTCTTCAATAACAAAAATGCAGTCCAAACATGTGAAATAATTGGGGATTTAAATACAGGGTATGCAACTGAAATATCAATTTCTGTTGCTTGGAGGGCCAAGAAATTAGCAGAGGATGATGCAGCTAGGCAGTACAGTTTGTTGTTGTCTTACTGTGAGGAAATAAGAAGAGCATGTGGAGGGAACACATGTAAACTACAATTGGAAAGGCCTAACCCCAACTTGTTGCCTAAATTTTGTAGCTTTTACATGTGCCTAGAGGGGTACAAAGCAGGCTTTGTCAAGGGGTGTAGGCCTTTTATTGGTGTTGATGGATGCCATTTAAAAACCAGATATGGGGACAACTTTTGATTGTTTTAAGTAGAGACCCCAATGATAAATATTTTCCCTTGGCATTTTCAGTGGTGAAAAATGAAACAAAAGAGAGTTGGAGATGGTTCTTAACCTTGTTGTTGGAGGATGTTGGTTATGTTACCACAAATAGATGGGTTTTTATTTCGAATCAACAAAAGGTTATTTCTTATCTATATATATTCCCAAACATTGTACGTACTTAACTGATTGCAAATGTCTAATCATGCTTTTTTGTTGTTTGTGACAGGGATTAATTCCTACTTTTGAAGAAATGCTCAATAGATTAAGCATAGGTTCTGCTTAAGGCATCTGTATGCCAATTTCAAAAAGAAGTTTGGTGGGGGGTATTGCTTCGAGACTTGTTGATAGTCGCATCCAAGGCCATCTACTTTGAGGCATGGGTTCAGAAGATGACTGAGATCAAGGAGCTTGATAGGAAGACATATGAGTGGCTCCTTGCTATTTCTAGCAAAAACTGGTGTAAGCACTCATTTTCCTTCTGTCCACGTTATGATGTTCTAATGAATAATATCTATGAATCTTTTAATAGCACAATTCTGCTTGCTATAGATAAGCTTATTATTACATGTATGGAGTGGATTAGAACATATATCATGAGTAGGTTTGCCACCCTTAAAAAAATAGCTAAGTATCCTGGTGAGGTGTTACCTAAACCTAGGAGGAGGTTGGATAGGGAGGTACAAAACTCAGGAAATCGGTTTCCAACATGGGCTGGGGGTATGAAGTTTGAAGTGACACATAACATGGCTCCACAAAAATTTGTTTTGGATTTGGCCAAGAAATCTTGTACCTATAATTTTTGGGAGTTGGTAAGGATTCCTTGTAGACATGTTGTTAGTGCTATTAGCTACAACAGAGAGAGACCTGAAGCATATGTTGATTGGAATTATAAGAGGGAAGGTTATGAGTTTTTCTATGGCCAAACTACCTCACCAATCAATGGTGAAGACATGTGGCCAAAAGTGGATCTACCACAAATATTGCCCCCCACATACAAGAAAGGTCCTAGTAGGCCTAAAAAAGTGAGGAGAAGGGAACCAGACGAGGATCCCAATCCATCAAGATTGAGAAGGACACACAAACACCAAGTATGCATGTGGCAATTGTTATCAATATGAGCACAATACCAGAAAATGTCCATCAAGACCTACTGAGACACCCAATGTTGGTGATGGGTCATCCAATCAAGCTAATGAAACTCCCACTGTTGACGTCAACAATGGAACTGTAGCATCCAATCCTCCAAATGATGTTATCAATAATGGAACTTCATTTTCCAATCTTCCAACTCAGCCACCCAATGCATCTACTGCAAAGGTAACCTATAGTTCCATTCTTACAAGCATGTGCATATCCAAATGTGCCTAATAAATGTTATTGGCCAGGGGAAGGGTAAGGTCACTGATAAAGGAGACAAGGTTCCTTCAGGGAACTCAAAGAGAGGAAGGCCTACTCAACCCACAGTAGAAACACAGGTTCATGATGCAATGGTTAGTACATTTTATAGAAAAACATATCTATGTTAATACATTTTATAGGAATGTTAAGGTTTTGTTGAAAAAGAATAAATCATTCATACCACATAGTTTTAATTGCGCATTCATTTGGAAATATGTTGTGGAATATTTTGTTGGTTTGAAACTTTCCTATCACTTGTTTAAATTTTGTTTTAACCACCTAACCCTTCACTTGCAAAGGATGGCTTTGAGAGAATAGTGTTTGATCCCGGACCTAATCTCTTCCAGTGCAAGGACAAGATGGTTCAATTGCTAGTCTTTATGATTTCCAAGTATTTTTGTTATGAGCCTTCACTTCCTTACTTGTGAATAATACTAATGGATCTTTCTTGTGATTAGGCTCAAGGAAGATGTTTAAGCTTGAGGAACCTAGTGGTACTCTCCAAAGGTTAAGGGAAGTTTCTTCTTACTTACTCTTGTCATCCATCTCCTTCTTTCTACCCCAACTACTCTTTTTCTTATTACCTCTCTCTGAAATTTCATATTTGAGGTCAAATCCTTTCTAAGGGGGAGGGAGTGATGGCAAATGCCAGTGGAGCTCTGAGCTGGCAGTAGAGATTCTGAGTTATAGGGGGAACTTGTGTAGAAACCAAAGGAAACACTAAAAGGGGGGTTGAATAGTGTTTTAAATGTTCAAACAGATTTTTCAGAAACCTTTTAACAAGCAAAGTATTTCACAAGAGTTTTTGCAAACTTGCTGAAACTGGAGTTATAGAGCTTGCTGAAATAATTTCAGCAGGTTCAACAAAATTGATTAAAATTGTTTACTCAAATATATATTTGATTAAAATGATCTTTTAACAGTTTAAATCAATATTTCGAACCCTTCTTGTTAGTTGAATAACAGATATAGAGAGATAAGGGTAGAGAAAACTTAGCCAAGAGATTTAAGAAAACGTTGGATTGCTTAGATGTTATGTGTGTATGACAATACTTGAATGGCGCGAAATAATTTCTGAAATTCGGGATAATGTTTCCAACGGACATTGTTCTTGGATTTAGGAAATTAGGACGTTACATTTTGGTATCAGAGCAGTTCAATCCAATTGGACTGTGAT
This sequence comes from Sesbania bispinosa, assembly GCA_026901365.1. Taxonomy (NCBI): domain Eukaryota; kingdom Viridiplantae; phylum Streptophyta; class Magnoliopsida; order Fabales; family Fabaceae; genus Sesbania; species Sesbania bispinosa. The sequence goes on from QLOH01000114.1 coordinate 296,083, forward strand.
TTGGTTAGTTGCCCGTGACTTACCGTAATTCCACCGTGCCTCATGCTCAGTATAGGGACTGATCACCCCTCTGCTGGGTGCGTTGTACACGGAATATGGCTAGTGACGAAAACAGGATACCTTGTTAAGGGAGTTGGGACACCTCCCCAACAGGGTTAGAGCCACCCACTTACAATTAGAGGGAGAGAGTGACATAGGTCCATTCCCAAGAGTATGATCTTCTCCTTAGAGAATTTATAGGACCTATCCTTAATCCCTAGTGGACTTGAGGCACACTTAGAAGGAAAGGTAAAGGGTAAGCATTGGAATAGAGTGCATAATTAGTTTCGGTATGCAATTAAGAGAGAGTTACTAGAGGGTTTGATGAGTAGGCTTCCTAGTGGGCTAGGAGGAGGTTGGTTGCTTGTAATTGAACTTGGATGGTGTGAGTTGTTTGGCTAATTATGATGCTCATTTCTGTTTGAATGATTGCATGACATATTTGTTGTTTTTGTTGCCTAAATTTTTGGTTGTCCTATATACTTGGTGAAGATTTGAGGAATGAGTTACGATGTTGTTTGCATAACTTGTATGTTAGGTTGTTTGACTTAGAAGGATATGTAGGCAAAGGGTTAATGGTACACTTTCGGGCAAGGGCTGAATGATCTTAGAATTTGGAATTTTGCGGATTTAGGATTTCATACTCGGTGGGTTGGTAATGGTAGGAAGACTCATGGGAAGTTAGAGGAACCTAATACCCCGGTAAGGGAAAGTAACCCTAGTTCTTTGGTCAAGTTTCGTGTCAATGGACGGATGTAACCCTGGATACGACTTGAGAAATCGAATTAGGGCCTTGACCTTACTTGTAGTTGTCTTAGGCGCTATAACTTCGGATAGATGTCAATTAAGTAGTCAGTGAATTTAATATTTGTTAGTGATGAGAATACCTAAGTCTTATGTACGGATAACTGGTTTTAGCGTGAAAGGAGCAAGTCCAGCCCTATGTTTTCGGGGTATTAGATAGATTCTTTAGAGTCCTTACCTACTCCTTAGGTCCATGTGCCGGAGAACCTAGTTCTCCTTCTTAAGGGAAGGGTCTGAACCTTTGGTATCCTAACAAATCAATCAGAGAGTTCTTAGATGTAGTTTCGGTTCACTAAGGTATAAGTTAACCAACTAGTCACTTAAGTGTGTTCTTACTCCTTGAACCATTAGGGGGGTTTAAGTATGTAGACCATGACTCCTTAACCATGTTGTTCTACCTTAAAGCACCCTTCTTACCTTAGGTCCCTTGTGGTGTAGGACCTTACTAGCCATATCTGAGTTATGGTTGGGCATTATCGCTTAGTGCAGACCCCATGACTAGTTCAGTCACGTTAGAGGGTACAACCCCAGTAGATAAAGAAGGTAAGTGATATTGAGAACTCGGATGGGTAGAGGTACTTAGAAAATTGCAATCATGATCGATTTCTTTCGGTTCGAGGTTCACTCTACAGCTAGCACCTGAAGGATATGATCCCTTGTTTTGGTCAAAGTATATAGAGTAGACGTCTCATAATTATCAAGTTTCTGTACCCAGTACATCATTGTCGGTTCTCCAGGATGTAGGCACTCCTGTTACCGGTTTTCTAAGTTATCTGTGGTAGAGCTAAGTCTACAGGTTAGGCCTCTTGGCTCTTTCTCTTTTGATTCCTTAGCGATAATACTTTGGCCTTTATAGTTCATGGAAAAGGAAAATTGTGTGGAATTTAGAACTGTTACTCAGTGCATAACTCCTACGAGGGTCAACGATCAGTATCTAGTTAGTGTTTTGTTAAAGACTAGTGTTAAGCTCGGTTTTGAACTCGTTGTTAGGTGTTGAACATTTCTTCCATTCCTCTTGTCTCTAAGGTTTCGGCCATCGTTCAAGTTTGTATGTGTCCCTTGGTCACCAAGGCAATTGGAGGTTCTTTCAATTGTTACGGTTGCAAGCTTTAGTCAATAGTTGTTATACCCTTGTATAAGGCAGGCGTCCGTACTCAGACTCCTAGGTTGGATCGATAGATAGTTATGTTTTCCACGTTGTGCACAGTAGGGAGTGATAGATACCAGCAGACCTACACATTATCGTGTTATGTATGATGAGACTGGTTTCCCGGATGAACTATAGGAGTTTGTCCATTCTCTATCTTATGTGTATCAGAGAAGCATTGTTGCCTTGGTCGTGGCTATGTATGCCACGCACACTTGGCTGCAACTTTATATTCTTTCAATTGAGACCTGTGTGTTGTTGTTTAAGGAACCAATTATGAGATGATGTTGTTCATAAGATGATGTTTCAGAAGTCACAACATAGTTTGATGTAGTAGACATGAATCTTAAGGGTAGTTAGAGAGGGCAAAGCCCTTAAGGGGGTAGCCTTGTGGGAAAAACACAAACACCCATAGTATGACCTAGAAGACCACTTAGAGCTACCCTGAGCATAACTAGGTCGTTACCAACCCAAGGCTTAAATCGATTAATAGCTGCCAAAAGTCAGGGCCCCCAACAAATTAGACAACTTTCAAGAAATTCCCCAAGGCGTGGTACGCGGATCAAGTAGTAAGTTTGTGGTCATGACCTGGAGTCTTTTACAATCCTCTGATATCCTAACTCAGATAGTTTAATTACCTAGAGTAGTTAAGTCATCTCAAAGCGGAGAGACCAATACGAGGTTCCCTAGAAATCCATGCTAGGATGGTAAGTGATTGGGTGTCAATAAAGGAAGAATGAGAGATTTAATTGGTTTAGATATAAGTTAGGCATGAGACCGTTAAGGAATGGTGGCAGATAAGACGTAGCCTAAGGAGATGGGACGAAGAAGACTAGTTTAGGAGTGCAATCGACCCTTAATTCCCCTTAGTCGCCTTAAGGGATAGAGATATTAGTTGTTGAGCAAAAAATTAAGAGATGCCGATAGTACCGAATCTAGTTAAGAATAGGAGTGTGATCTGGAGTTAGAGTAATTTGAGCGAATTTTGGGGACAAAATTCATTTTTAGGGGGGTAGAAATGTAACATCCCAAAATTTAAGAATCTAGAATTAGAATTAAAGTACTTATAATTTATTTAATGCAAGTAATTAATAAGATTAATAAGGTTAGTATAATTTAATAATAATAATAGGATAGAAAATAAGTTAAATAAATGAGCTATGGGGTAAGATAATATTTATAAAGATGGAGTATTTAAATCTAAATTTTATTAGAGTCAAATTAAATTCCATCTTTCATAGCAATATAATTCTTTGTATAAAAGAAAAACAAAGTAAAAAAAATATACTTATATAGTTTTATATGTAACTTAACCTATTTTGACTATATATATATAGGTTACGTGAGAAAAAAAATAAATAAAATAGAAGAAGGAAGAAAGAAAGAAAGAAAAAGGTGCGAGGCACAAGGGCGAGAAGAGGGGGAGTGGGGGCCAGTAAAATTGGGCGCAGGAGAGGGAGAGAAAACAAGGAGGGGGGAGAGGGCAGCCGTCCACGACTGCGGCTACACGGAGGCTGACGAAGATGCTGGCACAGAGAGGGCTGATGGTGGTGGCTGGGCGCACATCCGCGGTGTGCGCGCAAGAACGACCATGGCTGAGGCGTTCGACGACGGCGGAGGAGAGAAAAACGAGAAGAGAGAAGAGGGAACTCGCGGCCAGAGGAAGAAGCAGGCCACCATGGCTGAAGGCTGCGTGACGGTGGCTGGAGCACTCTGCGGTGGCGGCGAGGGAGACTGGGCAGCAGCGGTGCTACGCGGCTGTGTCTGAATGTGGAAGAAGACCCGTCGCAGTGGCTGGACGGAGAAGACAGCGGCTGCGAAGGGGAGGGGCGTGGCAGTCCTGCACGGTTTTGGGGTGGTGTTGCGGCAGTGAGCCGCGGTGGAAAGCGGCCGCGCACGACGGCCTGAGGAGGGGATCTGTGATCTCTCTGTTTTTTTATCGATTTTCTGGTCTTCTAATTTGGATTCCTCACTCTGTTTGAACCTTTGTGGATCTAGGTGATGGGGATGAGGGGAGGCAGAATCTGCGGGTAGCGCCGCTACGGTCAGGGTAGGCTGTCGTGGATCTGTTCAGGTGAGCGAAGCTCACACCCTCACCACATTTTGTGTGCGTTCCTATCATGATCCCCACTCTTCTAATCCCTTTCTTTTAGTATGTGTATGTCGATATCATTGGGATAATTGTTATTTATGGTAGGGATTACTATTAGTTGGATTAAGTTCAAACCCTAGGTTGCTATGACTTGGGGGTTTTGGGTTTTCTCGAGATTGGTTGCTATTGAGTGCATTATTTGATAATTCTATGTATTTCTTGTAGATTTGATGGATTTTATATGTAATTTTGACAAGAATATGTACAAGAGCTCGATGCTAGCGCTTTGGTGAAGGAATTGCTTTAGAATCTTGACTAGAAATCATTGTATGGAATTGAATTATTAAATTTATAGGATTAGGTTTGTTATAAGAATGTCCATAATACTTATGTGTAGTCTTGTCATGGCATGAGACATATGAACATATCCCATTTGAGAGTAAATTTTCATGACATTAGTTATCTGTTAGGATCTCAAAAAAAGTATTCGTTATGCATTATGCAAGATAGTTCTCAAAATCAACTCAGTTTTGGCTTCGGCCTAGAAATTAGAATTTTGGCTTCGGCCCAATCAATTTAAAGTGCAAGATTGATTTCAGAAATTAATTTAAGACTTGGGTGATTAGTGCCCAACTAATAAGGGTGATTAGTACCCAGGGTGATTAGTGCCCAGTGGTGGTGATTAGTGCCCAAGGAAGACGTTCCTTGTAGTTTGAGCTCAGGTCTAGCCACGCAGTTATTCCAGATTTAAGCGACAAGACCTCGACGGCCGAGTTATGCTGTTCATGTGCATCCATTATCAGTTTCTGTGCATATAAGTCTATTTGAGTATTGAATGGCTTGGATGATCATTATTTCAGTATCTGTTAATTTTCAATGATTGAAGATATGAAGGAAATGATTAGGATGTTCAAGTGTGATTTAATGAACTATGTTGGTGGTTGCATTGCATCTGTTTGTTTCCCACGCTGCTTGCTTTATTTCTTTGCTCACTGGGACCGTAGTCTCACCCCACGTTTCGGGGATATATTTTAGCCTGTGCAGGGTACGTCCAGCTAATGTTCAGAGAAAGATGGAGCTTTCAGAGTGGACTCAACCACTCCCAGTGGCCCAGAAAAGTTTAGTAGTTTTTTTGGTGTATTGATAGTTTAATATTTGTAATTATAGAGATATGTTATTGGAGAGTTACTTGTAGTGCCTATTTAATTAATGTATGACGTAGAAATCTTTAGATTGGCCACGGAGGCCTATTCCTCCTATGAACTAGATTAGTCTTATTGTTAGTATGAATTGTACTGGGTTTTTGCTAGTTTTCAGGTGATTTTGGAAATTGGGAAATATCCAGTTTTTAGGGGAAACTCTGCCGGATTTTCGGTAGAAGTTTATGAACCTACCACTTCAGAGTGTTGGTTCGTCCCCATATTTCTAAGTTAGATTTGGCTTTGTGAACTGTGATGCTTGAATGTTGAGAAAGTCTAAGTAAACGTTGGATTGCTTAGATGTTATGTGTGTATGACGATACTTGAATGGCGCGAAATAATTTCTGAAATTCGGGATAATGTTTCCAACGAACATTGTTCTTGGATTTAGGAAATTAGGACGTTACAATCAGCTAAAGAAATCCAACCCTCTGAAGAAATGGAACCTACTGAAGAAAAGGAACCTGCTGAGAGATCACGACCTGCTGAAGTTAGAGAACCGCATGAAGTTATGAGACGTCGTACTGACGTCTGTACGTCTTCAATATAATATTCTCTGCTTATTCTCCTTGAAGACTCAAGTCAACCATAGCTGTGTCAGTTACTTGCGCTTCTCATTCTTCTGGAAAGTCAGAGGACTTGATTTTTGGATTATTTCAAATTTCTCTCACCAAAAAGGCAAAGTCTGCTGTGAAGTACAATCTGCTCAGAAAAAGTGAAGTTTGTGCTGCTGACTCTACCACTTGCTACTGCAGAGGTTTCAGGCTATGTGTCTCAATGGGAACATTTGCATCAAATGCTATCTCTCAACGGAAAATCAAATGGAGCTCAACGAGCTGAAGTTTCCCACTCTATAAATTCAAGTCTCCATGTAGAAACAAAAAAAGATAGAACACAGAGAAATCAACTTGCTGAAATGCTGCTTAAATTCATACTCATCTGTTTCATTATTTCCTCTTTGTACAACAATTTCATAACCTGAGTCTTACTCAGTTAATTGTACATTTTACCCAGTTCGAGCTCTAAACTTGTGTAGTTTAAGAGTTTGAGCTTTTTCATTCAAACAGTTTTTACTGGTTTATCCTGAAGAGGTTGTGTTCAAAGAATACTTGGGTTTTTAGCCTGGAGTGGCTGTGTGTTCAAAGAATACTTAGGTGATTAGAGCCTGGAGAGGCTAGGTGTGCAAACAATACTTGTATCTGATCAGATAGTGGAAATCCAGTGGTGTGTTTGCCCTGGGACTGGACGTAGCTCACTGTGTTAGTGGGTGAACCGGGATAAATTTGCTTGGCTAAGTTTTCTCAACCCTTATATCTTTACTTTATGTTTTAACTAACTAAGGAGGGTTCTGAAAAGTGATTTTATAAATCCATGCAGCAAAACAATCTTACTTATCACATTAAATATTTCAAAATCAATTTTACTCAACCTGCTGAGTTATATCAGTAAGTTGCTGAAAACTCCAGTTTCAGAAGGTTGCTCAAATCTTTTCACAAATTATTTTGCTTGTTTTAAAGGTTTTCATAAAATCTGCAAAGAATTATAAAACACTATTCAACCCCCCTCTAGTGTTTCCTGTGGTTCTAACATAATTGTCAACACCCAATTTTAACCGGGTTATTTTATTTATTTACAGGAAATAAAATTAGGAAATAAAATGATTAAAAAATTAAGAAAATTTAAAATTGAAAAATATAAAAAATCAAATAAAAAAATATAAAAAAATAATGATGACTACAAAAAAGAAAAAGGAAAAGGAGAATGAAGATATTGCATTAAAGAAGCATTAATGTCATGATCCTCTAGAGAAAGCGGATTTTAATGAAGAATACCTAAGGGATCATATCTTGGTTAATAAATTTTCTCATCAATGTGACATATTCTTTTTAGTTTTCTTCTCAATTAAAATGGATTGTGGATTTGATTTATGAGGATTATTCTATTAATGAATATGATCCGTAAAGATTTTGATCAAGTAATTAATACAATTAATGATTACTTTTGAGAAAATGAGAAGAAATCATGGATTTAATTGAAGGTGATTAAGTGTGATTTTGGAGAAAATAAAGAAAAAAAATAAAAAAATAATTTCAAGGATTTGATGTGAGAATTATAAGAATCAAAATCTTTTAGGATTATAAGAGAAAATAAAAAATCCAACCTTCCAATTCTCACATTTCCTTCTCCTATAAAAGGAGTGAACTACCAAGTGTTTGAAAAGAGAAAGAAGGGAACACTTGGACCTGTGCAAGGTATAGAAATTGCTAATTGTTATTTTTTTTTTGTGGGACATCAAGAGCGGTCTCTTCGAGGTAAATTTGTCTGTTTCTTTCCTTTTTATTTAAATAATTTTTTTTATATTTTTGTATAAAATTCTCATAAACTTTTAGGAAGTTTGTTTTAGGATTTATAATAAAAAACAAAAAATTAAAAAAACACTAATTTCAAGAAAAGTAATAAAAATAAAAATAAAAATCAACCAACCCATAATTATTTTCTAGAAGAACTATGTGGCTTTTGAGTTGCCCATTGCACTAGGGGATACGTAGGAATGAGTTCTACTCATCAGTCAAAATATTGTATTTTTAAATTTTGTTTAATTTATTTATTTTCTTTATTTATGGAAAAAGGGGTAAAATAAATAAATTTAACTTGCTTAGTCAATTAGGGTAACCGCTTCAAGACGGGCGCGTAGGGGTGCTGTGGGGTTTACTCTCCACCCTTCCCCAAGCGTAATCGATTCTCGAACCCAATTTAATTTTTAAGATTAAACATTTTTAGGGTTTACTCCCTAATTGAATAAAATTGGTGGCGACTCCCACTTTAAATCCTCTTTAATTTTTGGGTCGCTATAGATGGCGACTCCACTAGGGAGAATTTTTGTGAATCAAGCCCATTAATTGATTGTGCAAATCTGTTTATTTTACCCCTTATTCTTTCTTTTGTTAGTATTTATATAATGTTTCCATTTTTTCTCTTTATTTTTTTATTTGTATATATTTATTGTTGTTTTATTTAATTGCTTGTTACAACCCTAGGGTAGAAGACTTTTTATTTTATTGTATATATTTTGTTTTGCCTTTGTTTTGTAGGTTAGGGGGTTTTGTTTTGTAGGTTTTATTATTGGTTTATATGCTCCTACACACACTTCACTATCACCTACCTCATACACTTTTGGACTCTATAACTGAGCTTGTGCGAACCAAGGAATAGGAGGTGTCTTAATGATTGCTATTGAGGGGTTCAATGCTCACTTGGTAGTTGTTAAGACACCACTCAGATTATTACTAGTCTCATGGGTTTGTCATAATTGAGATGGGTTTATCCCTCCTTTTGGCTAATTCATGAACTGAGTTCTTGTATGTGTGATGAGGGCAATCTGGGGACCATATAGCATTTAGAAGTCTAGACCTACCCATGAAACCTTACACTAGTAGATGAACCTAGGTGAGCATCCAAATAGACCTTGATCTTTAGAATCCATAACTGTAAGGCCTTCCCTTGTGTAGGACAAATAAGAGCATATTTTTTATTTTGTCTCTCACAAAGAAAAAACAAAGAAGAATTCAGGCATAGTTTCACCATTTTTATCTTTTATTTAATGAAAAAAGAATCTCACTTTTTATATTGTTTCTTTTCTACATAAAGATATAAAAATAAAAAAATATACTCTTCATTTTTTCTTCAAACATTTTGCATTGATTGTCATTGTACCTTATTTTGATTTTCCCCCTTTTTCCATAAAAAAACAAAAAAATGTTTGTTAATAAAAAATAAATTTCTTTTTCATTATATAGATTTCTTGCATAAAAAGATCTTCCATCGCCTCTTCCATGCAACATTCATTTCATATATGCACATGTTTTATTCTTGCATCATCGTTGTTTTTTCATATGAGCATGTCATGTGTATTGGTTTTTCAAAGTTTCATCTTTTTATTCTTACACATCTCATCTATCAAAAAATAAAAAGATTCTTTTTTTTACATATTTCATTGAAAAATTGAAAAAATATTGAGAGAAATATAGGTGTTGGGTTAACATCTTCCAAACTTAATTGTTTAAAATTTCACCGTTATGCCTCGTCACAAGTCTGTTCATAGCTCAATCCTGACCGATTCTTGTTCTCACAACTGGAAGTTTCTTTCACATCAATGGCCAACATTCCTGAATCAAATGTGAACCCTAACCATGCTTTCTGGACCAAAGAATCGAGGAGCTGAATAGAAATTTCAAACTAACCCTAATCTCATGAAAGAATAGGTCTAAAGTAAGGATATAGTCTGTGGTAGTAGGGTTAGTAGTTTGGAGTGGGGAATATTCAGAACCATGTGTTGCTTATGCATTGAGTGAAGGATTCACTTAAATTTTTATGTAATGAAGTTGCTGGGTTTTGTAATTTGTAGCTCAATTTTACCTAGAAAAAAATGATGATGAAAAAAGGAAAATGAAAAAAAGAAAAATAAAAAAAATGAAAGGATTATGTGTACATTTCATAAAGTTTGTCCTAAAATTAAGCTTTTGAAAATAAACAATCATGATTTGAGATGAAGTTTGGCCATGTTTCTCTATCCGAAAAATTAAATTACCCATTGTCACCCACTTTGAGCTTAACAAAAATTATTTCTTTCATTCAATAACCTTGGACAAGGATCACCCTTACATTGGGGGCTAGCACGATGTTTGCATTTGAGATGTCATCACTCCTACACCGGGGGCTGGTGCCGTGTTGGTATAAGTTATGATGTTATCACCCTCATACTGGGGGCTAGTTCCATTTTTGTTTTGAATCATTTTGGAAATTATATATGTGTTGATCTTGACTTAGTTGCAATGTCATTTGGAAAATGTGATTTTCCTTCTATATTGAAAAAAAGGAAAAACATGTAAAAAAATGATAAAGGAAAAGAAAAAAATAAGAAAGAAGAAAAAAAAGAAAAGATAGAGAAATGAAGAATATTTGAGAGTCAAACAAAAGGTCTGTAGAGGAAATCTCTTGAAGAACATCTCAAGCTCAGTAGAGTGAACCGTTGTGCTAAAGATCCTTTGTCCTGATTAACCATTAAACACTTTTTTGAGCCTTTAATACCCATTTCTTCCATTACCCATTTAACCATTACCCAAGTTACAAGCCTAATAAAGTCCATATTCTGATCAATGATGAGTTGAAATTATTTTCTTAAGCATTAATTTGGGACAAAATTAATTGAGATTGTAGTACACTTTTCCTAAAAAAAAGAAAGAAAAAGAAAGAAAAAAATACTGGAAAACAAAAGAAAAGAGCTACAGATTGAAAATCCTCTTGAATTTAGTTGTCACTCTTTGTTGATTGAAGCTAATAATCAGTTTGCGCACTGAGAATCCAAAGCAAGATACTATGGAAAACAATGGGTTGATACAAAGTTGGAATTTCTATAAGACAAAGCTGATTGTTATCCCTCTGATTGAAAGTTCATGAGCACTTGGTACTTTACTTGGGGGCTTGCGTTATGCATAATTGTGTTGTTACGTTCCAAAATATACCTTTTAACCTTTGACTTGAAGCTTTCCTCTTCATCCTTGAGTAGACAAACAAGTGTTGTGGTACAATGGTGAATTTTAAATAAAAAGCTTAAAGATACATTTTCCTTGTACTTCTCTCAAAATAAAAAAAAAGTAATATGTCATGCGGTCATCAATATTCTCACATTGATCTTTTATAGCATGCACTTTACTCTAACCGTCAAGCTTTTTCTCATTCATCTGCATTTCATTAAATTGTCTGATGATTTCCCAGGATGATTTTATTTTGCATTGCTAGTTGATTTTCCAAGCTAGACATCATTTTGCATTCTCTGTTGATTTTCCAGAGTGAATTTCTTTTACATTGCTTGTTGATTTTCCAGGTCATTAACTATTTTGCATTGCTTGTTGATTTTCCAAGTTAAATACACCCTCCGATCCTTTTTATAAGGAACTTCTTACAACAAGAAAGCATTTATTATCATTTTCCTTATTTTCCCTTAGTAACTTTAATGTCTTTGCAACTATCAAATAGTAGTGGAGTTAGTCAATGATATTAAATAAGGGTAAAACTAGAAAGTCAAAGTATTTTTTAAAACTTCAATAAAATTAACCAACTTTAACCATTTTCATTGG